>JAFBJW010009053.1:1236320-1571787 GCA_016785235.1 Pseudorhombus dupliciocellatus | reverse complement strand
CCCTCCCCCCCCCCCCCCATCTCTAATTTCCACTGTGCTTTTTTATGTGATTGGAATTGATGTTGCCCCTAAACTTGAACCGATTGGCGGCGATGGAAAAATGCTAATTTCTTATTCTCCTTTATTTGAGCATTCTAGAAGCGAGTGCCGCACTTTGACACTTGCGGGTGTCGGCGCATAAAAAGCAGGAATGTTTTAGTGCTCATTGTTTCTTTCTCTCGGAAAAAAAACCTTCAAATGTGCAAAATGCTTTTTTTCCTACAGCAACACTGGAAAGACAGCGACGGCACTAACGTGTTAATGACGTCAAACACGATTCATCAAGTGGAAAAGAACAGGATGTCAACGTCCTCTGCTTGCAATGCGAAAGCACTCACATGCATTGGCTTTTTCAGCTTTACCCATTAATGCCGGTGTACGTGCTCGTGCATTTCCACCGATCGTCTAAAGTCTGCATTTTCCTTATTAAAAGATTAAGAGCTGGTTACATCTGTTGTTATGTCTGCCGTCGACCATGTATTTAAAATCTGTTAAGATTTGAAAATCCTCTCGTGTGCAGCAGGCGGTGGTGGCGAGTGTGTGCGTGTGATTCCAAATCAAACATGCAAACGCTAACTGCTGCTCTATGAGGCTGTCAGAGCCCTCCCCCCATCACATCCCACCTTCTGTTCATCCCAGCTCCCTCCACCTCCTCTAAACCATAATGGCCCCCCACCGGGGACAGTTTATTTTGCACCCGACACAGGATCATACAGTTCGGATCCTCCCTGCGTTTATCTCCCGAATGCCTCCATCACCAACCTCATCCACCCCTCCGGCCCAACTGGTGCCGTCCCTCTGGGGGATGCTCACCTGTCACCATTAATGAGGGCTCCCGCACTATGGGAGGGGGAGGTAAAGGCGAGGAGGTAGTGGGATCCACAGGCCTGACAGCCCTCTCCCTGTGATGGATGACAGATGGGAGATTAAGAAAGCCAGAAGCAGAGTGATTTCTGCTGGGGATCGCCGGGCCCTTTTTAAAGATGTGAGGGCCTTTGATAGAGCATGGTGACGCGCTCTTTAGTACGAAACGATAAAGAGCTTCGTCAAGGAGAGCTTCAGGTGTAAAACCACACAGTGCCTACACACACCCAGTGGTGTCTGTGGGTTGAGATCAGAAACATGCAGTGCACAGTCAGAGCAGCAGGCACGTCCTTAAATATTCTGATCACACAGTTACAGGCGAACGTTTGTCGGCTGGTATCTAAACACGTGTTCCCTCCATTGTGCTTGTACTGCACTTCAATTCAATGTGCCTTCATATTCCAGTATGTTTTGTTTCTCTATGAAACGTAAATGGTAAAACATGCGAGCTGTGAATAAATATTCTTAGAGCATCAGTTCATTCCTCTAGAGATGTTTTTGCCCCGATAACCTTTTAAACTAACTGCAGTAGGATGTAATGAGCAATAAAACAATATCAATTATCATCACAGTATAATCCTCCATAACAGCAACATAACCTAAGTCCAATATCGATTTACGACTTCCACATTGTGCAAGCAAAACAAGGAGGTGCAACACAAGATTGATGGAATCAAACAGGATTATACTTTCTTCATATTGCACGGAGCTAAATTTCATTATCATGTCCTGTTGGTGTTCCCTCAGCTCCACCAGAATTGAAAATGAACATTAATGCATTGCAGGCAGCGGGAGTCCCACCTTTCAAATTATTGCAGATGTGCCAAACCCTGAGGTGCACCACCTGCTCGTGGACCCCCCACCGCCGGCCACCCACCTCACAGACACACCCAGACCTTGGCTCCGGGGCAGGAAACGAGAACTAAATACACAAAACACGGCCTGACATCGAGGCGGGTCACACACACAGCGAAGCCCGGAGGACAGCCACAACAGCACATCACCACAATAAGGCACACACACGCACTGACAGCAGCTCAGGCGTGGATCTCCCCGCTGAGCGCGCCCGAGCACAGCCGGAGCTGATGTGTGTGTCTACATGTCAGTGAGGAAAGTCAACAATTAATATGACAACGGGAGACGACGTCAAACGAAGGGCGAAGAGACACAGAGACGACAGCAAGATGGGCCGAGGCCACAGAAAAATCCATACAATCACTTTTATGCTACAAAATATCTCAAGCGGCAACACTGAGAAATGCATCATGGGTGATTAGAGTCGCTCACCCACAGATTGACAGACACACCTCTCGTGTAGGTTTGGTTAAAGACAGCGCTTGGGACTGACCCCAAAGACTGAACATTAGGTCAGATGTGTGGTGGCTCCATTTACCACCTTCGGGTTCAACTGCTGAAGGTGGGAAGCCAGTTAATGGTTCAACCAGTGTCCCTGCACCAGCAAACCCAGTGATTAGGTTAAAGCGCCTGGGATAACAACAGGACTCACTCGTGTCTGTCAGACACAGACATGAGTGACAGAGCGTGTTATTATTTGAAGCCCAACTTTTCAAATCTTGCTTTTATTTCACCCTGATTCACTGTTATGATTCTGTTATTATTTTATCTGATCCTTGTTATTTTTTCTTTTATTCTTCACTTTCTGGATATCCTTGCTTGTGCCGATTTCATCATCGTGAAGCATTTTGACTCGACTCCTGCTGTTTCTAATGAGCAATATAAATAAATCTGACTCGACTTTATTTGCATCATTCAGTTTTCCTCAGGTTGTTTCTCCTCACCGTTGAATTGTGTACGATCCGTACAGGTGGCCTCCAGCGCTCGCACGGTGAATCTGACATTTCGTCGTCTCTGCGTGTTCCTCACACTTTATCAAGACGCTGCTGAAAGCCTGTAAAAGGAAAAGGAGGGAGATCCTCTCCCCTTCTTTCTAAAGACACCCTTCATTATCCTGCAACACCGTCTTTGCTCTGAAAGGTCAAGTTGTCTGAATAATGTGATCGGGCCCATTTTAATCGCTCTATTTGTGCCTTTGTCCTCTCTCCTCGCCGCTGGGCAGCATCAACCACAGTCCAACACAACACCCAGACAGGTCTGTGATATCCAGCTCTGAGAAATACAGTGATTTAAACATAAAGGTTTCTTCTATTTTCGCCAAGCATTAAACAAGGCTTGTCTCAAAGAGTTCTCACAGCAGCAGGAGCAAAGCATCGAGCCTCTTCTGCTTTATTCAGATGATCCTTTATCTTTAACACACAGGTTCAACTGCGTCCTGCCTGCACCTGCAGAAGCTCATTGGGTTTGCAGATGGAGCAAATGGGAAAAAGGTGGAATAAACGTCGGGAGCATAATTCAATTGTGTCAGACTCCTGCACCGCTGCATTCCAGCCTGATACAAAGAGACTGTCTCGGTACTCCGGGACAGCAGAGTCACCTGCCCTCTGTCTCCCACACACACAGATCATATAATAAATATATAATGGAGTCAGTGCAGCCAGGCAGGTTGGCAGAACGTGAGAGGCTGAGGTTTTTTTTTTTTCTTTTACGATGCTTGTTTTATTATTCATAAAGAGGATGCGGTTTCCAGGATGCCGATCTCGCTGTTGGCTTGAGTCCCGCTCACTCCATTCATTCTCACACACACACACGCAGTGAGAGTGTCTCTGCTGGGATATATCTGAACAGAAGCTCTCGTTTCCAACAGGAGTTTCCTGAGGAATGACTGCCGCAGATCAATCAACGCTCTGAGGCTTAAAATTACTTCTGCCCAAAGTGCCAAAGTGATTCTGGGATAATAAAAAAAAATAGAAACTCCAAACCATTCTTCTTCCGTTGTGGTGATAAAACCCCAGATTCAATAGCTCATGTCACCACGTTATTGAGCCCAACACAGATGCCGGCTTCATCGTTTTAATATTTTATTAGTCTCATCCGCTTTCTCCCACCAACCCGTTGATACCCTGACAGAGACAGAGCAGAGACACTGACGGCGTCAATCATTTTTACCGTCTGGGTCAGGAAGGAGGGATGGAAGCTCTACTAGTGCTCCAGCACTGAGCTGAAGGGTGAGGTGACAGACGGGAAATGAGAGAGGTGACAGAAAGTGACAGAAGAAGAAAGAAATCCCTCCACAAGCAGCATCAACAGCTCTGAGATAAGGCCTGGGTCAGACTAGTCATGGAGTGTACAGGAACAAATCCCTACAGGACACTGGACCGTCTAATCCCACAAATCCATACAGGAGTTTTCAGCCATGTCTGAATCACTGAGGATTCGAAGTCTCAAAAATGGGACTGAGGACAGAGCCGACTGCGTGACACCAGTCCTCCTGGAGCTTCCTGTGCCAGGAATCTTCAGATTGAAATGTACTGACAAACACACATTTGCCAATGGGAAGTGGATTATTAAATTAGCCCGATAAAAAAGCACCAATCACAATGATCTTTAAAAATGTACCTCGCTGTCCATTAAGGAACATTTCCGATCGTAGATCACATACTGGATTCTGACCTTTCTTTATTAGGAATGTCCAACTGTAGATGGCGCGATGTCACTGCCAGACAAAGAGGAACCTCCAAAAACACCTCATGACACAAATTTGAATTAGCTACTGTTTAAACTGACAGTTTTTTTAACAGTTGTTTAAAATCTTGTGCAGCACTTTATGTATTCATAAACCACCATCTCCACTTCCCTGAAGGGCACTTGTAGAGCTCTACCGCCACCAAAGCCACCGTCCTCTCGCACCATGCTGAAGAGGTGGGAAAACAAAGACCCTGCATCCGCTGGCTTTATCTGATTTGCTTCAATATTTAACAAGTTCTTCCTGAATCCAAAGGACAGACACTAACAAAAAAAGGGTGATGAAGACAGTGATAAAGTCACATCCTAAATGAGCAGGCCAATGATGCGACACGCAGCAGAAGGGAGTGTTTGCATTCAGAGCAGGAGGGGGATGAAAAGAGGGGAAATTCATTTTGCTCTCCTTGGTCTCTCCGCAGATCTCAGAGATGCAGCGTGTGCAGAATATTGATCGCATTTACCCCAGCTCACCTCGTCTCATTACCTAGCCTGCAGAGATGAGAGAAGGCCCTCTTATACCATACCTCGCGCACCACGGTCTTGTTATCCCTGCGCTGAGGAGGGAGGTTGTGTGACAGACGACGCATCACGAGCACATCGATAAATAAAAGTTAACTAGAAGCAGCCTGCTACTATCGTGGCTACAGATCAGCAGGAGGAAACCATGTGAGGAGACTCCAGGTACCCATGTCACTTTGTTCAACTTTGTTCTCCTAACTGGTTGGAGCAGAATTAATTATTAAAAGTTCTACATGGAACTCGAGGTTAATCATAAACTTAAAGGATTCCCTGACTTTCATATACCTTTACCCACTCTGAGTGTTTGCATTGTCAGTTTGGCTTCAAAACTGACCTCCTGCTGTAGGCACAAGTCACATGTCTCTGGTTAAAAGGCTAAGCTAAGTTAATTTTTATGTCACTACCATGGAAACCAGATCTGACGATAGGACTCCTCATGAAGTCTGAGATAATATTGATCGTGTTACTCTGGTTACTCAGGTTTGTTCATGCAGACTTTGGTCGCTCACAATTCATTTATTTGATTTTTTTTAATGTATAATTGTTGCAAATCAAACAACTACAGAAAATAATACAATGTTCAAATTTCCAAGTAGAATGTAGTAGAATGTCAAATCTATCAATACTATCCTATATATTAGCCATAGAAATGCCCAGAACATCTTTGTCACACTGTTGAGGGTCTTTAGTTTTATTGAATGAGTAGATTTTGCATAATCCTGATGACGAATAAATGTAAAGGTCCTTAAACTTAACCTCTTTAACGGAGGTAACAACAGTCTTTAGATTTCACGTCTGTGAATTACAGAGACGCTGATGACGACATTTTCAATTTCGAAAGAAAGAAAAGCTGATCCTGCCTGATCCATGGCATCCCAAGCAAAGAGAATCAACCACCTGATCTTCATGACGTCAACCTCCATCAATTCTGTTTCTCTACAAACAGCATATGCCGTTTGAGCTGCCTCCTCTCCGCTCGCCTCTTGAAAGCAACAAAAGAATGCAAAATGAAAGATAAACATGAATTTCCATGATGGCCACAATTCTGCGCACGTACTGTAAACACAGGCATGCTTTCACTCATTTCCCCTGCCAATGCTATCAAGATCAGCCTTCAGCTCCATCTCCCCTCGGCTTTCTTCTCCTTTCACCAGCTCTCTGGAGAGTCACAGATGGCGGTAAGTATGGCAGGTGAGCAGACAGAGGTTGCAATGGGGGGGGGGGGTGAAAATAAAAGAGAAGAAAGGTCAGAAGAGGAGGGAGGAAGACGGAGACGTGTGGCGAGAGTTTGCTCAGCGAGTCCAATGTGTGTTCAGCAGTGTGACTACTTCATTTTCTGAGTTCTCTGGTGAATTCTCTCTGGCACAGAAAGGTGAAACAGTTCTATACGGAGATGAGGCTCCTGCAGTTAGTCTGATCACTGATGGCTAAGGATGAATGGACACTCAAACTCATAAGGTATGATTCTTAAAGAGTGTTTTCAAATGGAAATCTGTGTTCGCATCGCTTCACAGTCTCTTACTGAAGAAGATATATAATAATATAATCTTATGTTAAAAAACCTAAGACTGAGTACATTGATCTCTGTCTATTAACCTCGATCCTACATGTTTCACTGAACCAGGTACAGTGAAGCCCTCCACATTCATGTGTCATGTTGGCCAAGGTCAATGGCCTCATTTGAATTTCCTCTGCAGAGGCTGGAGTTGGATTGAATGAGGTTGACTACCTGCAAATTCACACATATGTAACAGCAACACGGTCTCGTCAAGGCGCACTTTTGCCTTCTGCGATGCAGGAGAATTAATGTGGGTGAGGACATAAAAGTTATCTAATTAAAAGTCCTAACAAACAAAATGCTGCCCCAAAACCTGAATGGTTCTGCAAAACAGAACAAGTGTAAATAAAAGTAATGAAAAAGAAATGAATGGGAACATGAGCACAAGTGGACGCTGGTGGAAGAGAAGTGATGGAGAGAGGAGGGTGGAGAGATTTTCCCACAGGGCAAGACCGTAATGTCATGATGGATGGGGCTGGTTAGAGAAAGACACATAAATATAAATTCACACACAGGAAGCATACATAAACACTCCTGGTGCTCAAGTCCAAAGCCCTGCCGTCGGACAAACCCATGACCCAGATGAGTTCACGTCATCCATCCTTCCCCGTGCCCATGTTTTGACACTTATCCAGGTCGAGGTCTTAGTGGTAGCTGGAGAAACAAAGCAGCCCTGACATCCTTCTCCCTCCCCAACATCCTCGAGCTCTTCCTCGGGGATGCTCGGGTGTCACCAGACCAGATGCGAGTTCTGGATTTGCCCTGAGGTCTAAACAATCCCTCCACAGGAAGCCCCTTGTGCTACCTGGGCTGCTCATTGTGCACGACTAATCGTGATGTGGCTGAGGTGGGAAATGTAAAAAGGTTGCACACCTAAGAAGATAAATGATGCAACCAAGTACGTGCTCGTTAAACGTTAGTGTTTGACAACATTAAGTCCTGATGTAGCTTCCGTTCATCAAGAGCAGATCGAGAAATAAGGAGAAAGATGTGCTCTGTGCTGCTTTATTAGCAGCCACATATCTGCAATGTGCCTCAGCCCTGCAGCGCACACACACACGAGCATTTCCATTCATTAGCATATATTCACTCTATAACTGGCTTACAGCGAACAGCCAGAGAAAATATATAGAGAGAAAGCTACGAGTCACATCAAAAGCATAGACCTTGTCAATCAGCAGCAGGGTGTTCCCCACTGCTGGATGCTGCCTCTTCAAAATCTTTCTCACACACACACACACATACTCTAACCCCCAATTACCAGGAGGCAGCGCAGTGAGCGGTCCGTCTCAACACACCTGCCTGCCCGCGGTGGGACACGAGAAGACACGATTCTCAGGAAGAAGAAAGAAATGTGTGAAAGGAGCAGGCAGAAGAAGAAAGTGCACCTGCAACTCTAAATGTACTGACTATATGTTAAACACACTTGGCCATTAAAAACAATCCCTGAAGACCTGGAAGGAATTCTCTAATTCGCTGTTGCAGTGTCAGGGTGATGCATAAGAAGTTGAGATCTTTGGGTTCACCATGAGCCGAAGATCCAACATCAGAATAAAAGATGTGAATTTAGGTTTATTCTTTTTATTCGGTTGCATTTGTGTCGACTTTTTATTTACACTTGTTTACAGTATCATTGCGTTAACTATAAAAGAAAACCCTTGGTCACAGGGGTTTGATGAAGCCTGAGGTTTTCTGCATTGTGCAAGCTGCGATCACAAACACTTGGCGCACATCTGCATCAAGAATGCAAAATGTCAAGACCATATCAGGACCACCTGTGCTTGTATAAAAACCTTCTGAGCAGCTGGAGCAGGTATAAAACTTCAAGATGAAAGCTGTGATTCTTTATCGATTTCATCTGTTGGACGTTTCTTTGTCCGTAAAACAAGGAGGAAAAGGAGAGAATGAAAGAGGAGACGGTTAGAGAGAGGAGAGACATGAAAACAGACAGGAGCACATTCTTAATGCTGTGCATCATAGATAGTGAGTGGGACACATTTAAATAACACTAACCAACATGTTCTAATTAATAAAGTGTAAAAATCTGATAATGACGACGGGACAATGACAATATAAAAACACTACAACTGACTCCTGATGAGTCTCAGACTGATTCACTCTCGTCCAACTGCATGATGTGGTGATTTGCCCCCCACCTTTTAAACAGATTTTTTTTTTTAAACGGCCCTTAAGCATGAGAGAGAGAAAGAAAGGAGCATCGTCAAACTAAATCATCGACAAAAGACAAAGCGAGAGAGATTACCAAAGGTCCATGAGCTCTCCTCTGAGCTGAGTAAATGATGTAAAGCACGGGGAAGCAGAAATCAATTCCCAACATTCACAGCTCCACAGCCTCTCCCTGCTCCGACTCCATTTACCTCACATCCACTTATTTACATATCCATTTATTCATTTATCTCTGCTCAGGGGTAGAAGGTGGCTAGAGGTGATGTACGGAATAACACAGTGCTCATTAATATTCAGATGTGCTGGCGTTATATGGTCAGACAATGTTTCCTGTGCTACTGCTGAGAGTGAGCGCTCAGAAAGGCTGCGTCTGTCTCGAGAAGAATAATTGCATGAGGCCTGAGAGGTTTTTACTCCGTCCACGATCTGCGCCTGCTGATTCTAATGATGATTAGCTCCTTCTCACTGCCCGAAGGTGAAATCAGCTGCTTTTGTGTTCAGGGGAAGGGGAAGACAAAAGATAACAAAACAAAAGATACGATGTTGTCTGCAGTCAATCAATTATATTTACTTAACACAGCCCATATTCAAAAATCACAAACATGATTGACACCATTGAAAAAAACAGGTCCTGAACTGAATACCTCAAATTAAACATGGAGTTTTCTATCGTGATATTTTTGGTCATATCAGAGCTTCATCAGATGCTGACTCCTCTGGGAATCTCCACTCACAGACACTAAAGGCACTTCATCAGGCTGCTGCCCCACGTCGAGTTATTTCAAGAGCTGTAATTTATTTCTGGGCTCCTTCACTCTCTCTTATCTAACCCTACTTGAGTTTTAGATGCTTTCTTGATTTCTAAAAATGCATCAAAGGTTTAAATATGAATTAAGGCTATAATAACAAATAGGGAAGAAAGGGGAATGGGAGCATCAGATATGAGGTGTAATCTGATTATAATTTCAAGGGCTATTTAATCAACCACTTCACACATGAAGCCTCTATATTCTGCAGGTCTTGGTGTCACCACCGCACGATCAAACACCAGCTTCAACTTTAGTTCTACTGCTTTAAAATTCCACCTCTATCTGTGCTGGTTTCAAAGTTCCTCTGTGTTTTCTGACTAAGAGACTGACTCAAGGTCTCGGGGTTGAATTGAGGTTTTCTTGCCGCTGCTTGGCCTCTGATTGCATCATCAGCTGTAGGATTGGCGGTGAGCGAAGCCGCCGCCTAAAGCCGTGATTCCCATGATTGGTGACAAGTGTAATGGAGCACACTGCAGCGATGTCATGCTCTGAGCTTTCACTCAGGAACTGGGTATCGGGCCTTTAAAGAGTTGAGGATTATACGTCGACGGCCGTTACCCTCAGGGGACCGGGTGACAGAAATGCTGATGTGGGTGGCTTCCGTGTAAATGTCTCTCTCTCTCTCTCAATAGCGTGCGCATGCACATGCAGCTACTCTGTGGAACGTCTCTGTCAGGGGCTAGAGACCAGATAAGCGTTTTGTCCTGAGAGTAATGTGGTTTAATATTTCTGTTAGAGCGGCCGCTTTAACTAAGATTCTGAACCTTCTGCCGTATTTGATGTTACTCTGATGAATTAGGATCTGAAGATTGGGATTAGGATTCTGAACAAGACTCAACACCAGAGGACTAGCAAGTAGATTTCAGACAATTTAAATATTAGGTTCAAAGAGGATTCTAAAGATTTTAATTCAGTTTACATGAATATCTACAGCTGGAAGAATGGATACCTGGGATGGTCTGCTGAATATTAAGATGTATTTTGTAATGATTATTATTTTATTACAGAAAAACATCAGAGAACCCCCGCCAGAAGCACACCAACCTATCAGCTCAAACCTGCCAGCGCATGTTTTGAATGGCTGACTTCAGGGGTTATCAGGTTCACCAAGTGCTTCTGCAACCTCTCTCTCCAAACCTGCTTCATCTGGTTCGGGTCTGATCATAAAGAACAAGGATCCATCTGTCCTCCATTTGTTGTTCAATGTCAGGCGAGACATAAGAACACCCTGGTATGAGAAGGCAGGATCAAGTTATCTCAACATTACAATATCTTCTGTTGTGGTGAATTGTGGGTTAGTGTGTCAGTGTGTGTGTGTGTGCATTGAATTCTATTTGTTCTGGAATTAGCTTGAATAAGATTGTCTTCAGTTTCATGGTGTGTTTGATTGATGGTCAGGGGCCATATTGTGTGACCCCAGTGCCTTCATGTGTGTGCAGTACATATATATACATAATAATGGACTTAATAGAATGAACAAATCATTTCTGTGAGGAGACACTGAAGTGCAGAGGGGGCGGGGGTGGACAAGGGTGACGGCTCCTCACTCAGGGAGGTGTGAGAGGGAGGGAGGTGACTCAGGATGGAGGAGTTACCGTGCGCTCGCTGATGAACGCTTCTCTTCACCTCATGCATCATCAACGGGCGACAGCCCCCTCTGGTCTCCGGTCGATATCATCAGAGTTGGGTGGCAGTTTTTTTCTCTCCTCCAGGATCTCATATTACAGAAGTGATCCAGAGACTGGGAACAGTTTGACAGTTTTATTTTCTCACCAAGTCAAAGAGACTGAATCGACCTGGAAAAAGGCCAAATGTACAGACTGGGGGAGATTTCTGTAGTTTATCAGCACAGGTATAAACTCTGCCATGTTTATGAAGGGAACAATCTTTGGCTTGGACTTTTGGACTTGTCGGTTTAGTCTGATCGAAGATAAGCGGTGAGAAATGTCCACAGGTCTCTGTCTGACCAAAAATTTTGTCTAACCTCTGTCCAGATGAGACAAGGAATCCTTTATGGGATCGTTCTGACCAATGCTACTTCTTCTCAAATAGATGCTCCTCTGCATTTTCTACACTGACTTTGCAAAACTTTATTTTGATAGCCTTATTTGACTTTGACAGTCCTGGAAAACAGAAGCACAAGACAAACCTCAACAGCGCACACAATGCTGAGAAGCAAGAGTTTGAGACACTTAAAAGTTGTTGTGCTGTCAGCTGTTGGGCTTTTAAACAAACTGTAGGTGACATTGTTTCACGACGCTCACTGAAAAGCAGTGTATTTCTGCTCTATATTTATCATTCTGACTTGTTTATTTACTACTTTATACTCGCTATAGTGAGACAAATTGTGCCTCAGAGATAATTAAAAATGCATGGTGGGTCACAGTTTGAAAAACAATCTGTCAGCTGGTTCAGTGCCTTCCTAATAAGCAGCACCCAGATTTAGAAAATGAAAAGTGTTCAGTTCACCTGCTCTCTCCGATGATGAGCAGCTCCGAAATGTTCTGATGAACTCCTAAGCTACCAGGGGATTCGGTTGGTCTAACTTTAGCAAACGCAAGTGTGCGAGTCATTCATTAAAATCAGTGACTTATTACAGAACATAAAAACCAGGACTACCAACAATAAATCCGACCGCAGAGACCGTTGATCTCAGGCTCATTTGTAAAGCCTGTAAACCCCTCGTTGTGAAAGCTCTTGTAAAACGAGGCCAAGTTTCTGTGAGGAAACAATTATTGGAGTTTGCTCGCCTGACATACCTTTACTGCATGTCAACAACACCTCCATCCTTGAGGAGTGACGTCCTGTGACCGACATCTTCATCCAGGCAAACGGCGAGCTGATAAAGCCAGAAAGATAACAGATGCAACGGTCCAATAATCTTTGGTCGAGGCCCCAAAACCAGCAGCCATCAATCACGTCAAAGAAACTGCAGTGATGTGAAAACAAATCGACCGGGGTCTTTGTAATTTAAGGAGGGTGGATTTATATTCATTCTGTTACGCTCAGAGCATGAAGAACAGACGTCAAGATCACACTCTGTGTATATACATCAATCTTCCAGCTCTCGTGTTTATCTAGATCAGCGAGTGAGACTCCCTCCAACAGGAGACCACAGACTCAAGGAAACAATACAAACAAGGGGGAAATCAGATCATGTGTTTAGGAGGGTGTTGGTTTGTATTAACACACGGTATCTTGAACTTGTCCAACGGCAACACCAGTGCCATATTTTCCCTGGTTACAGGCACATGCATCTTGAAAAAAGTACATTATACTACAGTAACCCGTTGGTTTAAAACACCACCATCCCCTCAGGATGAGCCACAGACTCAAACTGTGATCCTCAGTCTGCTAATATCAGCAGAGCATGTGTGCATCTGCCTGCACTGAAATCATTTAACTACTCGTCTAAGCTGCTCCTTGTTCACCCTGTTAGAGAATATTCAGCAAGAGGTAATATCATATATATCATAACCTGTATATATATTTTCATTGCTCTGAATGCAGACCTCTGGTGTCAGGCTGCATTTCAATGGCCTATTTTCCATCCTCCACTCTACGACTGTTATCACACATCGCCCAACGGTGAGATATGGTTCAGGCTTTATTGCATTTCCACCGAGCTGAGTGTTCCTCAGCCCCGGCGTAGCGATATCTCTGGCAGCTTGCGGCGATCCTTCACCGGGACTTATTCCTCTCATCAATTGTGCCTGTCGCTGGGCTGAACCCTCGAGCGTTGGATTGGCTGCCAGTTGGGGCCACCTCACTGGAGGCGAGCCCTGATTGGCTCAGCTGCGTTCTTCATTAGAGAAGACTTGGACAGCGAACTGACCCCTGGAAGGTTCCAGAGCAGGTTGTGATAAATGAGCTTTTTCTACCTCATGTATGAACACACACACACACAGACGCACCGTTATGCGAACACACAACTGTACACAAACACAGAAGCAGGGAGGATGCAGTGCTCCCATCCTCTCCGGTGAATACTGCATCAGTCCAACACAGCTGAAACTCCGCCGCCTGCAGGCTTGGCATCCACATCTATGTTAACCTTCAGCTAGAAGTGCTTATGGTCGTCTAAATTTAAGATATGCAAAAACAGAAACAGCCTAATTTGCATTCTGGATGAGCCAAAGTCTTCACTTTCTGACAGGTGCTTTTTAGCCTGAAATGACCTCAATGCAGTGCTCCAACATGGAAACAGATACATCAGTGGTTTCTCCCAGAGTCTCTGCAGCACTTTGTTCCCCTGCGTAACTGCAGCAAGGAGGGAAACAAATAGTCTCCCTTTGTGTGGTTTAACAGAGCTCACGTGCTGTGTGGAAAATACGCTCCGCCTGACTGGCACAATTACAAACAACCAAACGCACCTTCGCAGCAACAGACGCCATTCAGGCTGTGACAAGTGGAAATTACCCTGACGGAGCGAAGCAGAATATAATGACAGAGAAGAGAGTAATAGAATAGACTCATATATTCTGGCATGGGAACATAATGACCTTTAACTAATAAAATTAGTTTCAAGGCATATCATAGTTTTTAAAGAGGAGAATGAAAACAACATAGCATCACACTACGCTTTAGATAGTCTGATGAAAATCCTTCCTCGCATTCTTGCGTCAATGCTTTATGGCGAGTTGCATGGAACTGGAAATTTCGAATGTAAGCCGCCGTCATAAACAACCGCATGATGTCAGTAATCTCAGTGTGACCCTTCGCTTCACTTTAAAAGATTTCCAGAGAGAAGCAGACCCAGAGGAGGGGTTTGAAAGGAGTTACCAGCAGGATCCACAGCTCTGCAGTTAAAACCACTAAAGCAAAGAGGATAACAGCAGGTGAAGGAAGGAGGTCAGCAGAGTCGGAAAGAGGACGAGTTTGAGACCGAGAAGAAAGAAAGCGACCACATCAGACACAAATCCACCGTGATGGGTCACAACACACTTCTTCCTCCAACTCCTTCCTTTTAAGATACGAGGCCAGACCTGTATAGATGATTTCAGAACTGACAGTAATAGTACATTTATGAGCACAGTTTGATATTTTGATCTCAATGTATAACCAGATAACAACACACATGCAGTGAGACTTTATCGATCAATGACAGCAGCCCAGGAGTTATCTGTTCGTATCGTATCATTCGAGTATTTTTTAATGTGAGCTTCATTAAGATTGAGGGAATTCATTTGCATCACTTGTGAAAAGAAATTAGAAATGGTGGAGCTGCTTTTTGCTTCGTCTTACTGAGGTTTGAACACGAACACTAACACACACAAACACACACACACACACACACGCACATGCACGCACGCACACACACGCCAGCACAAGTCTGTATGTTCTGCTCCACTCATGCACTTTAAATACACACCTCTCCAAACATGCTGCTTTTATTTGTCTTATCTGCTGCTCCACACCGCACCGAGGTACCCAGCTCCTCTGCCTCTCATTCACACACTATCAGTGTGTTATCACAGCAGCTACAGGGGGTCTTCTTTAGAGACATAACAAAAAAAACCTCAGCCGCACGGCACCGCCTCCTGCTCTCCTGCAGCACCTCCTCCCCTCGTCGCTCGCTTTTGCCAGCTCCACAGTTCAGCGAGCCAGCGAGGGCTGATGTAAGAGCTTTAGGAGCCGCCTGCCAATAGCCGAAACAGCTGGAAGGAGACACTCAATGGGAGAGAAAACACAATCGGCGAATTAACCCCCTGAACCTGACAACTCAAATGGCATTAAACGTGCTGGAGATGTACCAGGGTGGGCAGAAGAACACGGTAAACACACGCCGGTACTACAAGCAAGGATAACAGAGCCGCCCTGTAATACCTTGTCCAACCCTCCCATCCTCTGATGATGGAGTAATCCTTTCCTCCCTGGTGACAGACACGAGGTACACAAGCCTCCCAACAGACGATAAATAAACATGTATTTTAGATGGTTATAACAGAGCTTCACAGATGGATCTTGTTTGAGGAGGAGCTGCTAATGTCCCCTCCTGGCGACACAGAGCAGTCTGAGCGATGACGCTTTCAATAGGCTGCAAATGAATTAGACCAAAGGTGAGGAAATACACTTTGGATCGATATGTGACAAGTCATCTACAACAATAAAGGTTTTTAAAGGATTAATGATGACATAAGCTAATTTAATCTCATGAATGGAAGTGACGAGACGCCTCTACCTCTTAAAGGTTTTGGAGAGTCTCATAATCACACATGACTTCTAACCAAGCACGTCTCCCCTGATTCAGACAGAATGGAAGACACAGTGAAGGAAATTGACAGAGGCAAAGAGGGAGATGGAACGTGCGAGCAACCACAATGAAATCGAAGACAGCAGAACACATTATTTTTCCACAGAAGCTGTCGTCACTCATTGGTCGCGACCGTGGTTCATCAGGAAACTGAAGATGCATCTTCTGAAAAAAAAAAAAACAACTTCTGAGACATCTCTCTCACGTCCCAGTCGCCGATCCAAGACACACAAACCTTGGCATCTGTGTCAACAGAGACACAGAGGTGGACTCCTGTTACAGAGACAGTGAAGCCTGGCATGTGCAGACGGACCCACAACAGAAATTCAGGCAGACAGACAGGGAGTCTATTCTCCTCCCTCTTCCTGGATAAATATTTGATCAGCGGAACTCTGATGGGTATTGATTGGAGCCCTTATCCGCTCTTCATTGATCTCCACTGACTGTGATCACTGTACAGACGGACACACGGGGACACACACACACACACACACACACGCTTCTGTAGCCTCTGAATGTCAAATCGGAATGAAAGGCTGAAGACTTAGAGCATTTAGCTTCACTTAGCGTTTCCTAGTGAGACAACAGAGTTCAGAGAACACAACCGTACAGCAGATGCAACAGATAAAGGCAAGTGTGTGTGTGTGTGCACATGCCCCGTGGGGCATATAAGTGGCCACTATCAGGTTACAGTGCTTTCCCACTCTTAGCCTATCGTTCCCTCCCTATGAGTCCCATTAACAGCTGAGATTACCGTTACGTCCTTGAGCCCCACGCTGGGTGACCCCTGCTGAAGTGCTTACACAAGCACCTCTGCCTCCGAAGTGATGGGAACCACCACCTCAGCACAGGTGTGTCGATGGCTCGGAAAGGATAAGAGTCTCATCAAGTACGTTAATCTAATCGTGGCATCGCGGCAACTGTGCGATGTGGAGTGAAACGCATATTCCTGACGGGACACAAAAACGAAAGTCCAAAGTGTTTACATTGCTGAGAAAGGGGTACAGCTGCACAACTTACGAGATGTGGAAACGCTTTGCAACACGTTCCTTCATGATGTTAAATCATATTCAATAGAAGCTGAGTCTATTTAGGAGGAGGATGTGTGGATTTGTTCCAATTGCTGTAAGTCTGTCCTTGACTCATGCCCTAAACCTGTTCAGTAGTTTCAGTAATTCTGTGGCGAGATTGACAGAAAAACTAACGGCAATGAAAACATAGTGGAGGGATAAATGTGGCACCCTGAAAAAGAGCCTTGAAAACATTTTTTCTCTGAAAGCATCCTTCAGAAAAAAAGGTACAATAAATTCAAACATGTTCATTTAAATTGCTGCATGTGGTTGCCTTTCAGTCAGAATAATTTTATTTCTAAGGTGAATAAGCGCCCTCGGACTTATTCTACTTCCTCCTTAATCATTATCAAGAGAAACCAGACACATGCGAGAGGGGGGAACAGAGAGGAATAGTGCTGATGCAGGGGCTGAGCTCGGGTCTATGGAGGTTTCAGTTGGAAGACTGTGATCCCCTTTTTTTTCCTGCAGCATTTGGAATCCAATGGTCAAGACAAGAATACAGCCACCATTAATTGCCCTGTAAGACCTAATGATTTCCTCTAATCCTGGAGTCAGTTTTGATCCTCAAGTATGATATACTGTCAATACCACACCAGAAAAAACCTACCGCGCTTTCAACACTTTAATAACACTGAAGGAAGTCAGGTCAATCTAAGCATGAATCAATCAGAGGAAAACAAATCATATTTGATTTCATTTCATTAAAGCTATTGGCTCTGACAGAGGGTAATGTGTCCAAGCAGGGAAGGTAGAATTAAAGGTAATTGAATTCCATGGATGCAGTTTCAGTCGCTCGTCATTACAGGGAAAGATCTCCAGGCAATATTCACTCCAACCACCGAGCTCCACAACAGCCTTCAGGCAATCAGCCACAGAGAGAGCGACAATCGCATCAACACTTTGATTTATTTAGAGCAAATCACACCAGAGGGGGAATCAACCGCTCTCTCTGCAAACAATAAACAAATGCATTGTCGAGAGGAGAGTTCTCTCCAAACCTGCCTGTTCGGAATATTACTTTACTCCACATGAAACATGTCCAAATCGCAACAAAAACAAACACTGCACTCAACAATTCATCCTGTAAGATGAGAGCGATAAGATGAGCAGATGTGCCAGCCACTGACAAATTGCCCATTCAAAAACGATGAGACAAATGAGTTTGTTGGGGCCTTCCACTTTGAAACAGATGGTTTTCAGCTGAAGATCAATCAATTAACTTCACTATCACCAAATAATGAGCCATTAATCATCCTTTCATTGATCGACGATGTCCGTTCAGCCACTATCAAGTGAGAAAGGCACTTCCATTCACATAAACTAGGCTAATTTTATGTTTTATCTAATCAATAAGTCATTAATCATCAGTCTCTATATAGACTTGCAGTTTCATTGCGTGGTGAAAGAGACTCATTGACCTGCGACAAACAGATTCTCCAAACAGTGATGATCAATGTTGCTGGTAAAAGCCTTTGATGTGTGGACTGTGCTTTGATCTGCCTGGGCTCGATGCATCATGGAGTCGACTGAGGAAAACCAGGTGCAGGTGATCAAGTGTCTTTTTCTGGCTCCTCGGTTCCAGGCAGGAGGCCGCAGTCTGGGCTCGGCAGCTGTGTATACACAGTACACGGATCAATAGCAGCAGAGAGCCTGTATTGATTATGTGTGTAAGTGATACTAGAATGGGGGTTGTTATGGGAGAGGAGGAGGCGGGAGGGAGGGAGGTGGCCTGGATTAAGGTAACAGGGATCCAGCCTTGTGGTGACCCCAGCGAGCCGTGTGCATGTGGCTATTTGGTTTCCCTGTTTCACTCGCACAGGGGGCAGCGTTTGCAAGACACACGCTGACGTCTGAATTCCACAGCTTGCAAATAAAACCAGTTGAAGTGAAACAGCTTCACCGAGCAGCACAGTGAGAACGAGTTTTCCTCTGAGCTTCCAGGCAGGTGTTAATTATACACATACAGTTATTTTGGTGGTGTTAGAAGCAATACCTCACACATGGAACTACAGCCTGCAGACATGTGTCAACACTGCTGGGGAAAAAAAACATCCAAAACCGATTTGGACTTCCACCTACTGAGGAGAAAGCGAGGTGATAAAAGCTAAGACAGTTTAGTCCTTCTCCGCTAACTGGGCAGACTAACAGTTTATGCCTTGTTTGTATTCAGTGCATCAAACTTGACACAAATCTCTAAAAGCGCAAATCATGAACACAGCCTGAGGTTTAAACAGATTAATCAGCTTAGGAAAATACCCGCAGCACTTCTGCTTTTTATTTTTTAAGACAGAACAAAGGAATTTTAATTGAAGACCGTCTGACCCATTTGGATACTTCAAATTTTCCAATGTAACAAACATAACCACACGAATATTGGACAACTAAAAGATTTATTGCTCAGAATTAGTTTTTTTCACGAGCTTCCTCTTTTAACCAAAATAGAAACCGTGACCCACCTGTCATCGCAGCTGCTCTTTATGAATATTGATTCTGCTTTAGCTATAGACAGAGCTGCATGAAAAACATCTGTCCCAACATGAAGCTTAGTGCCCTCGGAGGAATTGAAAGGCTCAGTTACAGCTGCATGTCTGCAGCAGCCCCCCCCCCCTTATGCAGAGCAGTGCTGAGGCAGCGCCCGACAACACCCCCGGGATCTGAGACCCCAGATCCTGAGTATATCCGGAACCACTGTGATAAAAATATCAAATATCCCAGTGGCATAATGAGCCATTACTATCACATGTGAAATACAGATCCTGTCAGAGCGCAGGGACATTTTAATCAAC
Organism: Pseudorhombus dupliciocellatus; assembly: GCA_016785235.1. NCBI lineage: Eukaryota > Metazoa > Chordata > Actinopteri > Pleuronectiformes > Paralichthyidae > Pseudorhombus > Pseudorhombus dupliciocellatus. The sequence goes on along the minus strand of JAFBJW010009053.1, from coordinate 1,552,099 downwards.
TGTAATTTGCAGTACAGAATTCACGTCTGGACGCGTTCGGCGAAACTGTGGAAAACAGTTCAACCCCGAGCAAGGCGTCATTAAATAGGCTGCAGACATATATCAGAGGTCTATAATTTTAAAAGGTTGTCACCATCTTGATTTTTCTGTAACAGGAGTGAAACTTTTACATCAAAATCTATTTAATATAGGCCCCATTTCCTTTAAGATACACACTTAACTCTTTCATCGATCCAAACCACAAAGAGCCTCTGATTCCTTCGACTTCAACAGAGGGGCATGAATTAGTCCAGGATCCACTTATTTGCCAACAGTGATCATACCAAAGAGGTGTCTGTCGGGGGGGATCACATTGAGTCTCTTGCAGCACACTGACATCGACATGCAGATACAACCCACAGTGGTGTCTGGGAAAGTGGAGGAAGACTGGGGGAAGGTGCAGGAGACAGGAAATCTTTGTATGATTTATCATTTCATGTTCAGCAGATTAAACACGGGGGGGGCAGACACCGGTGGAAAATCCGTAGCATTAATAAAAGAGAATTCTTTATTCAGGAGGATAAAAGAAGCGTGAAGGTCTAATCCCTCTGTAGAATCATAAAGTATCTCAGCACCGATCTCATGGAGCCGCAGTGCCAACAAAAGGTACAACGACGGATGAGCTTGAATTTCATAAAGATTCAATTATCACTCACATACACGGACTGTTACCTGGGTTTAAATATGAACCCATTGTGGCGTGGTTCTTGATTCTTTTAAGCAAAAATAATTGTTAAATTTTGAGCAACAGCTAAAAGAAAACTGGAGAAAAAGGCAACAAAGGAAAGGCCTTGTGTCCCCTCACCGCCATTGTTCATCATCCCTGTGCCAATTGTGTTTTCTCCAGCCCTAAAGGCGAAAAAGTGTCCAGCAATATTTCACTGAACAGAAAACACAGCGGAAATCTCTTTCCTTGCAACAAAGGAGGCTGCAGAGGAAGCGTGTCCCCTCCCTCTGCTCCCCTTCGCCATTCGAGTTCCTCTCTAGATGTGGTGGATTTACACGGGGTTAAGGTTAAGAGGCTGTGTAGTGAGTGTCTATGTGGGAGTGGAATTGGCCGAAGAACCTCCGGCTCCTCTTTCGCGGCTCCAGATGAAAAACAGCACCTTTTCTTAACCCTCATCCTTTGCCATCGCTTGGAAAATCCCTGGGGTGTAAAATTGAATTTGGACCATATTTTCCAGGATCAAGATAAAGGGAAGGGATTGACGAAATCATAATGTGCAGAAGCTGCAACAAATGCTCTTCAGCACAATCCCTCTCTCGCACCTGCATACACACACACACACACACATTCACTGCAGACATGAGATAAAGCCTCGTCCTGGAGCAAAGTAAGTGGTTAACTGTTGTTACATGTGTACACAGCAGCAAATGATGAAAACGCTGATGTATTTGTTTTTTTTTTTTTAAACGTCAACTCTGCCATGTTGACTCCTGGTGTCTAGCTGTGCCAGAGCTCCACAGCTGCTACAGCTGAGCGGTTTGGAACTGATCAGGCCACATTTAAACTCTGAAGTTTTAATTTGGTCGGGCAGAAAGGGAGACGTTTGAAGAAGTAGACGCTCACAATCACCTACTGATTGGGTAATTTCAGTCAAAACACAGCCCCTTCTGATTCGTCAGCCTCCTACATGATGCCAAGAACAACCACAATCAGCGCCTGGTGTAGCATGCAACCCGGATAATCTATTTCAATCACTACTGACCCTGATTGTCACTGCAACTCTCTGAATTCTGCATTTTACAATGAAACAAATGCTCCTCAAGAAACTGAACTGCTTCTCATTTGTAGCTTCACTCTTTCTCTAACAACTAAGTGCTTCCTATTTGCACCAACATGCACAGGCCCCGTGTTTCTGAGAGGTCGAGGTCGAGGTCAGGCAGGTTAGTTATGACACCGGGGATTAGAGCTGATTTGAAGCCAAAAATGCTCCCATGGACAGATTTTCAAATTGAAAACGTGGCATGGACGACGCAGCCTGAGACCCTTTCCATCTATTCCAGTCACATACAAACTGAGCCTGCAGCTATACTAACAGGTGCTGCACATTGATGTGATTTGATTTTTTTATGAGATTCAAATGAAAAAATAAAAGAATCGCCTTCCAGTATAAAAAATATATCCACTGGCAAGAACCTGTTAAGACAACAGTGAAAATGGGCGCAGCACTGACGTCTGGCTGGAACTAGACAGCTTTAAAATAAACTCGCCCCTGATATGACAAATGCTGCGTCTCAGCTTTAATTATAACCTCATTATTCAGTGAAATGACACCGAAAAGATAAGAGTGTTTAATTCATCAAGACAGTTTCTAATTCACAGCCACCTGCTCAAAGTATTAAAACCTCTTGCGCTCAGCGTGCACGTTGGCGCATTGATGCAAGGAGTGCAGAGGAAATCCCAATCGCCGCAGGAGCGAGCTGAAGCACCTGTTCGCCGGCCGAGTGCCTCCCCTGACCACTGACCCCCAGACAGGCTTTATCATGTCGTGTGAGTCAGAGCAGCCGGACCATCTCACACCCTGCCAAGTGTGTTACTGACAACACTATTTCTACAACCATACAGACGTGTCACACACACATATAGAGCAAAACCTGACCTCTGCTGCTGTACAGTTCTAATGCAGCTTTATATGGAACACTGCTGCAATTTAAAATGAGGGGAAACATAATTTTTACATAAATGTTGTCTTACCTATGTGGGAATGATTCTTCAAAGCAACAATTAATAAATAAACAACTATTTCCAATTCTGTGGTTGATATAGTTATTTATTTAATTATAAAGTATCTTTGTGCTCCACACTTGTCAAACTGAGAGTGAACCGCAGATGCTTTTTCCCTGTAGATGATCTAAAGATGAGAGATTTCTCTCCAAGGTCATGGAGGATGTCCTTCCTGACAGGAAGCTGAGCAGCCCTCCGTTACGTGACGGGTCAACGTTTCAGTCGGCCCAACCGGCCAATCGTGTTCCCCTGCAGCTGATGTCCAGGCCATCCCACCAGCCCCTGCCACCTGTCCTTCAGCCTCCCTCAGGGTGCGGGGAGAGGGTGACGGCCAGATGGCCGTTGAGGTCCAAGCAGCATCCTGAGTGCAGCATCTCACCCCACCCCCAACCACCGAGCTCCATGGCTGGTCCCACCTCCACCCTCTGACCCGCCCTCCCCTTCCCCGATCCAAACCCCTGAGCCCCAGCGCTCGTCAGTGCTGCATGACTGAGCAAACACAGTCCTCCACCAAAATAAATCCCTGTCTCTCCTCCGCAGCTGCCTGGCTTGCAAGAAAAGCTTAGCCGGCGCCTTCATCTCTGCTGGCAGAACAGCGTTCGTGACATTAAGATTCCCACTATCACCGAGTGCCAGAGCCTGCTGCTGGTGCTGGAAATAAATCGTTCAAAGGGAAATGGTCGACGTCAGTTCCAGCCACAGATCACCGCGGCTAAATAAGATAATGAGTGCTGGCCATTGTGATCTATAAAGATAGGAATCATTTAGAGAGAGGCAGGCTGGGAGAGAGCAACTGTTAAAGAGGGATAATGTGTACAATAGGTTTTAAATAATCTCACAAGGCCGCTCGTTTGTCACCGCCCTCGCCTCTCTCCCTGATATTACATTCAATTAGTTTCAGATACCGGCCGTGCACGGCCGCTGGCACGGGCGATCAATCAAACCCCGTCAATGACAAATTGTCACCCTTCTCTCCGGGCGGCAGGCCAGCGCAACAGCAGAGACACGAGAGGTGATCGCTGAGTCTCAACCCGGGACTCGGAGTTCAGCAATGTTGTTCAGGTGTGAGAACGAAATGGTCGTTGAGAATGAGCCCACGGTTTGTTTGCTTGATTAAGAGAACAATGCACGAGGGTGATGACCGCACGACTGCGAGCGGCAGTTAGCACAGATGTTGCCATCCTAATGAACAGGTTGGCAGCTCATGGGAGGGTGCGGCTGCGGTGACCTTGTCCATATGTCTGGCTAACTGTCCACTGCTGGAGGAAATACTGCAGAGGAACAGCAAATGGCTCGTCTGTTGATTAGCTCTTTTCACGAGCAGATCAGCCTGACGAAACCGAGGCGTGTGCTGTGATCAAAGCATGAACTCCTGTCAAATAGCATCAGATAAAAAAAACTATTGATCCATCTGTAACACACGGCTATAATACAAACAAATGGAGTGTTATTTCCATAATGAAAATGCCATGAAAATGATTATTTGGCTTTTGTCCGAGTCAGATTTTTGATTGCTATAAGAACCAATGAACCAACTATAATTGTCCCATTCATAACAACGTCCTTGTCAGTTTGATTATTAATAATTCAATGTCTCATCATCATCATCATCATCATCATCATGTCCCACATTGCAGGAGCCATGGAGAGACACTCTGAAGCTCACAAACCAGAGACCGACCTGTATCCTCAGCCTCAGGGTTGAGTCCATCTTGAGCCATTTCCCGGTTTTCCCGCTCATCTGTGTCTCTTAACTAATTACGTGGCTGTAACAGAATTAGTGCAGCAGAGCAGGCGGCAGCGGACACATCGGCTGTAAATACCTCATTATCCTACAGGACCCCATCCAGCTGTATCAAACGCCTCTTAATGAGCAGTCACAAACGAGACTGGTGGAAATAAATACATAATACGCAATGGCTCTGTTTGCACAATTAATGTCACATTCCCTTTCTTGCTCACTGAGCTGAATCAAAGATGGATTCCATTACAGAGCTCTGTCTCTCGCTTCCTCACCTTCTCTGTGCCCTTTGTCATCTGCACCACTCAACTGGAGAGGGATTTCATCTTTACTTTAAAAGCAAACCTTGAACATTTACTTTCCTGCAAATGTCCTTTTTAAAATATAGATATGTTCCCATACCAACATCTAAAATGCCTCCCATATATTGCAGAAAGGTCAGGCACTCAGCAAGTACAAATGTCTAAGTATCCACGCATTTAAAGTATACGTTTTACTCAGATAAAACTGAAATCATGTTCTACAGGAAACCACCTCTTCTTCTCCAATCAGCCAGAGTAAAAACAGTGATTTTGGGCACTGGCAATCTCACAATAACCATCACACAAAGGAGCACAAATTAAGGGGGGGGGGGGGGGACAAACTTTAGAAACATTATTCAAATCAAGCAATTATTTCAAGCCAACCCAAACCAAGAAAGGGGGGGGGGGGGTACAAACTTTAGAAACATTATTCAAATCAAGCAATTATTTCAAGCCAACCCAAACCAAGAAAGAGAACCAAGAAACATTGTGGGGTGATTGTTGTTTGATCCTAGATTGGATGATTTGTGTTGTTTTTCAGCACTGGTATCCAAGCAGTACTGGGAATAGTCACATACGCGAAAGTCCAGGTACTGTGAACTGCTCCTGCGATTACAGAACTTCAACACAACACAGCCTGGCCGTGGATGATGTTCAGTATCAGCGCTGTAAATCTGCACTGTATCTGCCACAGCTGTGTGAGGTCAGGCTATGAATCAAAGATCAGTTCATTAATTTAGAGTTCAGAGCACTCTGTGCTGAACCAGACTCAATGAGAGGAGGGGCCACGGCAGCTGCCTGATTCATTGCACAGTCACTGTTAATCAAAGATCAGCTCATTGCTCCTTTTCTCTGACTGTGCTCGAATAAATTAAACATGCCCACTAGATCTGGAGTACACCAGCGTCTCAGTCCTTCTCAGTCTTAATTTCACGCTGGCTCTCACGAGTCTGCGTATTGCAGGAATCAGAAATGATGACTAAGAGTTGAAAGCAACTTAACGAAGAAGGGTGATGGCTTTTCCTTAGATTTACAACATGATCTTCTTCAGGTCAAGTCATTACCTGATGATAACTTTGGAAAGAGTTCAAATCCCTCATATCCTGAAATCTAGATTTGGCCCAGACTGGTTGCACTTGTCTTCCTCTGCCAAAATCACACCTGCTCAAATGATATACTCCCATTTGGGAACTCTGGGTCAGCAGCAATAAATCCCATTGTTCACCTGCTGTTAAATGGATAATCATGTGAAACATATAAAAGGAAAAGTGGCTTCATACTGTAGCAGTCAGACAGAAACTGACATCAAACGCAGCCATATCAGTTGTAGGTAGGTGATGATGACAGGAGGTACATAGGCAGAACACATTTCTTAAGGGTGCTCCCTAAAGTACAATATGACTAACCAAACTAACCAGATCAGGGGAAAGAAACAAAGACTGGTTTGTGGAAGCTAAAACAATGCTTCGGAGCCGAATGGCCAAAGAGCAAATCTCACGGATCTCAGCTGAGTGAACAGACGCTCTATGTTTCTGATTGTCTGCGGTTCTGCTCTATCAAACCCTGGGCCCGGTTTCACATCATCATGATAAATCTCTGATTCCCCCTCTAACGCTCTCCATGATTGCCACTCGATGAACATTAATACACGGAGCAGGGGACATGTGAGAGAGTAAATCTACAAGCAGAACAAAATCCAATTACCTCCTACTGGGGCGAGTATCACATATAGGATCTTGAACTCACACAGCCGAGGTAATTGTCAGGGGACATTGCCCGGGAGTCTGGGGTAATTCTCCAACAATGAGCGCCCATGTGTCCACATTACTACTCAGTACTTTCAATTTATTTAAGTCAGCTGATGTCCATTAAGAGGGAAGGTGAGTAGTGGCTCAGACTGTTGCAGCCTCTCCTCCCTGGAGAGCGGCGGGCCCCGTCTGGAGCGGCGATTCCCAAGCATGTGAGGCTACGGGCGAAACCTAGACGTCGCTGCTGATAACGCTTAGAGCGACAATAACTCACTTTATGAATTAGAACAGGGATTGCTCTAGAGACTGGGAGATGTAGACTTCGGGGGCAGAGTACAACATATATGTTTAGTATACGTCTTTAAAAAATACTGGCAGTGATCTTGAAGTCATTAAAACAGGGTTTATTAAATTAGGGCTTCTTAAATTATAAAATCTATGATAAAAAAAGAAAAAAGAAAATTGGACAAGAATTTGCAAATTCTGAGCGTCACACTGTATCCATACACTTGACTTAGGAGCTGCAGTCATTCTGTGGCTCACTGTGTCACTTAGCTTCCAGAGAGGAGCTCGACAGTCTGGAAAATTGGAAAACAGCAGCTGGGACTTTGGTCGATCAATTAATATTCATGTTGTACATAATCCCCAGTGACTAATTTAACACACCTGATTGAATCAATAATTCACAAGGGGAGGGGGCCGAGAGAGGATGGGAAAGAAACGGGGATAAGGGCTGTGACCCCTGACAGCACCTTCAGCAGACAGCAGCATATCTCCACACAGTTGGAGAGAGAACCAGCATCCGTGCTGGGATCCTGCTGACCTCCACAGCTGTCTAATCCCCACCTGCCCCGAGAGGAGGTCCCCATACAGAGGAGGTCTCCCCCTCAGAGGAGTTGGGGATCCCTCCTGTTTTGCGACCTGAGCAGTAAACACACTGTAAACAGAGCGATGACTAAAAGCTGTGCTGAGGAAGAGTCCAGCAGCGGGGAGATGTCAGGTTTCTCAAAATCTCTATATAAAGCCAGTCCATGAGCAGCAGAGCGCTGTGGGGTTTGCATACAGCAACGGCACTACATCAACATTGTGTGGAAAATGCAGAGCGAAGCTGAAACCGGGAAAATGAGCAGCGGTATTAAGTCGTCCATCACTCTTAGTGCAGGCTGCTGATGTAATTCGACAAAACCACAAAGCATCAAAGAAGACTCAAGATGCCTCAGCGCTTCACGCTCACGCTTCGGCTTTTAATCAACACCGTTCTGCTTTCTGTGGCGAGAGCGATGAAGGTCAGACAGGGCCAGGGTGCAGATACTGAAAAGTCATTCCAGTAAAGTGTTTTAGCAACTAAACTACCTGGTTTAAATCTGTTTTGTCAAAAGCTTATTATGTAGATATGGAAGGAGGTCGGAGGTCAGTAGACATTATAGAAATGTTTGTTTTAGCACAAAGTCATCATGGAAACTGTTTCTTTAAATATCCGCAGGCATTCAGAAGACGCAGGAAGCAGCACCTTAGGTGTTCACGCTCTCTTTGCATCAACCAATCCACATTTAACTGTCAACACCCAAACCCAACTTTCAAAGCCCCGACTCGGCTTCATCATGCATCACACAGCAGACTGCAGGTGCAAACATCTGGAGAATAAAGAGGATCATTCCTCGACTCACTCTTTTCTGGTCCTCCAAGCCGTGCAGCACTGCTTTCCTCCTCGCGTGCTGCTGTGGACTCGCCTCTGCTCCTGCCTCCATCTTCCCATAAGTGAGTGAGTTCTCGGACTCTTCCACGGCAAAAAATATCCTTTCTGGGAGTGAAGGGAAATACCTGCTCAGAGGATTTCAGTCCCTTTCCCGTGTGGATCCCAGTTGTGGTGCATGAATGTCTATCCAGAAAAAAACGCAAAAGCAAAAATGGTCTGTCCATCAACTTTGCTTCATGAAAAGAACGGCACCCAGTCTCCAGGGGCATCCGAGGTCAGCTGCACACCGCATCTCGGTCATATCCTTCCTTGATGCTCTTTCTTCACAGCTGTTGGTCGTGAGAGGCTGTAGCATCAGGGCAGAACACAGGTACTGAGGACAAACGGGACAGCTCTCTCCGCCTGAGACATCACAGGATCCTGCAGGAGGGTGTGATCCTCGCTGCTGCTTCAGTCCCTCTGACGCTGGCAAGGAGACGTGGGCAGGATTCTGTGTCTGAGCAGCAAAAGGGGTAGGCTTCAGTTTCCCAGGGAGCATCCACAAGTGTAAGGAAAAGAAAAGGGTGTGCAGCAAGGGTGAAAGCAGAGACAGATATGCAAAGGCTGGTGTAGCGAGTGCTGCGTCCTGACAGGGAACAAGTGCTTGAGAAAAACAGTGAAATAGAAATGTTATTGATAAAGCTGCGTTGCCGAATAGTAAAAGAGTAAAAGATACAGGATTTTTTAAATTATTACTATCATCAACAAATCCAATGAAAAAACGTCATTATTTTAGCTCATAAAATCTATTTTACGGTATTTCATTATCAGATCTGATTATTTTATCTCACATCTCTTACTTCAGTAGAAAAAATGTGATTGAACAGCGAGTTTCTAAAAATGCTAGACACTGTAGTTTATACCAAATGTGACTATAAAGAAATAGTGAGTTTTAAAAACTATTTTCAGTACAATAAAGTCCATGTATATAAATTGCGAACAGCTGCGGGAGCAGCTCGCTCCTGCAGGTGTGGAGCTCCTCACAAACAACTTTGTCACTTTTTATCGTTTGCAAACTTCCCACCGTGCAACGCGCTTCTTGCAAATGGAAGCAAACCGCCTCAGACGAACAAACATCAAGTGCAGAGCAGGGACGTGGAACCAGTCGCTCGCAGAAGCTCGGAGCTGCTGCAGCATCTCTGCAGGAGAATGTGCGAGAAGTCCGTGAGCTGCAGCCCCGAGCTTCTCTGGAAACTGTGCGTAAAGCTCTGGATCCACGGGCAGAAAATGCGCCGGGAGGAGGGAAGGAACACAAGTTCCTGCGGTAAGAAAAGATGCTCACCCCGCACCGCTCTGTCTCTGTCTGTGGAGATGATACTCCCTGTCTCTCTGTCTTCTCCTCCTGCCTGTCTCTGTCCTCTCTTCTCTCTCTCTCCTCCGGCTGCTGAGCCGAGCGGCCAGCTGCTGCCTTCACGGACTGTGGAAAAGAAATACATTTGGCGTTTACGCATCACGTGGACACTTTTCCTGGGAGCCATTCCAAGCGTAAAACATGACATTTATTACATGTACAACACATTATTTCAGAAAAAAAATGTACGCCAAGGATAATATTTGCTGCATCTGACGATCCATTGAAGCACCGACACAAAATTACTGTATGTCAAAAAGATAAAAAGTAAAACTTGTGTAAAATAATTACAGGAATAATCCAGGCTCTCTTTGATTGAGCCTGATTTCTTATGCTGAATTTATTTTTGTATTAATCAGCAGACTGGAGCTGCACCAGAGTGGATCTGGTTTTGATTGTTGTTTTGTTCGTGTTTTAATTCAAACTAATAGTTAGCGTCATGGCTTGAGTGATGACATCCTGGACATTGACCACTGCTACTCACTGACTCTCGACGTGCAGTAAAACTCATCAAAGCCCTGCAAGAGGCTTGATCAAACTGAGGAGCAGCACCTGAAGGCAGCATCACGGTCCTCATTCTCACACCGGTACCATTACGTCACTGGATGCTTCGAGCTCGAAAGTGTTTCTTCCCAACATCCTTGAAGGCCCCCGCCGGTTTCCATGGTGATGTACCAGCGAAGAGGGCTATAGCGTCACCTAGCGTGGAAACAGAGACACATCAGCGACTACTTAAATAAAAATGTTATCTTGAGGACGAAGGGGCATTTTGAGGTTTATTTTTTTGTTATACCCGAAGATGGTGTGATGCAGGTTATTCAAAATCCTGCGTGTCTTGCAGTCCCACTCAGGAATGGGCCACATTTTTAAATAGACTTTATCCACATTCTAAAACATGGTCTGATTTATTTTATGACATGTGCAGTAATGAAGCTGTGCACCTTGGTTTATTGGAGACATTCTTTCTCTGCATCTCAGTCGTCGACATTTAAAAATGAGACCGGCCCTGAATTTACGACGCTGTGGGCAGCTTGAGCAGATCAGGGGGGTTTGGGGTAAACATTAGCTGCTGCACCTCCACCTCACACGACAGCTCCCTGTGAATAATGTGCCCTGTCACCAGTAAACACAAAAGGCTATTTGTACAACAGCAGCTACATTATTTACACAGAAACCCCTTCTGCAGCAGTCTACATGGCTCCGGCACCAGGCTAGATTTTGACACAGACTCCATCTTCAGAGCAGGACAAAATATCATTAATAATGCAAGACCTGTATTCTTTACCATTTCAGTGGTGCAAATTCACCAAGTTACCAAAGACTGGTGATGTGAAGGACCATGAGGTAAACGATCATATTACCTATTAAATCATATTAAAATGTTTCCTGTGAGCAGCTGAACATCTTTGCCTGTTAATTAAATCATGTAAACCTACATTTACTGCGAATGCTTCCATCAAACAGTTATGCTCAGTTGGTTATTTACTGCGGTGTGGTTACCATATGCATCTGTGCATGTTCCGCTGTTTTAAACCAAACAGCCACATATGCGTTTCCCAGCATCTTTCACCCTGGAGCTAAATGAGAACAGAACAGGTTTCACTCTGTTTTACTGCAAATAGACACACAGGCTTGTGAAAATCCAACATGCCTGAAACATCTTCACATCATCATTAAATCAGAGTACTTTGTTAGGAAGGGAAAAAAAGCTGATAGCAAGTAAAGGAAGTTTGATAGATTAACACATCTGGTTGCCAGCACAGCAAATATCACATAAGGTGAATAATCTTACATTAGATAAACCTTTTTTTGTCCCACAATGGGAACATTTACATGTCACATAAATGTGAGGCAACACGTCATTGGAGAAATAGAGACAGAATCTCTTTTTTTAAAACCTGTTCCCTTGAAAAGGTTTGTATTTTTATGGAGTGACAGAATGGTTCAATGGTTTGTGAAGTTACTGAAGTGGTGACGGAACTACAGCCAGGCTCTGGACTACAAATATGGAGGAGGGGGCGGCGGAGGAGGACCTGGCGGAAGTGCAGAGGCTGCTGTTTGGTGACGTCAGCGCATCATGCATACACTGGGCGGAGCCATACACTCCTGCGCACACACGGGATCGAAGTTTTCTCCTCCGCTGTAAAGTTTGACCAACACTGGGATGAAAACACAGGAACCTGAGGCCGCGGACATATTTCACTCCTTCAGTCTGGACTTCTGTTCTCATTTCAAATCCGGAGGTTTCAGATCTCGTCTTTTAAAGCTCACATCTGGACACTGGGCGCACAGACTGGGACGATGAGAGGATTCTTCTGAGCAGAGGGTCGTTCCGTGTGTTTGAGGTAAGTCTGGAAACACCTTGGAACTGTTTCCTGCTTTTGAGAAATCGGAGGGAAGTTGTGGCTCGTTTAAATCTGGGGGTTCTGTGTCGCTGTGGTTACCGACTCCCGTATTCACGTACAGGCTTCGTAACCTTAACGTGGATCTTCGCGGTGAGTGGTGATCTGTTGAATTAAACCGTGACTGGTGGAGAAGCCACCGGATCGCCCGGTTTCCTGACTGATTTAACGTGTTTTCCCCTCTGAAGCAAACCGGACATTGGGCGCTCGTCTCCAGCTCCGAGACCGCAAACTCGAACCCAGACTATTCCCGCTAAACCGGCACACTCCTTCACTTTGCCCCGTTCGCCACCACGTTAGCGGCAACTCAGACGTTGACGCGTTAAAAAGGTTTAAAGCGGATCCGCCGGTTTTTCTGTACTCACGTTCCGCGCCAAGGATTTTTCAAAAACACTTCACCTGCGCGGGACAGCATTCACTTCCGGTACGCCGCCTCTTGCCGCGCTCCCATTGGCTGCCTTTAACGGAAAAAGGGCGGGACCGCTGCGGGGATTCGACGGATTCCACGTCCGTTACCGCCAACACTGATAAGAAGTGTTAGTGTGGTTTAAACTTTTTATTGAATTTATTAATCGTCGTCTCCACCAAGAGCAGGAAGATAATCCGACCGGTCGTTGTTAACTAGCCCGATGTCGTCAGGCTGTAGTAAAAATGTGCATGAACAGACACGTTGCGTGGTGAAAGCGGTAAAACTTCAATAATCATATGCTTCGGTAAATAAATAAATCCAGTTTTGGTTTTAAAGTTTTTAAAGTGCCTGAATGAACATTAATTATCGAAGACATGTATTTTAACCTCCACGTTTGTTTTCAAGTTTGTTGAGTAAAGGCTCTAATAGCTGTAGTAAACTAATATATTAATATTATGAGAGAGTACTTGTCATACTTGACAATGTACATCTCACACATAGGAATCACTTATTATTATTATTATAAGTAACTATATAAGTATAATACATAATCAAATCATGTCCCAACTTTAAGCGGAATACATTCTTACTGAAATACTTTCTGAAATACTGCAGCAGAGGTACCTAAATTGAGTTTGAACATCAGAAAGTGCAGAGGAATCAAAAAATAATGTATCCTAAGTGAACAACAGCCATGTTGGAATTAAATCATATCTTACTCAGTCATTCTTTATTGTTTTATCTCTTTCTCCTGACCAGAATGATGGCTTTATAAAACCTCAGCTTCCTGTAAATACCTCAAAGAGATCATCTGATACGCGTGCAGCGTCAGACGTGAACCAGCAAACCATGGGTCCCCTCGCTACGCCTAAAAAAGGAAGGGAGGGAGGTTCTGTTGACCCCTGGACGCCGACCTCTAACCTCAAAATGCTCATCAGTGCTGCTAGTCCTGAAATCAGGAACCGGGAGAAGGAGCTGTGCATGGACCCTGATGGACGGGAAGGTCTGGACTCCGCACAGGTAATAAAATAAGTCTGAGCATTAACACGTGACGGATTCTCTCTGTGGAGGCAAGCTGTTAAAATATTCCTTCCTGCTCTTATCTGTGTTGTTTTTGTAGGATGCTGAAAACGGAGAAGAGTCTGAGAGAATGATCAGCAGAAAAGAGAAGAGTTTGGGTTTGCTTTGTCACAAGTTCCTCGCCCGCTACCCAGATTACCCAAACCCCGCCCTCAACAACGACATCTGTCTGGATGACGTGGCCACTGAGCTCAGTACGTCCTCTGTCCTCCTGTCTTTCTGGCCTGAAACTTATTTTGTGCTAGTTTGTTCCAAGGGTTGCTTCATTGTCTTCTCCTTTCTTTGTCTGTACAGATGTGGAGCGCCGGCGCATCTACGACATCATGAACGTGTTGGAGAGCCTGCACATGGTGAGCCGCTCGGCCAAGAACCGCTACACCTGGCACGGCCGCTCCAAGCTGGCTCAGACCCTGGCCATTCTGAAGCGGGTGGGCGAGGAGCAACAGTACGGTCAGCAGATGCAGCAGATCCGGCAGCGACTCCTGGAAGAGAAGGAGAACGAGGAGGTGCTGGAGCTGGACAGCACCGAGCAGGGACAGAAGGAGCTCTTCTTCGTGGAGCTTCCGGGGGTAGAGTTCAAAGCAGGTGAGAAGCATACCACCTTCACATTGACTTTTTTATAAGTGATTCATAATTATACTGACTGGCTGTTTGTCCCGTCCAGCCTCTGTCAACAGTCGGAAGGACAAATCGCTGCGGGTGATGAGCCAGAAGTTTGTCATGCTCTTCCTGGTGTCTTATCCACGCGTGGTCAGTCTTGATGTGGCGGCGAAGATCCTGATCGGAGAGGACCAGTGCACAGATCAGGACAAGAACAAGTTCAAGAGTGAGTCTTCACAGAGTCTGACAGACAAAGAGTTTACTCCCTGTCCCTGTGGGCCCATAAATCATTTCACTGTTTGTGTGTTTGCAGCCAAAGTGCGCCGGCTCTATGATATAGCTAATGTGCTGCGTAGCCTGAAGCTCATCGAGAAGGTCCACGTGACAGAAGAGCGTGGGAGGAAACCCGCCTTTGAGTGGGTCGGCCCCATAGAGTTCCCTCACGTCAAAGGTATGGCCACACCTCGGGTAAAAATTCTGGCTGCTGTATGCTGTGATATGGCAACAAACGTGAAACTGTTGTTTCAGACTTGGAGAGCTCCGCCACTGAATGTCCAGCCAAGAAGAAAAATGTTCTGGAATCACGTGCGTCCGTGGAGAACTGTGCCAAAAAACTCTTTTCGTCCCCGGGGACTAAACGTGGCTTCACCCGGCACCCCTCCCTCATAAAGCTGGTGAAGAGCATCCAGGACGACCGACGCAAGATCAACTCGGCCCCCAGCAGTCCTGCGAAGACCAGTGAGTGGAGTTCAGGTGTTTCTGCAGCTTTCTGTGGTTATTAATGGTGCGATGACACAGGTATCTCCTCTTTGTCTTTAGGTGATTCAGCAAACACAGACATCCCGAACAAAATGGCCCAACTCGCTGCCATCTGCAAGATCCAGCTCGACCAGGAGTCTGTGTGAGTTTTTCCTGTTAAACAAACAGTAATGGATGATGTACAGCTGTGATAGAGACACACACTACAGATCCCACTCCGGATTTCTTGATTATTGAATGAGTTGTGCTTCCGTTCCAGATCTGGAGGTAAAAACCTCAAAGCCGCTGCTGCGAGGCTCGAGCCAGCCTCCTCTCATTCAACGGAACCGCCTCAGGCACAGCTCCCAACTTCAGCCCAGGAGCCTGGAGTCAACACTACGGTCCACCTGACCCCCCACCACCCCGTGGCATTACAGTCTGCAGGCTCCTTCTCTTACGTCCCCACGCAGTGTTCGCCTCTGATCCCGGTTCTGCTCCCTCAGCAGCGGGGGAGCGGCCCCTACGCTGTGTATCTTCAACCGTCTTCCCTCAGGTCAAACCCTCTGGCCAGGCCGCAGCCGACCAGCCTCGCCGTGCGCTCCATGACCTTTGAGGAGAAAAACGGACAGAGCCCGCACGGACCGCCTGCCGGAAAGGCGTCAGACGCCAGCCCCGTGGCGCTCAAACGGCTGCACTCCGATTCAGCTCTGGAGAGCAGCCCGTCCAAAGCCAAGAAGACCGACCCAAACTTTAAGGTGAGGGAGGAAAAAAACTGCCCATTTTGGCTATGTTAAGTCTTATATGACACATTTACACAATGTATGATACAACAGGGCAACTCAAAATGCACTCTGGGATATTTTCATCCAACAAAATCACTCCCTGTAGGACACCTCTCCGAAGCTGTGTGAGATCCTGCAGGCCCGTCTGAAAGCCCGGCGTGGCGACCCGCTCTCCAGCCGGCCCTCGCCCCGCGTCCTCCACCTGGACCCTGAGTTTGTCAACACCCCCACCGGTGCTGTGGCCAATCAGTCGCTAGAGCAGAGCTTGGAGACGCTACTGGACACAGAAGAAAAGACTGTCAACTCTGACAGCGAGGCGGGGTTGACTCCTGTCAGAGCTGTGCCCCTCACACCCGGACAACTCCACACAGAGGTGAATAATGATCGATGCTCTCTGTGCTTTTCAGGATTTTTGAAAGTTTCTTGTTTGACCTTTATTTTTCTGCCCATCCAGACTTTAATACCAGCCGGATACCTGATCCCAATCTCCCAGCAGTCCCTCATCGGCTACAGGGAAAACAAGGCTTCAGGTGGAGAAAGCAACAAGACGTCCACCCCCACGTACATTTACCAAACACCGACTGCAGGTAAATTCCACAGAGGATGGGGCGTTTGCTAATGTTTGACTAGACTACACTTCGCTACTGTAAATTGCCTTCAAGGGATTCAGATGTTCAAATGAATCCTTTTTCAGCTCATCAATAGTAGAATATTACCTTTGCTGAAAAACACCAAAGACCAGAATCATCAAATGAACAAACAATAATTCAGTGTCATAGATCGTGAGAGGAGATCAGACAGTTTTGTATTTCCTCGTCCACAGGCTCCAAACCTGCCCTGGCCCAGGAGATTACGCCCACCAGCCTTCGCCTCCACAGACCCACCACTGCCGACTCTCCACGCCTCCCTCAGCAGGCCCACCACCTCCACAACCCCAGTCCAGCCATCCTCAACTTCACCCTGCAGAACCTGGGTCTGATCTCCAGCCCGGGAAACGCCTTCGCTGCCCCTCAGACTCCGGAGCGCACCAACGCCCTGTCCAGCCCGCTGCAGGCCCCGCTGTCTCTGCAGCAGAGAGGCATGGTCTTCATCAAACCCGTCTCCCCTGTGCCTGTTCACCAGTCGGTCCCTGCACACCCAGTGACATTGATCAGTGTACAACAGGTGAAAATACAAAAACACACCCCCCCAGAAATTATTTACTCTTAGTTTAAGGGTTGAGATTTATAGTAACCAATGTCACAAAATGTCTCACTAACTGAACTCTGTCCTTTGTCCAGCCTCTGATGACCACCCCTAAAGGGAACGTTCTTCCCCAGCACAGCTTCTTCCACACGCCCGGCCCCCTCTCGCCTCTGGCCGCCGTGGTAACCACGGGTGGACACGCTGCCTCACAAACAGTTTACATCCCTCAGAGGAAGCTGGACGTGGCCCCTGAGGAGTCATGAAGGGAAATCCTCTGGTGTATATGTTGATTATGTGTGTGAGTGCTGCGTCTGTGTGGTGGTCGGTCGGTTGGTGCAGTTAGTGTTTTTTATTTCATTTGGTCTGTTTAGCATGTTACAGTATTCATTACCTCGGAGTATTTCACTGTGGCCCTGGTTCTTATCCCAGTCGGCTCTAAAAATAACTGCCAGACTGGGACTGTGGCCCAGCAGATACAAGGAACGGGGATTTCAAACCAACTTAACCAGCGACACTGTTGTCATTGTGATGCCCACCTAAAGGAACTGATTATTATTATTATTATTATTATATTTTTTTATTGTATCCATTTTTTCCTTCAAATTACCACAAGTAGTAAAAGTAAAATTTATAAATAGCTCCACACGCAGCTTGGACCCATGTTTTGAAGTGAGAAGCCGAGTTTGATTACTGATCATTTTAAAAAGGTGAATTTACTTTTGCACATATGTACACATGTTAACGTGATCGCCCCCTTTTTAAAAAAAATGACTTTTCAATATTATTCTTCAGACTAATCAAATGTTTGATGAGTTTAATTTATAAGCAAATAGGAAATGGTTTTTGATGTCCTGAGAAATGTAAAATGCAAAATAAATTTTAATCTGTTTTTTCTAAGAAGAGCTTGTCATGTCTGCTTTTTTCTTTTCTTCTCCAGCGGAATGTCTCCGTATGCGGCATCCATCTTGAGCTTTATTGAATTCTAGTTTAATTAACATATATTTCCCTTCTTCATAAAACTTAATTTCAAAATTTTTCGCGAGACACATCAAGTATCTCAGTTCTCATGTTTTCTTCCCTTATAAAATGATTTCAAATTTTCTTTTATCTCTTAGCTTGAATCACAAAACAAACTCCTGATTCACCTGAATTCAGATGTGTCCATCATTTAACATCAAATTCATTTCTATTTAATGTGAACTCTCAGGTGATCCATCCAGTTTTAAATTACACATAAAAATGTGCTTGGTATCTATTCATTGAGCAAAACACCGTCTATCAGAACAGATAATTTTTCAACATCAATTACAGACTCCAGAGGTTTAAAATCACCTCAATACAGACGATAAATACATTTTATAAAGTAAACAAATCATAGCCTCTAAACTACAGCCACTCTCAGACCAAACGTCTCAACACATTCTCTACATTCTCCGTGAGTCCAAGCAGCTGTTTGATTTCCTGTTGTGCTCTGAGCAGCACACTGGTGTCACCGGTGCGTCGGCGGTTGTCATTTCCATGCTTTGAGTTCCTGTCGTTTCTGTTGATAATCCTCCGCCGATGCCTCCATGTGTGCAGCTGTCACGGTTTGATGTGTCCGTGGACCCAGGAACAAACGTCTGTGACATTCAGGCGTCTCTGGGGGCCGTGATGAAGGGTCAGAGGCCTCCGCTGTGTCACAGGTTATTTTGGGAGGATGCTTTCACTGGTGATGGAGGATATATAAACCACCCGGCTGGGTTCGCTGCCACAGGACTGAAGCACTCAGACTTTGATTCAAGGTAAGGCTTCGTTTCCAGAGTTTTACTATCACAAGGCGGATATTTGATAAATGATGAGAGTACTTTCTCCTTTCGAGGCTAGGCGGAATTAAATTTACTTAATTAGTCTCTTTTCTTCTCTGATGTGAACATCGGGCTTCGGTTCCACTATTATTAATAGTCAGAATTCTGTGGCTGCGTTTTGATTTTCCGACCGTTTGATTCAGTGTGTGTGAGGTCTCAGTGAAGCCTCTATTCCTGGAACATCACATACCAGTGCTGTGAGGTGAAGGGCAGCCTCTGATAGGAGAGGGAGTGTCACAGAGGAAAAACCACCAGGATTCATTTTCTCACTGAAGTTGACTTGGTTGATTGACTTGATATAATTATTTAGAAGAATGAAAAACGTTTTTTTATTTTTTGGCTTTTTTTTTGGCTTTTTAGCTACTTTGGCTAAATGTCATCTGACATGCAAATAGTGATAACTGATTATTAGAACAGCTTTAAGCCAGCAGCAGAATGAATAGTCCATAAATTAAATCAGTTTATCATAATCTAATTAGAATATTAATTGAAAGTATTCCGAATGATGGATTTGTCATTTGATCTATTTTATTAGAAAGTGAGTGAAGAGGAATATTTACTGTCCCATTACATCATGTGAGATTGTAAATGTTGTTTTGTTTGTTTCAATTATTATTTTAGTCTAGAGGAATAATTGTTTATTTTTTTCTCAAGATGCCGAACTGGGGAGGAGGCGCGAAGTGTGCAGCCTGTGAGAAGACGGTCTATCATGCAGAGGAGATCCAGTGTAACGGGAGGAGCTTCCATAAAACCTGCTTCATCTGCAGTGAGTTCACTTCTTCTTCTTCTTCTTGTTGGATCAGCAGAAACAGTTCTGGCTTTTTCCAGGGTTTTCCGTGCATTTCTCTTCATCTTTGTCGCTTCCCTCATCTCTCCTTCCTTTTTCTTATTTTATTCTCTCTCTCTCTCTCACACACACGTCTCTTCCTCTTCATCGTCATGTCCTCCCAGCCTTATTCACATTCTCTCCATAAAAAAGTTTTAAAGCAAAAGTTCTTTGTCCTCCTCTTCCTCTGGGACCTGGATTTCAGTTGTGTTGTTGTGTTATTCAGCTCTGACCCAAGGGCTTGGGCAGCAGCCATGTTGTTTAGGTTTCCTGTTCTTGGCCGTCTGTCATGAGCTGCTGAGAGCTCATCCTTTCTCCGACACTCTCCTCTCATCCCACAAATAGAAACATGTAAACACATATAAATGCCCCTGCTGACTGATAAACCCAGCGAGGTGCAGGAGCTTTATTTAACTTCCATCACTGAATGGTCACAGGTTCAAGTGATTCTGTCTGTCACACAGTGAGCTGCAGAAAGGGGCTGGACAGCACCACGATGGCAGCGCACGAGTCCGAGATCTACTGCAAGTCCTGCTACGGCAAGAAATACGGGCCAAAAGGCTACGGGTACGGGCAAGGAGCCGGAGCCCTGAGCTCGGACCCCCCCGGACAGAACGTCAACCTGCAGCCTCATGGGTAACACATGTGCATTTCAACACGCTCAGAGGCTGTTTACATGACACAATGCACACGCCACAACTCAGATGAAACCAATAACAGACCCCAAGTTCACCATAAGCATGAAGGAACAAGACATATTAACATTTAGGCTTTGAGAAATCCCTCTGGGAAATCTGCTGCATCATCATCAGCTTTTGTTTTTTTAGATCTAAACCCAAACCTGCAACAACAAACTCAAACCCCAGTAAATCTCAGCAGAGGTTCGGAGGGTCGGACCGCTGCCCTCGCTGCTCGAAGGCCGTGTACGCAGCGGAGAAGGTGATGGGAGCAGGAAAGGTGAGGATGGCGTTTGTCACTTAAACATGTGATTCAGGTATTGTGTTCATTTTACGTTTTATTTTCTATTGTACTGTATTTGAAGACCAAAAGTTATTACTGTTATTTTTGTGTGTGTGTGTAGCCCTGGCATAAAACCTGTTTTCGCTGTGCACTGTGTGGTAAAAGTCTCGAGTCGACCACAGTAACGGACAAGGACGGAGAGCTGTACTGTAAAGGTACACACACACACACACACATACACACACACATGCACTCATGCAGTCCATCTCTAACTTTGTTTTCTTTTCATCTCTTCAGTTTGCTACGCTAAAAACTTTGGCCCGAAAGGCTTTGGTCTGGGGAACGAGGCCATGCAGGAGTAATGACAGCAGACACCGTTACTCTGCCGCCATTATAAACAGTCAATGATACTTTGTGATGAGAATTTAAAATTCTATGCAACTGTGAAGCCTTTTACAGCAGGACAATTGGATGACAGTTGCTTCCAAAATAAACATATTTTGATATATTTTAAAATGCATCTTGAAGACTGACATCATTTCTAAATAATGAGGAAAAGATTTCATTTCACTTACACTCACTCAGCTGAAACTCTCAAGCTTAGGATAAATTATCACTGTTACATAATCATTTTGTTTGCAAAACAACTGTGAAAATGACTCCTGACCCCGTTTATATGTCAACGAGTTTCTACCACTGCTACCTCCAGCTGTGAAAAGGCAATTAGCGGAGCCTCGTCTTTTCAAAGTTAATTATTTATCACCCTATTTACATTCATACATAATTCAGTGCAATATTTAATTAGAATAGTCAAGGCAACAAGTGATTAACAAGGGGAATGTGGAGCTTCTGTTCCCAGCAATAAAGCGTGAGCAGCCGAGCAGAGCAGCACAAGATTACACTTGTAACTAAAATTAGGGCTGTTATCTCATATTATTAAATTAGAGCTGATAAAACACAGGAGGGGCAGAACTATTTTCATTTCATTCATTGTCTGAATCAGTTTGGACGAGAAGTATCCAACCATGACTCTGAAACCTAATTGAACCTGATTGAACGCAACTTCCTGTGGTGAATAATCTCAACCAGGCGACGTGACACAATGAACAATGATCAAAGATTCTCTCAAAGCATTCTTACTATAACACATTCACAAGGCAAGAAGAGTTTGGTGAGGTCACCACAATCTGTGACATCACAGTGACCTTTGATCACCAAAATCGAATCATTTCATCTTTGAAGGGAACGTTTGTACTAAATTTAAAGAAATGTTTGCAAGGCCTTCCTGAGATTCTGAGCTCAAAAGAACAAAAACAATACATGCCAGGTCACAGCAAAGTTTTCAGATAACTGGACTATTGGTCCAAGTCAAAGATTGTACAAATTCCCACAAAGTGCTCATGAGGTATTGTGTGGGGTCCTAAAAACAGCTGCAAGAGACAATCAACAGAAACATCAGCAGCAAATGCGATCAATTAAACGTCAAAACACAAAGTGCTTGTGTTTCTGTGATTTAGTCGCTCTCATATTTCAGTCCACACAATCAGAGACAGGCACAGTATTTCTTTATTGAAGCGATATAGTGGTCATTCATTAATAAACACATGCAACTCTTACAAAATTCAGAAACTGTTTAGATGTACAAAGAGTTTTTTTTTCCCCAGAACAGATGATAAAAAATATGCTCAACGTGTTTATAAAAAAACAATTACAATTTAGGCCTTTAAAGGTTCAGTTCCCTCAAACGAAAACGTCACATACACTGGTCAGGTATAAGGCAGCAGCAGTCTGTACAAAGAGCAACTGAATCCTGTTTGAGTGTTGCTTCTGCCATCGTTCCCTTTCTTCACAAGGAACTCACACATAAAAAAATAAATAAATAGAATCTGTGCTTTTGGTCCATAACCACTGTCGACGTTTGACCCTTGACCCTGAGCGAGTGGCTGCGGGGAAGTCAGACCATGTCGGCCTGTCCGAACACGTGCTGCTCACGGCCCGGCAGGAGCGGCTGCGTCCAGTCCACCACGGCCGGTTTGAAGAGGCCACAGCAACGCAGCTGGAAAAAGGAGGTGAGGTTCCGCACCACACCCAAACTGCAGGAGGAGGAAGAGGAGAAGAATCAGAAGTCATTCAACAAAACAATGAGAAATGACGTAGCCTGATGATGTTGTGAGGCAGCGTGGAATCATGGGAGTGCGTTAAAGTCAAGCAGACACATCTCCAACATTAATTCCGTTCACAGATTATATCAGATATCTACTGGGATCCGTCCGTTTCAGCTCCGTGCTGAAACTCACTTGTACGGATTCTGTCTCAGGGAGACCGGCTGTCGCAGCTTCCTCTGGTTGAGAGACAGATTCGTCCGCTCGCTTGTGGTCAGTCCAAGAAAGGCAATCTGCTCCCACACAAACAGAGACATCAATCACCAGAAGAGCAGAGGGGGTGCATATGCAATCAGCAGCTCATTTACAATGAAACAGACTTCATGCAGGGGGTCATCGGGTTTGGCTTCTTCACCAGGTCCAGCCTCAACCTAAATCTGAAAAATCTCAGAGATGTTAAAATATGACATCATGATGCCAGTTCACAGCGATCTGGAAGCTGGAACAACAACAAACAGTGTCGAACAGTCCATGCAATTCAGTGAAAATACATTTTTAACCATCTTATCTTTTAGACAGGGATCATGTTCCCATCTCTTTGGCATGTGGACTGGAGTGATCGAGTTGACAATCAAACACCCAGATCATTATTTTAGAGGAAACATATCATTCAGAGGAGGGTTCCTCTTTCTTTGAGACCGAGAGGATGACATGCTTCACTGCTGGTTACCTGGTAGAGCTGCAGCAGCAGGATCAGGCTGGACCAGCAGGTGTGGTAGAAGGCCAGCAGGAAAATGCTGAGCACCCAGGGAGAGCAGCCGACCAGGGCGGAGGCCACGCCCCACAGGCCCTGCTCCTCGTAATGTAGCACGCAGTGAGTCGACCAGTCTGGAATAACAACCACAGCACAAGTCTCAAGTCTCTCCACAGTCTGAGAGGCACTCAGTCAGACACCTCGATCACTCACACACGAGAGAACCGTAGAACATCCAGGCTCCCATCAGCACCAGGGAAAACAGGAAGAGGATGAAGAAGTGATGGTTCCTCGCACCTGAAGAAGAAGACACGTGGGAGGTGACAGGTGACTACAACTTACTACAAAGTCTTAGAGATGACTTACTAAACTATCTATATATCTATCATGTCGTGATGTTCGCACCGATGCAGCAGTTGGTCCAGATGGAGTGGTGGTCCTGCTTCGCCACGCAGGCGTCACAGCTGAAGCAGTGCTGCGCTCTCATTGGTTTCTTTATCTGCAAACGCAGCAGCAGAAGGGCGGGTCATGTGTCATGTCACTGTGTTAATGGTAAGCAAAGTGAAGGGTTTGTGTTCAGAGCTTCACCATGCAGGAGGTGCAGAGTATTCTGGGGTCCAGACATCCAGCTTCAGCCAACACCAACACATTCTGACAACAACAAGAACAAAACTTAGCTCAGCTTGGCTGACACGATAACCTGTAATACATCCTTTGAGGGCCCCTCCCACCATTTTCTTCTCCTCCTCGGTCGCCTTGATGAAGCCTGGGTCTGTCCTGCAGGTGCGGAGGTAGTGGTACAGCAAAGCAGTGGCATTCAGGATGAACAGAACCTGAACTGTGGTGCTCGGTCCATGTGGAGTTCAAAGTTAAGAAACTGTTCGTTCATTTGTTCTTATCAAGAGGCCGACATTTTAAACACATCATTCGAAATCAAGCAAATGCACCTGCAGAGTTTACTGGTCAGTTATCTCAGGGATCACGTGATTGTTTAACTGATGTTTGGCTTCACATGCAGGATATCTGGCAGGAACCAGAGGCACCAGGTGACCAGCATCCAGAAGACCGACGCCATGAGGGACGCAGCCGGGAGGAGAGACTGAAAGGACGTACTGGGGAAATTCCTGTTTGGACACAAATATTTATTCATTCTAAAATGAACCATTGTTGCGCTGAAAATGCAAACAGTGTTTATTACTTTTAATTTAAACGAGAAAGGCTACATGCTAGTTTTAAAACTCAAGACAATTCTAGATGAAAAAATGCTGTCATTTCTCATTTGAAGTATTTTCCAACTAATATTCATAACATAGAACATTTCATCATTTCCCTGTTAAAACTCAAACATAAGAGTATGGATGAAGCCTCAGTGGGGCTGTGTCCTTACCTGGAGAACACATTGATCACACCTATCACACAGACCAGCAGGATCCCTTTGAGCAACCAGGAGTCTGAGTTCATATCAACTATCGCACCCACACACCCGAACACGAGCGTGCAGAGCAGAAACTGCAGAACCGCCTGCAACACGTGCAGAGAGGAGGATGTTAGAGGAGGGGACATGTTTCAAATCTGTAACCTGAGACGGTGGATGTACGTGATCCTCAGTGTGTGTATACCCTGTATCTGTTGACGATCCGCAGGCAGCGTGAGTTGGAGCGAATCCTTTCCTGTTTGACGTGGTTGAGCATGTGAAGGAGCAGCGGGCTGTGCACCTGGTGCGCCAGGTCAATGGGCGTGTGACCCTGAGCAGGACGCAGCCATAACCACAAACATGAAGAAGGGCATTTTTTTCAACAAGTAAAAGGAATCAGAAGTAATACTAAACTAAAGTAATTAACCTTCTCAAAGAAATCCATACTTTTGTAATATATTTGCATTTTTAAATTTAAAAAAAAACAACACATCTTCTAAAGTTGTAGTCTGAGCCTCGATACTTTTATAAACTGCCAGACACAAACAACCTCAACGATTTTTATGAATATTAGAAGGAATTCTGCGAAGCTCACATTGATGTTGTCTGCGTCCACACTGGCCCCGGCTTCCAGCAGTATGTGGGCAGCGTCCACGTTTCCTGCGAGCACGGCGCAGTGCAGCGGAGTGTTCCGGTTCACTTTGTCCACAGCAGTCACAGATGCGTTGTTCTTGATTAAGAAGTTAGTGGGTTCAGGCCTGGGACAGAACAACAACGTGGTGAATGGGAATCAACAAACAAAAGTCAGGTATTAAGTAATTTAAATACTGGAACTTTGTTTTTTTATAAACTAGGATATATAATCACTGGTAGGAGAAAAAAGTGCAATAACTGAACATGGAGATTTTAAACATCTATCTCTAATCATCTAAACGCTGAGGGTGTTTGCAGTGTATATGAGTTTACCCAATAATCTTCTGAGCTGCTAACATCAGTGGCGTCTGTCCGTTGCAGTCGGGCCCATCGACTTCCTGGAGATGAAGAGGCAAAGATAGATTAACAGCTGGGAAAAGAAAAGGAAAAAACGAAAAACTGTTGAGGGCGCCGACCTGTCCTTTAGCCATGAGATAGGCTGCTATAGCCATGTGCTGGAAGAGGATGGCGAGGTGGAGAGCGCGGTAACCTTCTCCGTCAGCGATGGAGGGATCGGCACCGTATCTCATCAGCTGGATCACCATGGGGAGGTGGCCCTGCCTGTGCAATCCAGTTCAGAAAGTGAGCAAATGAAATCACTGTTGACAGGTGATTGTCCCAGTATTTTTAATCTGCTGATTAATATTCCAATCAACACTCACCTGATGGCCCAGTGAAGGGGAGTGGAGTTCAGGTCTCCTCCAAGCTGGTCCACTATCGCCCCATTGGAAATGAAAAACCTGTGAGAAAGAGGCAGAGGCAGATAAACAGCAGACACTGGGGTATAAATATGCATCAGTTCATTTGGTGCTGGAATTTCTTCTTTCTCAGAGCTGTCTCAGGACATTTTTGAGAAGCTGTTAAGTTCCCCTGAGGTAGCTCTGGCTTCTTAATGAGACGTTTAACTGACCACAGCAGAAAATGAGCTATTTATGGTTAGCTTTACTGAAAGTGATTCAAATTATTGTTAAACTTGAGGACAGAAAATACCTTGTTTACCCAAATATAATACTAACAGTTCAATATGTTGCACGATTTCACTTAAATTAAGAAATAAAAAACAAAGAAGGATTATAAATAAGAGTGAAACTTCAAGAGCTTGTGAACAATCTCCTGAAATGCTGACACAGCTCTCAATGCTTCCTGCAGCCAACTGGAGGATCCTTAACCCAGTGATGTGTGTGGGAAAAAGTCCAAAGGAAAATAACTGAGATACTGATTTTATGCAGTCACCTGCAGTGGACTATTTCTATATTAAAACAGGGTCCTCTTGTGTCTCTGTGGGAAGACAGATAGGATTTACCGTACATCCCCATGTCTTACTTGACCAGCTCGGAGCGGTTGTTGATGGCTGCCCAGTGCAGCAGAGTCACGTTCTCTTTGTCCGGCTGCCTGACGTCGTACCCGGCCTCCACCAGCTCCTTGCAGCGCTCCAGGATTCCAAACCTGAGAGGATCGCAAAGAGGAAAATACTTTTCACTCAGCAGAACTCAACGCTCTGTCTGGATCTGTCCCTTTGTCCGACTCAAATGAATGCTTATCATCCTTCCACCAAGTTCCTTTTTCCATAACCCAGCAGACAAACAAACAAATGATCAGAAAAGAAAACCTTCTTGATTGACAAAACATCCAGACTAATGTTTCAAATGACACATATCTCCAAAATAATTCTTTAAAACACCAAAAGTAAATGACATACAAAATGTATATAACATTTTCAGTGTGACAATATAAATAACACTTCTGGTCAGAAGCAGAGAAACAGGTTCACTTGATCACTTTCAGTCTATTTGAAATATGTTCTGTGCTAACAGAAAAGGATAAGGAGTAAAGAGGAGTGGCTCTTTTTCTTTTTCCTTTTGGTAGCAACCTTTGCTCAGCTCAGCTCACCTATCAGATAGAAAGCTTTAATCTCAACTCAGTCAGGTTTGTGAAGCATTTCCTTCTTGGGGCTGAGTTTTCTTTCTAGCCAACAATATCAATCATCACCATCTGGCGGCTAATTAAACAGAGTTCTACCTTCCTTCAGTTTTGCAGTAAAGCTCCTGCACATGAACGCACTGATCAAATATTTTTACAGAGGCGAGGTGTGTTTGCCTCTCTGCTATGGTCAGGCTGCTTTGTTTTTAATGTTCATCTGACAAAACATCGGAGTAAAAACTGTAAAATTTCCTTCCTTCGTATGTCCTTATGATCTGCAAATAATAAGTGATTTAATAGCATATTTGTGCCCATGATATATTTTTCCCAAGCAATGTCGCCACGACATCCACCACTTACTGCGTGGCCTTGATGATGTCCCAGCTGCTGCTGTCGTCCATGTGGGAGCGTTTCTTCGGCTGCTGCGTGAGCTCCATCATCTGATCGGCGCTTTTGCCAAACGGCCCGTGAAAAGCTGGCGTGAAAGCATGAGCCATGCCGCCGAACGCCGCTGCTCTTGGCCCATGGCTGTGAGAGTGACCTCCATGTCCGTGGTGACAGCCGTCATGCATGTGGCTGTGATTCTGTCACAGTAACACACAAACAGTAAACAAATGTATAATAACTTATACTGTTAGAGATAAAATAAGGAAGTAAAACATTCTTGATACTGGTATATCAGCCAATAAGCAATTATAAAATATATGTATATATTGGTAATGATCCTTTAGATGTTGTTGCTAAGCCCTTATGAAAACAAAATATAATGTACAGTTAAAACATAAACCTTTTTATTGTGAAAAGTAAGAGAACATTGTCTACCCAAAATATAAACAAGCATTCATTATTTTACGATTTTCTTATTCTATAAAATAAAAGTTTTAATAATCAACAGACATAAACCCTGAAAAAACTGTCACGCTGCATGATTGTGATCCACCACCGGTGCTTCTACAACCTTCATTAGATTTAGAAAAGATTTGAGCTCTGGGACGTGAACAACAGCTTCACCACATCAGCACCTGGCTGGCAGCATTCTCTTTACCCTGTGACCGACTAGCTGCTCGCTTCATTTGTCTGCCCAGAGGTTGACGGTCACACACGCTGCTGCCACGATCCATTCAGATGTTGATTAACAATATTTGTTAGAAGCTAAACTTCCTCGCTGCGAAAAGCACAGATAAGTAGATCTGGATGAAAGCACAGCAGGGGTGGAAAGTAACTGGGCACTATTACAATAATGAAGTTCTTTACAGTGAGTATTTAAGTTTGATTGACTTACTACACCTCGGAAGGTATAATTTACAAGTTGAATTATCATCTTTTGTGTTGCAGGCTGCTTTGATCTTCTGTAATATCTGCGAGGATTTTAGAATAGAGATGGACTTAAAGACTTCATGTTAAAGTGGCTCTGTCTGCTGCAGCTCAACAGGAAACACGATGTGGTGAAACTCGAAGAGGAAACAGAAACCAACGTCGGTTGGTCTGGACTGTATTGTAGAATATATATGTATTTGAATATATAAGTAATGCACCAGTATTTGGATGTAAAATCAGAATATAATCGTGTGCATTGTAAGGTAAAAGCCCATGTTCCACTGGTTTGTGGAAACAGGAAGAACCTGTTCTCACGAGGACCTCGGACTTTAGAACCTGATGGATCGTTTAATGGAGGGAACGATGAAACAGTTGAACACATTTCATCATCGTGATGACTCAGAACGTTACAGGGACACTTCTACACGTCCCAGGACTTAGCTTGTTAGCTAGTTAGTCCGAACTGGGTTAACCTGAGTCTGTAGTTCGTCAGTTGGTTGTCGCTGGCTAACCACAGGTAACTAGCACGTTAGCAACACCTCCATCTGCCAGAGACGCGCTGACAGCTGGGTCGACTCCGCAGGTTAGTTCCGCGTTCCGGAAATTCACCGTCGAGATAAATCGTCAGTTAGCTGCTCACTGCTAAACCCCGGGTTTGAACACGGAACCTGGTCCGGGTTAACTTGTTAACACCGCTAATCAGAAAACGCCAGCTGCTAGTAAACAAGAGGAGACTCACGGTGCTGCTGTCGGTCCAGTCCATCTTCATGAGGAGGAACCAAAGACACCAACGTTCCTGCTGCCACACGGGCCACAATCAACGTGCACCTTCCGCTGCTTCCTTTTCAAAACAAATACTGCTATCACAATAACTACTACAATTCACTAAGAACAATCTAGAATTGTACTACTACTAATAATTATTATAGCAAATACAATACTGATACGACGGCTACTACTAACACTACTATATCTATAATATAGTAGTGTTAGTAGTATTAATCACCGCATATGCAGATAGTGAAAACATTTTAATAAAATATATAAATAAAAATCAACAATGCGTCAGCAGCAAAACAGCGAGAGCTCGTGACAATGCGTGCGCATTAATTGGGCGCACATTACAAAACTCTCAATGTATAAAAGCTTTGCATCACTTAATGTCCGAAAACTGCGATCAATCATCACCAAAACGTGCGTGGACATCTCCGCCCATGCCCACTTCCTAATTTATTTCCGTTTCTGACATTAAGCGACGTTAAGCTTTTTTTACGTTATGAGTTTCGGGATTGGACAGTTTTGTTTTCTTTCTTCTATCAACAGAGAATGCACGTTTTAAAGCCCCAGTGTAGAAAAACAACCCGTGTCAGGATGGACACAACACATGAATATTCAATAAAGAGCGATAATGATAAATGAAGCCCTGTTGGAGTTTTACATGTAAGCCTGCTGGGGTATTCAGGTATGAGAGAAATGTTGAAGAACAGGCAAAGCAACAACTCGAGAAAAGTCTGCCCAGTGACCTGAGCTCCAGCTTGTTAAGTACCTCACATACTTAACGTTACACAGTCATACAGGTAATACACTGGAAAAGTGTAATGGACAACTTGCACATGAACTTTGCTCAATATATGCGATGAGTCTAAGGTGTAAACCTGTAATCAGACACGGGAAACAGAGTTTTATGAAGCGTTTTATTTGATAAGGTAAAAGTCTGAAGAAAAGTTAACGCAGAATCCATAAATAATCAAATATAATTCCTATTATATTCTGTTTAATTCAATCAAACATTCAAACCTCATTCTCCAACAAATTATCAGGCTGATGTGGCACAAAAATGAAGTGACCCTGCACTTCCAAGTACAGAGCAGCAGATGGCCCCACCACTCAACTCATGATCAGAGGGCTCTGCTGCCTCCTGAACACAAGTTCATCCTTTGTTCATATGGAGGATTTTCTTTTTCCATACAGATTTTATGTATGTGCAAATTATTAATTATAGCAAATTAATATTGTTTTCATTTCTGTTTAAAGTCTGAATTTAGATATTTGCTTCACAGTTCTGCCTTGAAATGTGTGAAACGAGAATGAGGTGTGAGTGAGGAGCAGGTGATGATTCACATTTGAAAGATTTTTGATGAGCACTGAATGCTCGCATTGAATGCTCACACCTGAGGAACGACAAATACCAACTGGAGCTCAAAGGCTCCATGAATTTATATTTCCTCATGTGTAGTTTTTACAAAGACGTAAATGTAATCAGATAAATTCAATTCAAAATAAAATTTCAATGTCTGTTGTTGGAATAAAATATACAAAACATTTTCCTGTTCTTCTCAGTCACTTTGATTATTATTCTTGTGTCAATGTGTGACCATTTTTAATCTTTCTCATTTATAACATGTAATTTAGCACAATTTTAGTACCCTCTTATATTTATATTTTTTCAATTTACATGTTTATTCATTAATTTATTGTAGTTAAAACTGTTATATTTATACTTACTGTGTCACTTATCTTTGCTTTTTAGAGTAAAATGTCCTCTATACATAAACCTTACTTAAATATCTGATGGAAATTGTAGGATTTAATTTTCAAATAAAAGAAAAGTTTTGATTTTTAAAAAATTTTGATTTAGCAGAATAACAAGCTTGAATCCATAACACACAGTCAAATGCGTGCAGCTTGGATACATGAGCGTAGCCTGAGCCAGATCTGCGGTGGCGAACCCCGAGCAGAAGCAATTGAGCTGTCGGGAGGAAGTCATAACAGAGAGGAGGACTAAAGGTCAAGATCACTCTGGTTTGAGTGGGAGCTGAAGCAAACTGGAGAGGACTTACAGTACTTTTATGAAAGGAAAAGGAGGACTGCACTTTGTCATCGACGTGTGGAATTGCTGATTCAAAAGCAGGTGATTAAGGAAGCAGGGCCGTCCAATGAAAACACGAGCATGTGTGTTTCTGGTTCTGATAATTCTGCAGCAGACGCACTTTGGCCTCATTAAAGTCTTTGCGGAAACATCCCGATGCTGATGTTGTGTGGAAACCTCGTTACTTCAGGTGGGCCTGTTTGAAGAGTTTGTTTCTCAGAGAAGAAACAAACAGAAACAAGAGAAGTGTGTTTAGCTCAGAAACTTCTGATCATCTCAAACGTTTCAGCTGCAGAACGTTGCATCTTAAACTGTCACTTTAAAAAGCTATAAAGAATCCACATTTACAGACTGGTATTGTCAGAATATTTTATATCTAAAATTGAGTTAAATGTCTTTTTTATCCGCCTCGCGTCTCAAAATCACAGTTTCATGGATGATTGTTCTTTAATTTTGTTTCACTCACTGAGCTTTTCTTTATATCTTAGCATCTCTAATGTGTGATAGATGCTTCAGACATAACTGTTTTTTAATAATTATTTCTATTAACATATCACTTTACAGTTGAGGTAAGACCCTCACCTGCTATACAAACATCAATCATCATTATATATGAACAGAGGAGAAATAAGTGGAGACTCAACAGCTGATGCAGCAGTTTGTCCAGAGCGGAGAAACACCACAGAGGGAGTAAGGTGGACACCACGAGTTGATTCAGCTTTATAGTGAACAATAGTGAGTATTACTGCAGCTTAAAGACGACAAACGTCCCAGCGGAAGGATCGCTGTTGCTGGAGGACTCTTCCTGAACACAACACCGTCTCATCATAACCAGAATGAGTAAGTGAGAAATGTGCTGAGCAACCTTCTGCCTTCCCACCATGCTTTGCTCGGACTCTCCTGAGATACCTGCAGATATGAAAGTGAGACGACCTCAGCTCAGGAAGTTAATTATGGTAATAAAGTGTGTGGCTGCCGGTGGGACTGAAAGCTGCAGCTCTGATTCTCTGGGGACTCCATCTTTAAACAACAGAAGAGAAGGAGCCGTGTGCATGTGAACCAGGTAATAAGAAGACAGGAAGATGGTGGAAGACTGAGCATCAGAGGAATCTTAAAAACTTTGCTCCACTGAACCTAAACGATGCAGGTCACAGTCCCTGAGGTTCATGTCTTCATTTGCCACAACTGTAAACCACACACAGTGAATATTACAACGGCAGCCACTGAAGAATCAAACCACAACTTAAAAAAGAAAAAAGAAACAGCAGAGTGCTGTACTCGTGTCTGTTCCTCTCATATCGTCGCCCCTCGCTGCCACGCCCCCTTTAGGGAGTTCAACGGCAGGGTCACGGTCTGCATTTGAACCAGAGGACTGGCGGAATTCAAGGTTAAAGGTCGACCCCAAACGCAGCCGCCTGTAACGGTGAGGGTCACACACTCAAACCCTGCTTGACCTCTTTAATGCTGTGCGCGGTAATGCTATTAAAGGGCTGGTGGGAGCTGGGGGAGTGTGATGTTTGAAATGAGTGTGTTTTAAAAGACGCTTACAGATGGACGCTGCAGTAAATCAGGGGGAATATCGACAGTTATGTCTGTGTGGAATGAAAGATTTAAGAGGCTGGAAAATCACGACACTTAAGGCCGACACCGCGCACGCCGGTCAGAGTTCAGGGGAGATGAGAGGTTTGTTTTGTCGCTTTGCTCTCGGAGTTCAGGGACGGAGTCAAGCAGCAGCATTTAACGATGGATGCACGGAGCAGACGGGTCAGGGAGCGACAGTCAACAGAGGCTTGGCAGCATGTTAGCAGAGGTTAATACGGTGCAGCAAATAAAAGAGCAGTGCATTATGTAATCCTGTTTAACGGGCCGCTGATCCTCACCCTGGTGCAAACACACGTCACAGCTAAAGTGGAAGCATGAGGAAAACAACAATCCCAGCACCAGGTCCATTTAGACGCTTTCAATCTCGTCAGCGGACACAGCAACTGACAATACCGAGGGACTGAGGGCGGCCGAAGCTCAGGTCGTCCACTGTAACAAGAAGGCTGTGGTTCGTCCTCAGCTCCTACTGTCCAAATGTGTCCTTGGGTGAGACAGTGAACCTTGACGGCAGCACAATGATGTGTGATGATGATGATACACAACAGTGGGATTAACACTTGAACTGTGATGCAAAAAAAACTGAAAAAACAAAATATCTGACTCACCACCCAACATTTTCCATGATGTAAAGAAAATCATTGGAGGATAATGACTTTAATCTGGACTCATTTTTAAATGAAACAGAGAGAGCTGTGAGCTATTATCCTGTTCGGCCCATGTGAGCGTTCGATTCCAGGGCAGGGCTTCTGTAGCTGTGCCAGAGCTGGACAGGCGGATGAGGAGCTGAGAGGGGAAGGGGCTTCAGGGGTGAGCCAGAGGGAGAGAGAGGAGGTAACAACCCCCGCAGTGGGGGTGATAATCCCACCTAATGCCCGCTGTCTGCCCCATGTCTGCTGCGGCCCTCTGGTGAGTGGCAGACTGAGTGCACTCATGCAAAAGGTTACTTGGCCGATGGAGTGCTCCTCTCAGGGGCGGAGAGTGGTCCGGGCTGCCGGTCTTCAGCCGGCCGCCCAACGTCCGCCTCAGAGCAGCGGCCGCGGCATTTTTCTGCAGCTGATTCAGCAGAGCTCGGCCCGGCATGTCATTGGGGGTCATGTATTATGTAACGGGCCCTGTGCTGTCTGGACAGCAAACACTCACAGACTGGAACCCACTGTGAGGGGTCAGTGAGGGGGGGGCAGAAATATTGATTCGCTTTGTCTTTTAATTCCATCGACCCCTCGAAAAAAAGAAAATGCACCCATTAATGTTTAAATCATACCTGTAGGGTTGATACATTTATTCTGAACGACTTTTAATGTATTTGTCAAAATATTCTTTAGCCATAAATATATAAAGTCTGTGGGTCTCACAGGATTGTAATAAACTACCTAACTACCTACCTTACCCAGCCTCTCTCAGTTTACCCTCTGTAACACAAGTAAATAATAAATAAACAACATGTGACAGGGGCTTTATGTGTCCACAGCAGTTAACAGAGCAAGACAGAGGGATACAATGCTCTGGTTTTTACGTTTCAGTGGGATGAGAACAATCTAAAATGACATTGTCACTGCAATGAAGAATTCAACATCCTGTGCCGTGTCCCGTAGGTTAACATGGAGGAGTCGGGGTTAGAATAAATCAGTGGAATCCCTGGGTAACGTAAAGACATAAGCGCATGAAGCCGCCACGTTTCACAGGTACCACGTTCACCGCACAAGGCTGTTGTCATAGCGCCGGCCCGCTGTCACAGCTGCTTTAATAACAGCGTCTTTTTGTGGGTATGTAAATTCTCTGTGGCGTGTGAGGTGAGCTTAACTCGGGGCGTTTAAACGCCCACTGCGAGATAAAGGAATTCTGTAGCTCAGGGATCTGAGCGAAGGTTTTGGCAACCGTCTTCGCTGGACGGCGTTCAAGTCGTGTTTAATCTGCTCGTGTGAACTCTGTCACTGCGGCCATCTGCTCGCAGCCACAAACGAGGGGCGCCGACGCAGCTCACTGATTTATTCAGGTTTCTCACATGAAAACCAACGATTTCACAAGTGGATGTTTTACGTCTTCGTGGGATTCGCTCGCCCACAAAAACGTCGAGGCTCTGGTTTGGCAACTTAAAGAAAACCAGGCGGCTGAGGTTTTTAAATAAGACTCTTCATCTGTGACATTTGTTCACAGCTCTTCTCACCCTGAGCCTCAGATCTTAACTCAAGCAGATTTCTCTACAAAAAATAGATTTCTAATCTTTGCATTCCTCATCTCATCCAGACTCAGTTTGGACTAAAACAATAACCTACACATAAGCTTAAGTAAAAACTGGAACTGTTCCATTTGGTGCCATTTGATTCTTTCAATATCACAAATCTGAGGACCAGAGTTGGGCGACGCTGTAATGTTGATGGATGATTTTCGACAGCTGATTCTCCAGTTGTGGTCTATGCGTCCAGAGCGGAGCTTCCCTGAACTCTGAATAAAGAGGAGAGCTGCAGTTAAAAAATAAAACCCAGTTCTTCCCAGTTCCAGTTTCCTTCTGGGCACCTTGAACCTGCTTCCTCATTCGTGCAGTGAAGTCATGAGATCATCTCTCATCCCTCATCAGCTCTATCATGGGCGGCCATTTTCTCTTGAGCAGAGGTTTGGGGGGGGGGCTTCTGTGATCAGGTGAGTCTCTGCAGTTTCTCAGTCTGCCCACGACTCTGCCTGCGACTTTGGGTCGTAACTCCAGAAAACTGAGCGGTGATAGCGCCGCGGCCCCGTCCTTGATCGGTGCCTCATCGCCACCCAGCGCGGCACGCCGGCCAACACGCCGGCCGACACGCCGGGGCACTTTATAGCGGATCGAAGCTGCTCAGGCTTAATGTGTTTGTGGCTGTCGCAGCTCTGATAAAGGGTGCAATACATAACACAGGAGTAATAGAGGAGGACAATCCAATCAATAGCCAGAGAGGCCGTTTGACCCACGCTTTAAAATGACAAATATCCAGTCTTGCATCATCGAGAGAGTCTCTGCTCCCAGCTGCAGCAGAATCAACAGCCGGTGCAAGAATAGCCCTCCAAACCTGAAACAGGGACACTTCTGACAGTGTTTGTGTGTGTGTGCGTGTGTGTGTGTGTGCTTAATCTCAGTTTCAAGTTCAATCTCAAAAGGGCCAAACTGGCAGAATAAGAGTCTTGTAAGTAAAGACTCAGGCTTCACCTGTGAAAAGAGGCTTTTGTAGGAGCAGTCTCCTGTTTCCTGGCAGATAAAGCACATCTGCTTTACCAGGAGATAACAGCATGCATATACACACACGCTCACCTTTTCTTTACCTCCTCCTGCCTCCCCTCCGCTCCTCTCCATTCTTTTCTATTTCTGTAATTCCCTCCCTCACTAAAGCACCATCCTCCATCCCGGCTGCATATCTTTTTCTTTGGGAGTCTGCTCTGCTTTTCTTTTCTCTGCTCCCTTCGGTTCCTCTCAGACTCATCTTCGTCCTCTTCCCAGCCTGGCTGAGCACCAGCTGCTCCACATAGTGTGTGTGTGTGTGTGTGTGTGTGTGTGTATCGTCCAGTCCAGTGCACGTCCACTGGGAATGAACCGCTAACATGGGTTATGTGAGTTTGCTTGAGGGCATCCAGAGAAATGCAGCCACCCGCTGTGCAACCAGCTCAACGGGTCAGGATTATTGTTTCAGGAAAACTTCAATTGAATCTATAGAGTCTTTTTCTCGCCCTGTTACTATAAAAGGAATTAACAACAACTAACAAAACGGACACATTTTAACCGCGTTTCAAATGGACCAAACCAAGAGAGGTAGATCAGTTTCATATGGATAGATAGATATTATTTTATTTTATTATTCAAACGTTTCCCACTTAGTTTTTGCAGAAATCTTTTTTTTTGTTATGTGAAAATGCTGAAATTCAGAAACGTCCCCTCTTTGCCTCGAGGGGAAAATGACAGGAGGCGACCGGGAGGGACGTGGAGGACATGTCAGAGAAAGTAAAAGCAGCATCACCGCACAACATTGATTCGACAAACAAGACAGAGACAGAGCCATTGATTAGAAAATCCACTATTAATGACTTTGCTGGGCGCAGAGCGCCGTGTTATTGCTGCAGAGTCACAAGAGGAATCACCTCAGACGGGAGCAAACACAATTTGTCTTCAGCGACTTTCAGTTTCTAATGAATTCATTCCAATTCATGCGAGCGCGGTCGCTGGTGGCGTCACTGACGCGCTCGTAAACGACGCTGAAGCTTCACCGAGAAGTGCAGGTGCAACTCTTCTCCTGCAGCGTGGCGTGTAAATACGTTTCTGTGGCCATGCAGATTCTGCCGGTCTGCGGCCGTGCGGCGGGGGACGGAGGTGTGAAGGTGCTGTGGGGGTGGTGGGGCCGGTTGGAGAAGCTCATTCATCAAGTCATTACGGGAGGTGGCTCCTGTGGTATTTCTGCCTGTCCATCAGCGGAGGAGGAGGAGGATGGGGAGAGATTCCCCAGAGGAGCACCGGGCCTCGGCCATCCTTCCTCCATGAGTCTATCTCTCTCTGTCCTCTCCTTCTCCTCCCTCCTGGACGTCCCTGCCCTCCGTCTCCTCTGACAGCTCACCTTCTGACTGCTATTACTCCCCCTTCTTCCTCCCCTCCATCACACTGTCTTCCACTTTATCTTCCCCCTCTATTACATCTCCCATCTCTTGCCAATTCTCCATCTCTCACGCGCGCCGTCCTCCCTCCACATTCTCAGTGCGTCCCTCACTCTCTTCCCTTTCTACATTTCTCCGGGGAGGCGGCCCCTGACTCTCAGATGTCCCCTGCATGCCAAAAATTACTATTGACATTTCAATTTAGTGTGTTTTTTTCTCCCACTGCTCTGGGCTGATGCCTTATAGCAGGAGGACATTTACATGTCAATGGGCCAGACAAAAGAGAGGCAGAGCGTGGCCGCTGCCGTGTCCTTAAGACAGTGGCTGTGACACTGAATTTGTGGCTCCGGTGTTGACAAAGACGCTTTGTGTGCCGCAGCCTTGCTTTGGCAAATAGAATGTTAATATATAAACAGCTGCACCGGCTCTTAGTGCCGCAGATATATATTATAGTTCTACATATTGTTTGACATTTCAAGTTAGAAGCCAAATTCAAAGTGTGAGAGTCATAATGTTTACCACCACATGTCTCCATCATGTGCCTCAGACAAACTACAAAAAAATGGTAATGCCATTTTGAGATGACATTCTTGTCTTCCTCATGTATTTTATGTACTGTCGTTGTTTTACTATCCTCCATTAAAAATGTGCTCAGTTTTGATGTGAAGCACCTTGAACTGCATCTAAATGAAATAGAAGTAACTGTATTATTGTCATTATTATGAGAGCACAATCAAAGGGAATAAAAGGTCTGCTATTTGAACTCGTTTGTTTTAACCACAATTATGTTTCCTATATTTTGTCTGTATACGTGTGCGCATTTTTTTTCTAAATTAAAAACTCACCACCAGTAGAAAGTATTTCTCTTGTGTGCAAAGTTTAATTTGGCAACTTCATCAGGAAACAATTACAGGAAACAGCAGAGAGTGTCATGGAGGACCATGAGCATCATCATCATCATCATCATCGATGATGATGATGATGATGATGATGATTCCTGGTTACAAAGACACACGTTCACACACACTTTATTTTTTATTTTACTTAATCGGTTTCTTTTGCTGCCCTTTGTTGTTTTTCCCCCTGAGCTATTGTAAATGTGTTTCCCCCCGGGGGAGGAATAAAAACATTCTACTCTATTCACGCACACACAAACACACTCGCATGTGAACGGTCACATGATATATGTTGGTATGAACGGGGAGCTCAAACATTACCATGGAGAGAAAACATTTTAAAATAACATTTATTGTATTAATTTCACGTCAAACTCAACGGTGACTCCGACCAAGAAAAAAAATCAGTAGGAGTGAAAGCCAAAAGAACCTGTGTCTGACAACTAAAGCTGAATAAAATCCACCTTGGCTGGAGCACAGTATCTGTTATATGGGTCAAGCCAGGGATTAAAGATATTGATTGCTGGCTGAAGATGAGTAGGGGGAGGTGAGCTGCCGTCGGAGGCCCGAGGATTCTGGCCGCGTCCCCGCACATTAAACACGAGAGCGCCGGTTGTGCTCCTGGCTCCGTCACGTGTCGCTTCGATTGTCTTTACCATCGAAATGGACTTTTCATGCATGCAGGAGCGTGCGCTCGCATGTGTCTGAGTCCGTCTCCCTCACAAGAGGTTTTTCCATACATGCATCTTCATTTCCACAGCGCCGTGCGATCTCACCATCTGACTGGTCCCGAGGCGCTGCAGCTCCTGCCTCGCTGTGATTGTCTTAAAGGAGATGCATTGCATATGTAAATGTCCTGTTTTGGAGACAGCTGGCTGCGGCTCAAGTGAGGGAAAAAAAGCCCCTCAGCATTGATCTGCTCTTCTGCATTTAGCCTGGGTTAAGTGTTCCGCTTCCATTAGGACCGAATTCATGCAGGGGTTTGTGTAATTATGCCAGAGTCAATCCCCATTACTCCTTCGCGCTATCGAGCAGCTGCTTACTTTAATAAAAACACATGTCAGACTCGGGGAGAGGGCCGCCCGTGTATATCTGTGTGTGTTTGCCAGCGTCCGTGCATATTCCTGTGTTTGCACATCATTTAAATCGATACACAGAGGAAGCGGGCATTAATGCCATTAACCAGTTGCAGACGGCAGAGGCGGCAGCGGGCGCACCTCGCGCACCGACCGCTCTGTCAACTCGGCACTCCTTTCAGCCGCTGCAACAAACAACTCTTTCAACATTTGTCTCTTTCTCCCCCGAGGACACAATCCCTCTCCTCCGTCTGCAGAGTGGAGACCATCAATCTGTGGCTTCTCCCTGTTGTCCTTCTTTCATCATTCCAGTTTTTTTTTTGTTGCTTCCAACGAGAGCTTTCAAGCCTGACCTCCGTGGCCTTGGAAAGGGCCGCTGCGGGTAACAAAGGCGATCAACCAATCGCAGAGCGCGCTGAGTGGCCTTGGGTATTTGAGCCTCATTCCTGATGACATATAAAGCCTGAAATGGATTTAAGGAGCGGTGGTTATAACTCCTCACGTGCACAAATATCCCTCGTGGATCTTGTTTGGGAGGTGCTCTTTGGTTATTCTTGTTTATTAAATTCTCGATCGCGTCACATGATAAGACTGTGCCATCAGAGGAGCTTTGTGCTAAGCTAACGGGACGTTAACCAAACAAAGGTCACATGGAAATGCAGAATAAATGAGTATTTTCCTGATGCTGGATGAAGCCAGTGAAGTAAAGACCCGTTTTCAGCCATCTACACAAATCTGTTTTGGTTTTAAAACAATTAAAACAATTAAAATGATCTATACACATGTTTTAGCTCTAACCCTAATGTCAACAAGAAGATGAAGAGTAACATTTGTCTTTGTGGTCTGATGACGAGGTGGAGCTACAGTAACTGTCAGTAAATGTTATTCACTGTTGTCATTCACCCAACCAATCAGTTCACTGTCTTTTAGATCTGTTTTTAGAACTTTTTTGACAAACACAGCGTGAAGTAAGAAACGTGATGAATTACGAGTCAGTTTGAATCAGTGTGGATTCAGATCCAATAAGAAACAATCACACTAGCGTCCACACATTGGATGAACTACGTCTCCCTCCGGTATCACAAGACCTTCCCACTGTTTTCCACACAAGCCGCCTCTAAGCGAACAGAAAATCTCACATTCAATCTACGACAAACCCACCTTCTGGGTTCGAACCTCTCAGCTTCGCTCCTGCTGCCTTCTCACGTGCACGAGGCCGAGCGCATCACCGGCGCTGTAAAGCGTTCTGGCCTCGCACCGGTCTGCACCTTCGCGTGCGAACGTTGTCAAATTAAAAGAGGCGCGACGGCACGAATGCCTTCAAAGTTAAACTATATAAAAAGTGTCTCGCATCTCTCCATGATATTCACACCGCCCACAAGTGTGGCCATTTCAAATAGCTGTAAACGCTTTGGACGAACTGGTTGTGTTTTAATGGTGCACTGTCC
This sequence comes from Pseudorhombus dupliciocellatus, assembly GCA_016785235.1. Taxonomy (NCBI): domain Eukaryota; kingdom Metazoa; phylum Chordata; class Actinopteri; order Pleuronectiformes; family Paralichthyidae; genus Pseudorhombus; species Pseudorhombus dupliciocellatus. Next base: position 1,510,936 of record JAFBJW010009053.1, on the reverse strand, counting down.
TTTTGTCAGGTCCACTAATGGCTTCACTTCATCTGCCAACAAATGTTGTGTGAGATCACTGAGCTGAAGCCGTGTTACTGGAATTATAAACTTGTGAGTTGAGTCGTTTTTTTTTTTTTGTCAAAGTTTGTCAGCGTTGCTCCACACCAACGTTCTTGTGGTTTTCAGCTCCACTCGCGGTCAGGCACACAAAATGTAATCAAGAATAAAAGAAAGGACGAGCGTGTGGAGTTCAGTGAAGTGTCCGTGACGGAGCGACGTTTGACGACGTGTCTTTCGGAGACTGAGCTGCAACTGAAAGTAGCCGCTTGACTCCTCTGCCTGTCCAAGGTTTTCATCTCCGCCCCCGATGTCTCACGCTCATTCGTCACGGGCTCCATGTCGTTGCTGGCGGCCTCGGCCGCCGATGACTCCCCGGACGATCCTGAGAGGTTTGACCGAAACTTGGAGATTTGTCACCGTGGCGCCGATGTGAGGAATCGATACCGTCGCGTTGAGGCTGTGGTCAGGGGAGGGCGCTTTGGGTTTACGACCAAAACATTCTGATGAATGTATGTGCACATCAGTATGAGGTTTGTTTATATGATGGTTAAAAGAATTAACAAAAACTACCCCCCCCCCCCGACTTCCAGGAAGAGGGTGAGGGAAGAGGCCTTTAGAGTCGGTGCGTCTGGATGCGTTCAACACTGTTGTTTATTTTCTCAGAGAATATATTTAATGGATCTTGATGAAACAAAATCAGGCTTGTTTATGGGACTGACGTTTGTAGCGTCGTCATCGACACACACACACACACACACACATGCACGCCATCACCATGACTCATCTGGACATCCTGCAGAGGTTTTATTGGAGCAATGGGCACAGACATTTGTGCTCCCACGGCTTCTGGGGAATTTCTTTTTTAATGAATTGCATTGTGGTTTAATCTGAGAACTGTTGAGTCAAACTATGAAACAGTTTCATGTGGAAGAGAAGAGACAATATCAGATATAAACTTCAGACTCCAAACGTAAAAAAATGTCGCTGACTGGTTGTGTGGGGTCAGAGGAAACTCCTCTTCAACCTCTAGGGATTAAAAGAAAACCCAATAAGTTAACTTCGACTCTTCCATTTCTATTCCCACCATGCTGATCTCCTTTGTGTCTCCAGGTTAGCTCCTGAAGGCTACTTAGTGAGTCGCATAGCAACAAGAACAATGATGAACGCTGCCTCAACCCTTTGGGCTCCTGCTGCTCGGAGGTGAACGTTGTGAATGAGCCGTAAAAAGAAAACAACCTCTGATCAAATCACGCCGGTCATAGCACCCCCCCCCCCCGTGACCTGGCGGCTCTATAAATGTGCGATGAACGTTGTCTGCATGCATTTACATCCACGCCTCTCCTAAATCTCCCCTCGTCTATTTCTGACAGCGTCGGCCGTGCTATAAATACGGGAGGTTTAGTCTGCGAGGGAACAACGGCAGCTCGGCCTTCTCACACACGCTCGGGATGGCTGTGCACGTCACACGGACAGGAAGCACATCTCAAATATTAATCATCGTGTGAAACCGTCTTCAGGTGATTCTGAGCGCTTCCTCATCTTTGCTCAGATCGGGAGGGGGGGGGGGGGGGGGGGGGGAGGGGGTGTTCATGCTCTCTCCCTCGAGGTCAAACAAAGAACATCGGATTCAATTAAGACGCCGATAACGAGACAACGGATCTTTGGTCATGTGAAGGCGATGCCTCGTGTCGGGTGGCTGCTGTTAACTCGCAGGACAAACACAAGTGACACTGTGTGCCAGCTACAACAGCTGTGGAGCATCTGAGCGAGGCCCGTGTGTGTGTGTTTGTGTGCCAGGGGTTTGCGTCATGGGGACAGAGGAAGAAACACTGGCGCCGGGTGTTTTACAGGACAGAAGGAGAAATTCCGCAGGATTAAAAAATGTGTTTCTCTCACGCCGTTGAATCCCTTTGATTTCTGATTCCTCTGTTTTTTTGAAGGATAAAAGGTTTTTTTTTTGGTTTTTTTTTGCGACGTGAAGAATCTTTGAAAAGTGTGACTCCGCCGCCCTCCACAGCTCATGAAAGCATATTTCCGCAAGATCTTTGCCGAGTTTGTTAGAATGTCTCAGAGCAGCTTTGTGGAACACTTCTTTTCTTTCACACAGTTTTGGAATTCCCTAATAAAGAGAAGCGTTCGCGTGGTTTTACTTGATCAAAAACACAAAATTTGCTTTTAAAAGGTTCATTTTGCTCTTTGACACTTCTCTTTTCTCTTTCTGGACATGTACTAATTAAAAGTCACCTGTGAGATTTTATTTCACTGAAGTGTATTTTTTCTCACTGTGGATCTAGTTCCAAAAGTCTTCCATTATCTTTCCAGTCAAAGGACACGTGTGTGAGCTGCCAAATGTCCTGGAAGTGTCAGGTCCAGAGGTTCCCAACATGCAAGGCTCGCACCCAAAGGGTAAAAAGATATCATGATAATAAACCCCTCTGTCCCCTGTCCTCACGTCCTCCCACTGTTCAGAAACGAAGCTAAAATGGAGGCTACGGGTGCAGCCATTTTAAATGGGTGACATTTTGTCCCGCTAACACATAACACACCAATCGGGAGTCAGCCTCAGCTGTCCTGTTCCTGTGTCATCAGATAGCAAATTCAAACCAAACACAAACGTTTTTACACAGTGCATTTCTGGTGGTGGGAAATAAACCAACAAATAAATATCAGGAAGTTTCTTTCCAGTCTGCGACTTTTAGGAGGAACAAATGTTTAACTTGTATCTCTACAGAATTTTCCCAGAACACATTGCGTGCGGGGCTGCGAGCAGGAGTCGGCCGTGCAGAGCGTGCCCCGCGGGCTCCGTGGTCAATTCGTGGTGTTTGCATCCTGCCAGGCTTGGCCGCGGACCCAGTTCATGGAAAACTCCTTTTTTTTTTTTTGAAAGACCAGGTCCTTTGCCAAACCTCCAGAATCTCCCAGCGTGACCCCTGACCCTGCCCGTGCTGCGGAGGCTTTTCTGGTGGCAGCCTCCCAGCCGACGGACATAATGCTCCCCCATATGGCAGACAGCATCTCCTGCTGGGGGACTCCTCCACTCCCATGAATACACACAGTGTAATAAAGGGCTCAATTGAATTAATCAGCTTGAAGACATTAATCAGACATTAATGAAGCAGTGACCTCTGCTCTGCCGCTGTTTGCGTCTCCAGCCGTATCGACCTGCTGCTCCGGGACGCTCCTGAATGTCCTGATTGTGACAGAAGTGTCTCAAACTCTGACGCTGCCGCAGACAAAACCCAAAACACACTTCAGGGCCAATCGTCAACTTGTATTGGATTGGAAAGTTACTTATTTATATTTTGACTTTGCTCCTTAATTGAGTTTTGCTCTGCAACTACAATGAAGTTCAAAGCAAGTTCCTGTGTTTGTTAGCTCAGAGCACAAATACAAATCCAAACATACGCACAGCGTTTGAGTCACGATGACTGAACTGTGAATATTTCTGTAAATATATGGACCGACTGGTTTAAAAACCTTTCCAGTTAATCTGCTGATGTACAAACTAATTAACAAATAATAATTTGTTGATTTAACCCTGGGAGGAGAAGCTCTGCTGATGACTCCTGTGGTCTCGGATCGTTCATTGAGCGTCGCTCTTGGTTAGTGAGTAAAGGGCCAACGAGGCCCAACGACTGTTATTACGATAATTTTCCCAACGAGTAATTAAGGAGGTGCTTTCAAAATGGCAGAAAGAAAGAGAGCAAGGCTCAGGAAGGAGGTAAATTACAGACCATCGGGAAAATGCAGCTATTGTGGAGCGACTCATCGTCTCCCGGCGCTCGGCTGATCCACTTGTGATAATCGTGCATTGTTGCCGAGGTTGGAGGGTCAACTCTCTTCAATGAAGTCTCCGAACGTACAGAGACGTGCCGTCGTCAGTCCACCCAACAGGAAAAATAATTGGAAAAGCTCCAAAGACTTTAATCAAGTTTTAAATTTGGAATTGACTAAATTAAAACTGGGCCGATGACCTCACACAGTTTATTCACATTTCTGACTTGAACACGTGAATCCAGCATCAATATCTAAAACTCTTATATTTAAATCTAAATATAAACCATAAACAATTTAGTGATAAAATTTGAACTCTGAGGAGATTTGGGAGCGATGAGTGCGTGGAAAGTCTGACTGTGAGTCAGAGAATTATTTCATAGCAACGCCGGCCGTGCCAAACGAGCTCCAGATTATAATAATACCCCTGGCGAGCAATTAAGTCCTTATAAACAGTCCATGTAGAGAGCTGGCACCAGAGTCCACACACACACACACACACACACACACACCCTGGAGACTTAGTCTGACCTTAAACTCCCACTTAACTTAATTTAACCTCAACAACCTGAAAACATGTCTCCACCTTAAAATCGAACGATTTACAAAGAGGAGCTTTGTGTCTCCATGGAAACATTAGCATCACGTCACCATGTAAAACATTGTTTCATTTAGGAGACGTTATTTTTATCTCTCTAACTTAATGAGGTTTTTGTGTTGATTTCTCAGATTCTAAGTAAAAGATCTTTATAAAAAAAAAAAAAAAAATCAAGTGATCTTCATGAGTGTGTGAACTTTGGCGCAGATCCCAAACAGATCTTTCATGGAGTAACTTTAAATGTTTTAAAAAGGGACAGTTTGGCGTTTATTGCTTTCCGTCGCCGCCTTGCAGCACCTCACAACCTCTCACGCCATTTGTTTTGTGTTTATTCTTGTTTTAGATGAGTTGATTTTGAAGTGTCTCTCATATCAGGTTTAACACTTATTTAATATAAGGTTATTTTAAGCGACGGTCTGAGGCACAACATGTGCCTCCACACCCACACAGAGCAGCGTTAACGTGTCGGTTCACACCCACACTGAGAGTCTGGTGGAGCCGAGCGGAGCCGAGCGGAGCCAGAGCAGCCGTGTCTCCTCCTGCTCATCTGTGGCCTATGTTAATATGATTAGACTGGATTATGGTAATGTGCAGGGGGATCTGGTGCCGCGCTCGTTTCAGGGAATGGTTAATTGGTTGGGCTGCTTTGATGTCGTGGCGATGAGAAAAGGGGGTTGCTGGGAAAAGACGAGCTCCAGCCCATTTTATTTTTGGCCTGCGAGGGACGGGCGCTGGCGAGGGGTGAGAAGGAATGAAACCTGATGAAACCGATGCGATTGGACGCAGGTCTGTGAATATTCAAAGGACGAGTGTGGGAGAAACACGGGACATGCTGATGTGACTGAGCTGCTGTTGGCAGAGTGATGGACACCATGAATACCCGTTGGGGGGTTTTTCAATGATCTTTTAAATTTAATTTGAAACGCAAGTTGTAAACTTGTTTGTAATGTAGTGTCCTCTTGGCCTTAAACACTTTTGAAATATTCTGTTGCTAAAACTGGTGCAGAGTGAAGTTAGAAAACGTTGTGTTCATCCTACCTGGTTTATCTGCTGATTTTCACCAAATGATTTTTTTTCAGTTTTCAGTTTTGTTAACCACCTACACAATGACAAAAACCAAATGGCATTTTTACTTTGAAGGCAAATTGCAGAACAAGAAGTGATTGTATTACTGACATTATCATGACAGAAATAAGAACCTGTGAATCTGAATAAAATGGTTCACCTTGAATTGTCGCATCCGCTCTGCAAAATTTCAGCCCCACATCATTTATCCACAATGTCATTTAACACTTTTACATCTAATTCAACCTATTAGCTTTCAATCATTTTCACAAAGAGAAAAATGGAAACATGGAGGAAACTAAAACTAAAAATAAAGACACTGGTGTTATAAGTAAAAATCTTGCAATTTTATTTGCATATAAAGGCAGCTAAATATATCACAAGGAACTGAAAGAGAGAACTAACATTTCCATGAAGAGGGATACAATCAGAAGAAAGAGCGAGAGAGGAACAGAGCACGAAAAGAGCATTTACAGCGGCAAAGTTGAGACAACTATTGGCAACATTTTTTTTGTGCGAGCAAGATTGCGTTTACACACAGTGCAAAATTAGAAAAAAAGCAAAAGCAATAAAACACAAATACTATCAGATTTACACTTGAAAGGACAACTTATTGTTTAGGCAGGTGTGTTGTCGCAAACAACCGGCACCTGTTGGATTGTGACTCTGGCAAATTTTCCTCTCTCATCCAAAACGAGCATCTACCCTACCGGGAGAGTCAGTACAAAAAACATTAAAGAAACGAGAAGAGCATCCGATGGGAAAGGTGTCAATCATACGGGTGCATCCGGAAAAAAAGATGCATCAGCTTTTCTTTTTTCGTCAAACACAACTTTTAGTACAGATGTCTTACAACATGAATATATAATATATATATATTTTATACATACATTTTCCAAATTAGATCAGAAATCCTTGATGGGATGTTACAAAGTGAGTTTTTCAGGCTGTAGGCGGAGAGCTTCCTGTCCCTGCGTTCGTCAGGTGTTGATCTGCGACATGACGGGGAATAAATAAAGACTTTTCTCTGAGCTTGCAGAGAGTGGGGCTCTAGCTGAGAACATTAAAGCTAGTTTAAGGCAGCGTCCCTGTCAGCCAATAAGAAAAGAGGAACTGACGGAAAAAAACAAAAAAAATTAACAACCTAATATCCGATGATACAACATAAAACAACGCCATCCATTGTCCAGCCAATGCAAACCAAACAAAAAGAAATTGTACAAATTCACAAAGCATTTATTTATACAGATCTGACCAATATTTATCAAGAGCAAGATTGTTTAACCACAAAATCCCTCGGAAAAGGAGAATACCGGCGTCATTCAAACTTGGCATTCCCTCCACATTGACATTGAAACGCATGCTGCAACTACTGAGACTTCAACAGGGATTTTTTAGTTTTTTTTTTTAATAGAAACTTTAACCAAATTAACTGTAATTGAACCAAGACACACCCAAGAAAACACATGCAAACGTGGAGCCAGAGAGGACAAAGGTGTTTTCTGTTTTCCTACAATCACAATTTTTTTATTTATTTTTTTTATTAAAGAAAACCAAACCAAAAGTTTCCGCTGTGAAGCAGCAAAATGCTTGAGGGATGACCTTCAGGATGAGGTTTCTTCCCATGGCTGTCGGATGATTGGCAGGAAGCAGACATCGTGCGGACATGAAGACGATTTTCTGGTTTTGTGGAAGTTTCATGCTCTAGAATTGTTTTTGTTAATCACTGGAAAACTGTCCCCTTCTTCCTGAGGAAGAAAAGAAAACACATGGACTGCGCGCAGAAAAACAGAAATCGGAGGGAAACCAGAATCGTTGGCACAACCTTTTACAAAATAAAATAAAAACACCGATATTCTCCTTTAACCCCCCCACACACGCACACCTCCAAATCTCCTCCGTCCCAACGACAGTGTCGAGACGAACAAAAGTTTGCAAAGAAACACTTAGAAGTTTTTGTTTGTTTTTTTTAACTCGACATATTCATAGAAAAAAAAAAAACTAGCTTAACCTGCCCGAGACCCTCCCTCCCTCCCTCCCTCCCTCTCTCCCTCCCCACGCACACCCCGGGTCCTCTGCTCTCAGGAGGAGGAGGGGTTGGGCAGGTCGAACACGATAGGGGGGTTGGTGGGCTGGAAACTGACAGTGCAGGTCGACGCGTTGATGAACGTCGTGAAACCGTCTGTCATGATCCCGTAGCCTGAGGACGGAGGAAACAGGAGTCAGCAACACAAACTTAGCAGCAACATCTCACAGGAAGATATTTTCCTCCTTCTACTTTGTCTGTCTCAGAATGAATCATCGTCCCTCACAGAATATTTCACAGATTTAGTGAACTGATATCTAAGAGTTAAGGTTGAAAGGGTACAAGGGCAAATGAGGAGGACAGATTGATAGCAAATTGTGGAAGGTACAAAACATCTCTCAGAGAATCCACTGAGACAGAGGAGACAACACTGGTGGAGATCCATCCGTTTGTTCACTTGAGAAACTCCACATTTAATCGGAAGGAATGTGGCCAACTTCACTCTGCAAGGACAGCTCACGTTTGGTAAAACAACTGTTCCTCATCTGCTCAGTGTCTGAGACGCATCTGCTGCTGACACTAAATCACCCAGAGGAGGCATCCATCCCTTCACGCTGCAGGATTCACCTCACGATTTAAACCTGTGCCTTTAATGTGAGCGCCAGCTACAAAACACCACGCAGTGTTAATCACTTTGATGATTTTGATTTTGTGGATGAGCCGTTTGTTGCGCTGTAAAATACTGCCCCCCCCGGTACCTTCGTGGATGCCTCCGAAGGCATGAAGTTTGGGTCGCACCCTCTTCTGGACCGTGTTGAGCAGCTCCACGCAGCCGACCCGCTGCAGCTCTTTAGGAACCCAGTCTCTGAAACCTTCACACAGACACACACACACACACACACACACACACACACACACACACGCTTTTCAGTTGAAACTCAGATCCCTCCACAGTCCTGACCTGACATGGATCCACTGAACTGCAACACATTAAGTCAACGAACGTTTGAAGAACATCTTCGACTTTTTGCTGAGTTCAAATACTTGATTGTTTTTGTGACTCTGCTGCACATTCTGCTCAGATTCTGGTTTGAGAAAAGAAAACAAACTCTGCTTGAGAGCAGCATTTAAATCTTGATACCGGACCCTGTGAATCGGTGCGACTCTCTCAGCAGTGAATGAAACCCATGGATTCTTTTTTTCCATTTAGTCTCTACATCTTCAGCAGCTTCCCCCCTGCTCTCCTTTCCCATGGTCTCTCTCCCATCGTTTGCCACGTCTGTCACTCTGCTGCAAAATCGAGTTTCCATGCAATCAAGCGGCCCGCAGCGGCAGCAGCAGCAGCGGTGGAGGCTCCGCTCCGTAGGCGAGAGGGAAGGAAATCACTCAATAAAGCCAGATGGAGAGCGGGAGGAAAAAAGACAAAATGGGACAAAAAAAAAAAACAGCTGGAAGGAAAACTGAAGCAGCAAAATATGTGTTTTCTTTTTCTTAAACTCAAACAAATATTGAATCAAGGGACCATGTTCAACACACACACGCCCTACTGCGACACCCCCCAACGATTCCATAGAGACTATGAATAACGAGGCCCATCCTCGTTGGATATGGTAATGAGGGGGACTGTGATTGGTTAATTGGCCTCACCGAGCGGAGGTCCGTGGGTCATCAGGATGTCGATGCCTTCAGGGACGAGGTTCCATTTATCCAACAGAGACTGACCCCGAGGCAGGTTGAACCCCCAGCCGTTAAACCACGGAGTCCTGCGGAGACGGAGGGAGGGAGATCACATTAGCGCCGCTCAGGAGACCAAGTCCACCATGATTACGGCAAAAATATAAAATTGTTACCAGGAAGCAGTGGTTATTATCACATTTCCACAGCTTTTTCTTCAGCCAGGCATTATTATCTCCTAGAACCTGCAGTGGCGCCAAGTTTTTTGATTTAATGCTCTGATAAATTCACCTAACATGTTTTATTTATTCATGGCTTCAGCCATAATCTGTGTGTTGATCCAAATAACCACAAACAAAACCAGAGTGTCCACGACTGTCAGTGATGCGCGTTCAGGGACCAGTAACCAGTAAATTAAACGCTGTGTGTAGAACAAAGAGCTGCAGGCAGGTTCACACACCTCCTAACACTTTCACAGTAAAAGACCCATTTACATTTTGAATTTCGGAACAGTTTGGAGAATCAGGGCAAAAGTCGAACTTCAAGCATGTCTGTAACCTTCCACTATTTTACTATTTACAGTGTGACCCAGACTGACGCAGGTTTTCCAGGGAAAATGCAGATGATTAAATTAGGCATTTAAAAAATTCTGATACATCCAAAAAAATCATCATCATCAAATGTCAATTTGTAAATGCACGTTATTAACCTCAGAAGCTGAAATGAGCGAAGTCTGAGCAGGAAAAAAAAAAGACAATTTTTAAACATCACATGTCAACATCCCCTCTGCTTCCCAGTTACAGATTGATTGACAGCAGCCCGGCCACCTCCAGCAGCTGGATGGGAGTCTACAGCTCCAGGGTGACAGGCAGCATCTCAGCCCCCCCCCCCCCCCCCCCCCTGACAGGCAGCATCTCAGCCCCCCCCCCCCACACACACACACACACACACACACAAAGAAAGAGATCCGGCTGAGTGGGAAAGAGGGATGGATGGATGGGTGGATGGATGGGTGGACGCAAGGGGTTGAAAACAGATGAAGAAATAAAGCGAAGCGTGCAGAGGTTATATGTTGGAGCGGGGGTGGGGGAAACACAGGAGAAAAAAAGAAATCAAGCACCGGCCAGTTGATAAATTGAGCCTTCATTTATCACAATAGCAGTAATGGCAGCAGAAGGCTGACAACAGAGGAAAGGAAGATAGATTATCATCACATGATACCTCTGTTTATAAACTGACTGACTCCCGTACTCCTGGAAAAGAATCTTTTAATTTCACTTTGAGGTTTGCAGCAGAGAGTCGCTGATGAAAAGAGGATTCTCCCGCCGTTACTTTGGGGGCGGGCCACAAAGTTCAGAGCAGCTTCCAGGCACTTAGCGCTGGGCTGGTGCTGCGTCTGGTATCTGGCCGAGGGGAAATCATGGCTTCACAAACATCAATAAGCTTTGCAACAGTGAAGGATGGACGTGCCCCCGTGCTAATCAATACTGGCTGCTCCATGGGAGGTGCCGAGTGGGGCTAACCAGAGCCGCAGCAGGCTGAAGATGTGTAAAACATGAGATCGCAATCCCTCACGGATCATTTTAAAACACAACCAGGCTCATACCGCTTCAAACAAGACACGAGAAACATTCATTACTTCAGCCTGCCCGGAGAAAGCGGTGTGCTGCCGTCCAAGCGCCGGCTCAGCCCATTTGGATGTGGTGGTTGAGCAGTATCGAGTGCTCTCGGGCAGGAGGGCGGCAGCAGACCCGATGCCTGCGCTCTTTGATTTGCTCGCTCAGTCGTTGCCTCGCTCTCTCGCTCGGTGGAGAGCTGAGAAATGAGGTTAAAAATGAAATGTGAGGAGCGCACAGGGGAGTGAAGGCCACAGACTGAACTGATTAATTACAACTAATCACACAAATCGGAGCTAATGGAAGTCTAATGGATTACTGGGACGACTCGCCACTTCTCGGATGGTGGAAGCACAACCACTGCTGCGGGAGCCGTGGAGGAACCGCGGCCTGGCTATTTATCTGGCTCTGGTTTTGAGTAATAGCAACAAGGCCAAACTTTGAAAAATGGCTGAACGCATTCCCCCCCCGTTCATAAAAACAAATGGAGGTTTCATGCAGCGAAAATAAATAAACAGCTGTAGCGTTGATTCCGCTCCATGTTTCACATGTTTTCTCCCGCATAAACACATTCGTCTGGGAGATGAAACATAACCCCTGACATGAGTCGAGGATCCAGAGCCAAGCAAAAGGTCCTGACTGAATGCAGAGCAGGGCGCCGCGGCTCGACGCCACAATGGCCCCATTGTCGGCTGTCTGCCTATGAAATATACCTTCCATGCAAGTGCATTTGTTAACCTCCGCCAAGATTAATGACATCCCGGTCACATAAAGGCGAGATTGTTTCCTGTGTGGCTGCAACACAGGTTTTATTATACTGTACTGAGTGTGTGTGTGTGTCGGGCAGGTCCACCAGCTTCTGAGTAGGATGTGAGTGTTGAACAGAATGTTCGGTGCTAGTGTCTCAGTCTGTTCTCTGAGTGTATATATCTGGACCTGTGTGTGTGTGTGTGTGTGTGTGTGTGGTGATCATACAACATTCAGAGCCCAGTCTTGGCTTGACACTCGCCATCTGGAGCACGTCGCCGTGGCAACAAAGGGGAAGCTTCTGCAGGCAGGCACAGTGGGAAGTAAAACACCGACACAGAAATAGAAAAAGGAAAGGAGGTGACACCAGAGAAAAGGAGGAGAGAGACAGCGTCAGAGAGAAAGCAGACAGGAGCGAGGGAGGATGTGGAACGATAAGACGGAGACTTCAGCCCCCCCCACTTCCCCCCCCCCCCCCCCCCCCCCCAGATGTTCAGGTCTGCCTTACAGCTGCTGGCGCCAACGAATGTTTGCAGTAAAAAAAAAAAAAAAGGGAAAAACCCTTGTCCGGAAAAATATCCTCAGACAGTTAGCGTTCTCTCCGGACGACACAGTGAGACGCAGCATCAAAGGGGATGAAAAGCTGGTAGCCATGGTAACAAGGGCATTTAAGGATTGAAGCACTCCCCCCCTTCAGTAATTAAATGGTTGATGTGGGTTAAAAATCAGCAGCCCTGGAAGGCAGTGGAGGTGAAACAGACAGAGGCCACCCAGCCCTCGTGTGCAGAACGTCAATATTCAATTAGGCCGCTGGACATCATTAGTATGGCAGCGCTGCGTCCCTCTGGACGTGACACTGTTCTTAACCCCTCTGCTCCCTGGGCGGCGCTCTCTGAGTCCCAAGGCAGGCTATGATATCCCCCCAATACACCCCACCCCCCCCACACACAGTAAATGCTTCTTTTTAATCTGACTCAGGCAATATTAGAAAAAGATGGACTGCAGTAAGCGGAGGTATCGCTTGTAAAATATGAGCTCAAGTCTATCATCTATTATTTGGGAGTTGGAGAGTTGCGGAAAAGTCTGGGAGCCGCTGTGGTTGAGAGACAGAGGTTAAGAAAGGTGTACTGTTGTTCCCTGGAGGAGAGCTGGAAGTTAAGTTTAGTTTAAAATATGGCAACTCAAGGCACCTGCAACAAGCGGATCTTGTTTTTATTTCTGCACATTCTGAGCTTCCACTTCCATGAGATGCTGTTACATATTATTTCTAATGCTTTAAATAAACAACCTTAAACATGTAGATTCTGCCAGGTGAAGTCCGGTGTCTCTAAACCTTTCACACCACAGGATACTGTTCTGTTTCTTTTGCATCCATCCCCTTGACTGTGTCATCCAGTATGACACACAAGACCAGACACATTCTGATATAATAATACAGCGTTGAGTCTCTGGGGTTACATTTTCCAATAAAATCCTTTCTTCTTTGACAAACCTGCTGTTTATTCGGTTGTTGGTCGTGTAAATACTTTCGTGTAAATACTAAACTGGACACTGGAGGAAGAGAAGACGAGTATCTCTGTGTATGTGCATCATAACACCTGTAGATTCAAATATTTCTTTAACAAGCTGAACACTCCCACAAAAACCTGAAAAGGCCTGACTGCCCCTGAGCGATAAAGACCGGTGCCAGTTCACAGTATCAGCCAGAATGACTGGATGACCGTGGCAGACGGCAACATTTATAGATGAAAACAACTTTCAAAGTGTGTGCAGAGCCGGTTTGTAAGATGTCCCTGTCTGTGTTAATGTTCCTACTGAATGGCCACACTCCAAGAGAAGAGGGAGAAGTAGTATCGTTCTCCAGGAAGTCATTCACAGTGTTGCCCTGGGTTCACATGAGAAGCACCAGTTGTTGTGTAACAAAAACCTCCTTACAGCTGCCCCATCGTGGTGTGAAGTGGGTGCGAATGTTGGATTGTTGTATGGGAACGTTACGGAGGAGACCTGCTTAAACCTTTAATAAAGTGAGAACTGGGAAACCTTCACATCAGAGGAAATCCCTCGTTCCCATGCACACAATTGCTCAGGAAAAGACCAAAGCACACACATGGATTCACAAAACCCTCTGCAGGGCGAGACAGAGCAGCATGTGAATGTGTCGCAGTGAGAGCAGAGACAGGATCGAAACTTGTAAAGGGGGACCCACCACCTTAAAGCCGGACAAGGCCTGCACCCTGGGATATCAGACAAATAAACTGCACAGGAACCAGCCTGCAGATAAAAGCAGAGAGAGGCAGAGAGAGGGAGAGAGTGTGTCTGGGGGGGGGGGTGAGGGAGTGTGTGCCGGTCCAGCGATCCATCGTGTCTGACCTCTGAGTCAGAGTGGCCCTGGGATCAGCAGGGGGAGGGGTCTAATTGATCAACCTGTCAGAACCAATGAGGAAGGCCATGTTAATGGGACTTTTATAAGCCCCGCGGGACGTACCACCTGACACTCAAAGCTGTATGAGTATGTGCCAAAGCAGAGTACATAACCTGTGTGTGTGTGTGTGAGTGTGTGTAATCCCAGAGCCCAGGTAGCCTTATTAAAAGGAGCCAAGTGGAGACTCTGGCTGGGTTTTGACAAATGGCCTCTCAACGCCAAGGCCACCTTTACAAACTTTGGGGACGAGGTAGAAGGCGAAGTCACAAGGGTGAAGGGGCCGTGAATGTTTTGTGTGTGTGTGTGTGTGTGTGTGTGCTCTGCTCCCGCACTAATAACCTGTGCCTAGTGACTGATGGAGTGTGGAATGGATTAATCTCGCTGCAGTCATGCTGCCAAATGCCGAGGCAAGGGTTAGCCACCAGACTTAGCCCGCTTAGGAAAGGCTACAGCCATGGGGACGGGTTGTTGCATGCACACACGTACACATAAACACACACACTCAGACAGAGACACACACACACACTTGATCCCTTGGGTCTGTCCTCGCACTAAGATGCAGCCAGCTGCAGTTTGACCTGCAGGCTGCTAATGTAAAACAACCGCTGCATCAGCCAGCAGATGCTTCACGGCAAACACAGCTGCTCTCGACGACCCAGCAGCTCCCAGCACTTCACTTCATACAGGTCTGTGTGTGAGCACACAGACAAACGATGAGAGGGAGAGAAAGAGAGAAAAGGGCAAGTACCCAATATGTAGCAGGAAACCAAATGAGAGAAGAGGGGATGGAGTACATATCCCCTGCCATCATTACATCTAAGAGACCTCTTCAGCACACACACACTCTCGCTCTCTCTCTAACACACACACGATATACAGGGTTAGTTCAGGCACCAAAATGAACGAGAGCTACAGTAAAAACCTGTCATTGTGTGTCAGACTGATCAGACGACTGTCAACACTCTGCAATGAAGAAAAAGATTATGAGATAAATAACAATGTTCAATGGAACTTTAGATCCAAATATTTTATATATTATATACCTTAAATTTTACTAGAGCCCAGATATCGGTGCTTTTCTTTTTTTCTGAAATCAACTTTACAAGCAGCAATCAATGATTCCCTTGAGAAATTTATCAGCTGATGATGTTTTCTGACTGATTGATTAACATTTCCACTTAAAAATGTCAGAAGTGAAAATACCCTGCATATCCCTGGAGTCCTCCAGTAGGCTCACCACCCGCAGGAGGTCTCAGGTTACTGGTGCAATGTGATTTGGGTGCAGTCGTGCTACCCCCGCGACCCGGTAACAGATAAGCGGTTGGAAAATGACATGACATGACATCCCTGGAGTCCCCAGTGATCTCATCTTGTGATAGTCAAAACCAAAGATATTCAATTTGCTTTCATATGAAATATAAAAATATTCTAATTCAAAAAGGAAAAAAGTTGGCAATTTTCTAAATTAAATTAATCATTTCATCTTGAGTCAATATCTGATTCAGTTTTTATTATGAAAAACTCCTTTTAACTCACGTTAGCTGTTTAGATTTATGCTTATGTTTAAGTGTAACCTACCTTGCACACAATATCTTTGTCATTACACTGTAAATAATATATTATATTAAAAATAAATAAAAGAACAGATCTTAACAGGTCTTCAGAAGTTGCAGTGACATTAATGTGGCATGTGTGGTTGAGGAGGAGCAGCGAAGTATCACAGTGACACGTACACGTCCACATGTGAACATCGAAACACTTTGAAATATGGATCTGTCAGGAAACAGATCTGGAGAAACTGGAGCGCAGGCTCTCAAACAGAGGGGGATCTGGGAGCTATTCACAGAGCCTGTATGGGGGCTAGGGGCAGGGGCCCTGACACACAGGGACAAGGGTCCCATTACCCTCCTCCAGCCTCAACCTCCATGAACTTGATCCTGGAGAACAATGTGCACAGGGAAAAAATGGGTGTAGGGAGGCATGGGGGGCGGGGGGATAATATCTCTGGGAAATGGTGAGCTTTTCTCAGTGACAATAACTGACACAAGGTTTCATTTTTCAGCTCCGCTCCAAGGACCAGGGACCGCAGCCCATTTACTGTGTTTTCTAAATGGAACAAGGTGATCTGGAAACGGCAGGAATGCACAGGTGCAAATTTAGACCTTTAGAAATATCTGTTCCCTCCCACTGCTTCTCTTCTGCAGCACAAAGACGAAACTCACGTAGGCAAGTTAATTGAAAAGAATGAAAATAATTAAATGAAAAAGCTGCGTGTCAAACTTTGAATTTAGTACACACAATACCGAGAGCGGGTGAAGTATGAAAGGAAATCATCAAAAAGGACCATTGTGATTTGGCCTCAGCAAATCATTGTGCCAATTCAGACCCGAGCGCTGAAGGTCTGCAGTTCTTCAGGCACAAACGGAACCAAGAGAAAGAAAGAACAGAAACAACAAACGGAGGGATCTTCACTTGGCAAATCGGCCCAGAGAGGTGACAGAACTTTGGCGTCCTCATTACTTTCATCAAAAGTCAGAATAAGTCTGAAATAATTTACTATTAAATACACAATCCACTATTTGTACCTGTGTCCCACTGTGAACTGGATTGTATGAATGTATTCAGACCTAATAACTCAAGGGCTCCATGTGTCTTCCACTGACACTTTCACAAGAGGAGTCAAGGAGCAGATTCAACTCGGCCACTGACAGTTGAGGCGGAGGCCATGGCCTGTAGGTAAAGATGGAAGCATTTCCCAGCAGTGCGAGGGCAGGACAGAGCCTCCTCTGTCCAAAACAAAATTACAGAGACTTCTGTTACAACGCGACATGGAAAATGTTTTGCAGACCAATAAAACTATGGTTGTATTTTTTGGTTGGATCAGGTTATAAGGGGGCTCAGCATACCAATGTTTCATCATCCCATCCCAGGCTGTCTGCCAGCTGGAGCACTACACACTAGACACAGCAGGACTATGGACTCTTAATCTTTGAGGAGATCTACAACAGAACATCTTTTAGGAATGGTTAAAAACTTTTTTTAATCCAGCATGTCACTTATCTCATCCATGAACAGTGCCTGTTTGCAGCTCACAGCGGATGCCTAATCGCCAAGTGCACCTCAGCTGTTTATGATTGGCCTCTCACTGATTGCATCACTCTGCTGTAGCCAGTGGGAGGATGCGTCCTATTGTGAGCTTGATGTTTGAAGTGATGCATTTGCACAAAAAGCAAGAATTCAATCTTTCCTGAATAATTTCAGAATTTCTGCTTTAGTCTGACACAGGGAAGTTGTTAGATTTAACATCACTGTATTTAACATTAATTCACAGTCAAGAGGACTGGGGGTCAGGTATGACATATTGATTTTATATTCAAGCGTTCGTGTAAAAAGAGGTGAGTGATGAGGCTGAACTTTGAGGTGGCAATTTAAATATCAAGCATCAATAAAGAAACTATTATTTTAAAGGTTTAAATGCCATTAGGAAAATGGTCTTTCACTGCAGCTTTGGTTTCTTTCTTCACCACTGGCAGACGAAGACAAAAAGCAAAATCATTATAAGAGCAAACTACAAGCTGTTAAATGACAGTAATGCTCTTGGTATTGGTATTGATTGTTCTGCAGAGTGGAATTACTCTCTTATTAGAGACAAAGCAGCAGGTTCTCACGTAGCGCTGTCCAAAGGGCGGGAGCACACCCTGCCTTGTCTTGACATGACAGCCCGACCAGTCTTTACTGCAGAGGTCAGGGGTCAAGGGAGGAGAGGACAAAGCGGGGGTTTAAAGGCAACAGGAAGGGCCATGGGGGTCGAGCCAGTGCCGAGCCGTGGCACTCTGTTCATGGTTATTGTCTCGACCTTACAACGGGTGGATGTTAGCAAGGACCCAAAGACGCTGTGGCAACAATAGGCACAGGAAAGCACACAAACTGGCATTGTTAGTCCCGTGGATTTGTATATAAAGAACCGGAACATGGACTAAACAGAAGGCTGCACAGGGCAGCCTGTACAAAAGGAGCTTGGGATTCGTAAACACATGCTGCTTAAAAAAAAAAGAGTTGATATGAAATGCAGAATAAGGATTTGATTTTCTGTGGTTTAAATTGTTTTTAAGAAAACAAGAGTATTTAAAGACATCATTTTAAACAGAAGGGAGTTGGGAATGACAGAAACAGATGAATCAATAATGGAAATGTAGAATTTGTTAGCTGTGCTACAGTCGCCTCAAAGCCGTCTTCATCATAAGAGTTCTGTCTCTATTGTTGGCTGTCTGCTTGACACTGATCAGTGAACAGAGGTCACAGTTTGTCCACCATTTTATTTACGACGCTTCACACCGTTAACACCTGGCAGTTTCTACCTCGACCACCGTGGGTCTAAATTCAGCGAGTGGCGATAAGCAGAGTCCCGTCCTTGCCACTGAAGCTGTGCAGAGGTCAGCAGGAAGGAAGGGAAGTGCTGCAGGATGATGTGAATGCTATCACGCCGAGCAGAGACCAGTAGGTAGGCTGCCCTTCTGTTTATGGAGCTGTCGTTACCGCGGTGATGGATGGCTCACTACAGACAATCCGCATCGGCCTCGTGAGAGATGTGGCGTCGCGGGGGACGAGAGGGGAGAGAAGTACGTTTGTGTGTGAAGAGGACTGGAAAGAAAAGGAACTCCAGCCATTGTGGATGCTGAATACATTCTTTAGAGAGCTCTGCTGTTCTAGTTCTAGTTAGAAATAAAATGCATATAGGTTAAGAAAGACATTAGGCAATTCATATTTTATACTCTGAAGGGTTTTCAGTCGAGCACATACCTTGAATAAATGTCGATAAACCACCAGAGACAAACATAACTCTCTTGGTGGAAATATTAACCTGAATGGTTCAAACTTCTAAAGGTAGCGTGGCAGCCTATACATTGGACAGCCAAACATATCCCGACAAACACTGCATCTCTCAGTGGTCTTGAAGGCCACATTTGGAAATCACTTCACTTCTCTGGTTTCAAGCTGTCGCCGCTAAGTTCAAGTGCATGACTGTTCAAAGTATAATCGTGCACCGAAGCAATACGATTTCTCTTAATGTCGACCATAGGAGCCAAAGCATAAAAGCAGACCCAGATCTGAGGTAACCGAACCTGAGCAGTTCTCCAGGCTGCAGAACACTGTGATATTCTCTGCTTTAAACCAGAGGTGTTGGCCGCTTTCAGAGGACGCGAACAAAAATAACACCTTGAACAGACTGATTGAGCTTCTGCTTCATCTTGATCCTTTTCTCTCCATCTTAAATCATTGATGTTTTCCTCCTAAAACTCGCATGAAAACTCAAGAGAGCCTTTACGGTTTTTTCTCTTGATCAAAAAAGAAAAACCCTCTGAGCACTTCCTTTCTAATGTCGTGTCCAGACTTGATGCCATTGATGGTATAACTTATTCATCGGATCCTTTTACATTTGCTGAATTCAGCAGTGCCAGCACTTAGGTTGGCGACCTTTCACACCGAGCTCCACGGAAAATAAAGGGCAGGACAGCAAGGTACGCTCAGAGCTGAGGTCTATGTTTAGGAAGGAGAAAAAGTAAGTTGCTGGTAAAAGGCGCAGCTAATGCAGTGCTGGCGCACCTCAGGCCACAGCAGCTGGGGACACAGGGCTTTCCTCTGCTTTTCAAATATTTATCCTCTCATAGCGTTCGACACAGCATGGGACAGAAAACAAGATGGAGTCCTGCTGGGCCCTGGATCTGCCAGTGTACACAGACACACACATATAGAGATGGGCAGAATAAGGCACAGCAAGGATAAAAACAAACAGATGGGCAGATTCGAATGTCAGAGACGTACACATGTTCTCCTAGTAACCACGACCGCAGAATTGATAATGATAGAAAGTCATCGCTGCCTCGAAGAGAAGCCTGGAGGTTCAGCGTCTCCTCTGTGCAGGCCGCCTGTGGTCCGGTTCAGGGGGGGAGCAGAGGACCATACCCTGACAGACCAACCCTACCCAGTGCCTGGTTCCTGAGCCATCTTACTCCTCCTTCCAGGGAATTGTGATTGCATTTCATAGCCTGGAGCAGACTCCTCGTGTCATGCATCCCTCCTCAATGTCGCAGACATCTGGCTAGCTCTGGGCTCTCCTGGCCTCCTCTGTGCACCCTGCTGTCCCGGATCGTTTGATTAAGCCTGCATCGCATGTAATCAGAGTGAGGGCTTCACCCCCCCCCCCACCCCCCTCCATACCTGCAGACTGCACAACTGCAATAAATGCCACGTGTGACAGCGGCAGTTTGAGTCTCACGTCACTCCGGTGACATTTTTAGAAAATACGATAATATAAGATAACTGAAAACACCAAGAGGAAGAAACCCATCACAGTACCAGTTTGTTTTTCTAAAAGGCAAGATTGAATTCACTGAGAGGAAACTGTTCTGCTGGGGTGGTAATGCTCGTCTGTCTTCCTCCGCTGGTTCCAAGTAAACCTCAAATTTCCTATGAGATAGTTTTCAAAACCGCTACGTTTACAAGCAAGATCCTCATCTCTGATTTTTTTTTTTTTTTTTTTTTTTTTTTAAGCAAGATCCTCATCTCTGATTTTTTTTTTTTTTTTTTTGAGTATTTTTATTGCTAAGGTTTTGAGAAAAATCCATCCTTCACAGCAGATTTTTGAAATTTAAAGGTCTGGTTTATATTTGTCTATTTAAATTTTACGTTCATCTCTGACATTGTGAAAAATTTCATATTATTTGAGTTGAAGGAATGAAACAACTGCACCTGAGCTGATTCTCTCTCCTTACTTTCTAATTTCTACATTGTTTATACAAAAGTCTTCTGTTTGGGTTGAAATGGTGCAAATAAATACACATACATCCACTTTAAAACAATCTATTAAAGGTTGAATCCCCGTTCAGGTCGAAGCTCACATTGTGCACAAATTGATGCCACGTCACCCAACAGCAGAGAATGACCTCTGCCTTTCATCTGCACTCACCAGGCTGTTAAATTGCGAACCCATTCATTACCGCTCGCTCACCTGCCCCATCGCTAAGCTTTTCATTATCAAGGTGACTAACCTGCACAGCCATTAGCTGCGATGCTATTCATAACCCGTTAGTTAGTGCTGGTATGCTGTTAACAGGCGACATGCCATTAATTCTGACGGTACAAAGAAAGACGTGACCCCGTTTCAGAAAGCTGCGATGAGCCCGGGCGCCGCCATCACCGCGGCCGCCGTGTGTTTAACGGGCCTCGTAGGGGAAAAGAGACTTACAGTGTGTTTACACAGTGGCATCTCTGAGCTGGTATTAATAATAGAGCCACTTAGCATTCAGAGGCACTGGTCTCAGCCACACTGTTTGTTTCACAGGTCATTAAATTTATGCCGCAGCCCTAATGTTCATTACAGCAGCAAGCTGGCCAGGGGTCTGTAACACTCGCTCACTGTCTTTAATCCCCAGCTGTATTCCTAGCACTGGCTTTCTTTTCATCCCTCGCTCATTCTCCCTCTCTCACATCTCAGTCCATTTGTTTGACAACAATCCTGTCCTGCTTTAATTAAACGGATTGCACCAGTGTTTCCAGGTTTCGTCTCCACCCCCTGTTCTGTGTATATTGTTCAACCAACTCACTCAGATGAAATGCAGAATTTCAAATGAGGGCCTGGGCAGAAATGTGAGCAAACGCTGCACCATTTCCATGTGCGAGTCTTCCTACCTAAAAACCTGCTGCTATGTCGGTTTGTGGTTCATAGGTGATGCTGGCAGAGGGAGACTGTTCCTTGTCCGGGCTTAATGGTTGGCAATTCCATTTCCTCCTGAAGTCGCCATGCAGCGGGCCAGCAGGGGCTGGAGGTTCAAAATCCCAGACAAAAGGCTTAGACAATGTGAAAACTCATTACGTAGCTTTACGAGGATTTTAGAGAAATGACGAAACTGGAAAACAAAAGGGATTTGTCAAGGCTAAGAAGGACATGCAGAATATAGTTAATTACACCGACTCCCTTTGTTTCTGGATATTGTCTTGAAAACCATTCATTTGCTCTGCTTCTCTTCAGCAGGAAGCAAATACAAGACTTAAGCAAGAAAGCCACAGAAATATAAACACAGAGCAGTGGAGCAATAGCAGCCGAACACAGCAGTGTTCAGTGGGGGTCAGATCTAATGGATGGACCAGGCGGGGGGCATATTTAACATGGGAGCACACTGTGAAAATCTACACTATGCTTTCTAGTTGCAGCCAAAAAGAGGAACCTGATCCCACAGAGTCCAAACCACCCACAAGTCCTTCTATTATTCCTTAATGTGACTGACTAGTCTCTACAGGAGAGAGAAAAAAACAAGAGTCCTGCAGGAGAAAACACAAACACTTTAAGGAGCAGGCAAACACAGTTTAATCTAATTAATCCTCTTGGAAATGTGGCACACTTTGAAGGCCGGCAGCGGCCGCTGGGGGAAACTTACAGAAGTTGAACCGCAGAGGACGGCAGACGGGATCCCTTGAGGGAACAAGTTTAGTGGGTCAGCTGGAGACTGTTCCTCTCCACAGCTTAGACACACAGGACTGAGACACCCAAACTGTCTTCATGTCAAAGACTGGACAAAGAATATAAAGAATTGAAGCTCAAACTCTAATTTAAAGTGTAAAAGAATCGGTGAATTCAGAAACCACACATGGTGGAATGAATGGCTTTTTCCAGGGTGGAAAAAGCCATTTTGCCCCACTAAAAACTAAAAGACAATGCACTGTCCAATAATACAACTTGCGACTTTGGGAAAGAGCCTGAACCAGACCCATGGCTGCAGAGAGAAACTGGACAAGGTCTGAAACACATTCAGTCAAATACTGCACTGAAAACATGGTCTGCTCTCCTGCTGCAGGAATTCGTTCCATCCATCATGATTAGGTTAGGAGTGAAGATTCAGCGGTAGACTCAAGACAACAGCGGTAATGTTATAGCTCTCGGAGCATTAAGCTAGTTAACAGTTCCCCTGACGCAGCGACACAGAATCCTCACACACGATCAGCCTGCCTGAAACAAACAAGGAAACATCAATTTGAATGAATTCCTGCAGATCTCCCTGCTAGCAAGAATAATATATTCTCAATTTCCCAGTTTGAGGTCATCTCGCCCTCTCTGCTAGATCCAGATTGTTATTTAGATCAGGACCAAATTGAACACATTGATATCAGTCGTCTTCATATGACAGATTATTCACCGGGAAATTGGTGAAAATGTCAAAGACGCCTTATCTTAAAATTTCAAAGGGAAGCAATATATAAAATATTCTCACATCTTCCATATTATGCTATGTCCAAGCTTGCCACCAAGTTAAATGTGAATTAATAATGCAGTTAACTGTCTCTTTTAAATACCTTGAAGCTTATGAAAAAAAATGGTTCAACAAGTTGTTTATTTGACAATTGACGAGGACAAGAAGAATTCAAACCAGAATTAAACGCAGACAACCGCACCCCTCCCTGACGATATGGCCTAACCCTGTGTGCCTGCCTTTGTCATTATGTGCATCTGGCGTCCACTCCACCCCGGCCGGGATCAGAGACTCTGCGGAGCGTCGAGTCGT
Source organism: Pseudorhombus dupliciocellatus (assembly GCA_016785235.1). Classification (NCBI taxonomy): domain Eukaryota; kingdom Metazoa; phylum Chordata; class Actinopteri; order Pleuronectiformes; family Paralichthyidae; genus Pseudorhombus; species Pseudorhombus dupliciocellatus. Next base: position 1,487,415 of record JAFBJW010009053.1, on the reverse strand, counting down.
GCTGCTCTCTAATTAAAGCTGACGCTGCCACTGAAGCCCCGCCAGCCTCAGGGTCAAAGGTCGCCGTGCAACCACTGACAGGAGCAGGTAGCCAGCCACCGTAAAATGTGCTGCAAGGCAGGCTGCCCCCATCAGGGCTGTCCCCACACCCTTGCACCTCCTTAACCAGTTCTCCTGCTTCACTAGGCCCTGCCTCACTTTTCTTTCATCCAGTTCCACTCTCCACTCTCCAACTTTTGTCTTCTCAAGGGAAAAAAAAAAGATGCATTTATCCATTCAATAGCAGGGGAGAAAAACATAAGAGCCAGGAAGGAGGAAGGACGAAGGGAAACAAGGAGAGGATGTCTATCCTTTCTGCCTAATGTAAAGAGTGGGGATACAACAAACAACTGCAAGGCCATCATCGCAGGGCGGGGGGAACTAAAATCATGGGTAGATGTACAGAAAATATCTCAATGCATCACTTGAATTAGTCCGGAAAAACAAGATGCTCGGGAGCTTTGTTTGACCACGCTGGTGGTGGAGTTCTAAAGAACAACAGGGACAGAAATCCATTTATCACACTTACAAAACAGGATACACAGCTCTTAAAGTCCCTTGATGTATTTGGAACAAGGGGAGCGGAGCTTGTAAACAGAAGTCACACAGGCTGTGAGGTCTCCTGTTTACCGGTCAGAGTTGTAGCAGCGTGTCAACTCAAGAGGTCAGCGGTTGGCTCGAGGAGAAGGCGAGTCAACAGTGTTGTCGGAGCAACTTCATCGACAGTGGATCCAGGCTGTTTTGTGCTGCTTGGCTTTCTGAGCACGAGGAACTGCTGGTTGTCAGATGTCACCGTCTGTCCACCTCCGCCTCCTCCTCCTCCTCCTCCAGCTCACAGATGCTGGAGCTTTGAGGTTGTTTCCTGGAGGTGAACGGGTTTTACACGCTGACTCCTGACATACACTGTTGCTGCTGTTCTTCATCTTGTGGTTTATTGGACAGGGACACAAATACACGAAGGGGAAGTGAATACGCAACTACAATGTAAAGTGCACAATGTAATAGTGACACTTAAAAATATTTACAGCCATAAGAAATTAATCTGATGACTAAGATGTTAGTCTCTTCCAGAAAACCTCATTTCATAAAAGATCAGGAAATGAGCTGTGAACCTGAAAACAAGACCCGGATGGAACCCGAATTAAAAAACATGTCTGTTCACGCTGCAACCATTATCAGGTGAAGATGGGAAGCTGCCATTAAAAGGAAAAGGAAAAGTAAAAGGAAATGCATCCCATTTTCTTTTACGCTGCCATTACGCGTCTCCCTGCTGCGGAGGGACGCGTCTTTCAAACCAAGGACTTCAAGATAAAAGATGGAAACCATGTTACGCGACAAGAGGCAGGTGGCTTTTGTGAGTGCCAGTTTGGCATGGGAAAAAAAATGTACTAACGAGAAGGTTAGAAAACATCCCGTTATTTCTTGTTAAAAAATTCTTTTTGCAGCATGTTTTACATCCATCGGTTTCCAGAGCAGCGTTTCAGAAGCAGAAGAGGACAGCGTTTGTCCATCTGTCTTTAGTGACTCCACCAGAGGGACGTGTCATCTCACGCAGGGTCCAAGAAAACGCGCACACACAAGCACGGACATGCAAACAGACAGGAGCAATTACCTTCCAGCTGGAGGCTCTGTTTGTACTGTAACCGCAGTCTGTCCACACCGCTGGCGACAGACTCTAATCTGACCTCATGGCAGCTTTAACACAACTCGAGAGCAGAAACACACCGGCGGCTGAAGCACAGCTGTCTCTCTCCATTATCTCACATTATTACTTTTATTCACACGACACTCTATTTTTTTCAACAGGGTGAGAAACCTCAGAAGTGAGGTGACGCGCCGCTGAAATAAACAGATTAAAGACTTTAAGTGATTCATTATCATCTGATAACGCCGAGAGATGATAAAGCCGGAGGTCAAATTACATATAAATGTCACAATCGGGGATAAATGTGGGCTGTGATGTTTTAACTTCAGCTTGTGCAGATCAAACGATTCTCTGATGAAAAAAGGCAAAGTACAAGTCAACTGCTCCTCCTCAGTCCAAAAATAACGATCAATACGGCCCAAAATCCTGACGCCTGAATGTGTTTCCAGATCAATAACACACTAAATGTCTTCTCTGTCTTTTATTGGAGTGTCAGGAAAATGTCAACACAATTACCAATGTCTCTTGATTTGCAGCTGGAGTGAAAGTGATTGAGTGGAGCAGGACAAAGCAAAAAATAAAACTGAAGATATTTCTAAATAGGATTTCTTTTTGATTTCTTGCATAGAAAACATGGAAAACATTCTTGACGTGCGATTATACACAAACAAAGTTGCAGTAGGTTGTGCTATATTCAAAGAACACACTCCACCAGCATCACAATAACACCCCCTTGGACTACTTCAAGACAACAATACATCAAACTGGATTATTTCCCTCTTTTTGGGGAACCTCGTGTTCAGGGTTTTTTTTTTTTTTTTGGCTGCGTCAGCCCTTTTCCACGCTGGCAGAGTTTGATGGAGCAGCCGGCAGTCGTGTGGCAGACCTCTGCCTGCCCGGCCGGTGACTGATGCACACGAGGCCACGGAGGAGAGCTTTATTAAACGACGGCGAGGACCCATCAGTCTCCCTATGACATATTGGGGGCTCATTGTGGGGGTGGGGGTGGGGAGTGCGGCAGGAGCAGACAGGGAGATGTGAAACATTTAGTCTGTATGTGTTAACACGTCTGTGTGTGTGCTGGATTCACAAAGAATTAACACTGGTTTTCATATATTTGCAATATGAGAAGCGTTTGTACGTCCGTGTGTGTGCGAGTCATTTCGCAGTGAACGCTTTGCAAAGCTGCGGCGTGAGGGAGCGATGAATAATCCATCACTTAACCCTCTCATTCAACCTTCTGACGCACACAGAGCACGTACGCACGCACACACACACACACCAGTGCAATACAGCTACAGACCTGGATGGCCTGAAAGAGCAAATCCCTAACACACCCCTGCTCCGCCATCACCAGCTGCGGGAGGCTCCATGCAGTCTGACCCTCCCTGTATCTGTAACCTGACGACTACCTGCAGCTGCACCAGCACCCATGGGCGCCCGCATAGGGCCAACAACAACACACGCACGCACACACACAGTCCACCGCAGTCTGAACCCGTTACCAGATGCCCAGGGATTTCTATTTTATGCTCCATTAAGTAAAGGTGTCACATTCTCACATCAATAAATCATTATCTCATTAATTCTGACATATTACTGTAATTACTGGTGACACTGCTGTCTGTCTGGAAACATTTCATCTAAAGAAGCTTTGGAGATAAGAAGAGAAAGACAGAGCCAGCGTTAAATTTGTACATATGATCGCGTTAGGAAAAAGTGTATTTAGGCACAGAGGTGGAAAAAAAATGGTTTGCTATTGTCATGTAAAAGTTGTTCCGCGACTGTTAGACCTGAAGAATGGAGGCTATTCTCATTTCCGATGGCTGCCAGGCTCTGGTCACGTGACACCGCTGAAAGGAACGAGGGCAGAGCGAACACGGAGCCCTTGACTTTATGGTGACGGACATTTGTCAGGGTCCGTTGCCTCATCGGCGGTAACGCCGCCATGTGCTTGCAGTCTGACGGAGACAGCGGAGTGTGTGTGGTGGGCAGACAGCCAACGTAAACTGACGGGGGCTGGCGCCAGGGAAGAGGTGACTTAGGGGTGATTAAGCTAAAAGCAGCCGACACAAATGTCAGACCTCAGAGACATGGACGGATGAAAACAAGTAACATCAAGTTTGAAATTCCGGTATTCACTTTCACCCACGTGTTAAAGAGGTGTTTAAATAGACTGAAGCTTTGAATAGACGATCACAACAGAACAGGCGACGTTACTGAAGTCGGGCTCAAGACTTCACAGATTAATTCAATCAAAATGAGCTTTTAATTAGTGTGAAGGTACCACATTTACAAAGTGAATTAAGGAGTGTGGATGTAGAGCTGAGAATTAATTCAGAGTTCAGAAAACAAGAAAGGTAAATTATACCAGCGCAAACAAAATCCCCCAATGTTCTGAATGGCACTTTGTCATTTGTTTATGACAGAATGTTCTGCCCTTTAAGACGATAATGTAGTTTTAAATATTACCATTTTAATGTTCTTTTATTAACCATAAGGTCACGTTCTGCTTTGACTTTAAACACCATCAAATATTAAAAAGCTACAAGTAAATGTAGAGTCAAATCAACAAAGTAAAACTACTTTGAACTGGATCATATTTAAGATGTTCAGGGCAGAAAATGTCTTTATTTTTTTAAATGTTGGAAATTAAGATATTTTAAAACGCCTTGCATGTTTAAGCAGATCTGTCAGAAAAAGAGGCTTAATGAAAATCCTCACACTAAACTAAACAAAGCTGAGAAGACACATCAGCGTTAATAAGGTGAAGGTCAGAACTACTTCAACTTTTTAGATTTATTTCTATGGCTCTGAGTCTTGAGTTTCCAGGTTTGAGCTTTTTTTTTTTTTTTTTATATATATATTTTTGCAGTTCATAACAAGGACATCATTTGTAATGTTATGGTGGGTGATCAAAACCTTTGTACAAGTACAAAGATTTTAATTAAATCTAGGAAATTAATGAAAAAAAAAATCAGTCTTTTCAGAACTATCTTGTGTGTGTAGGGGTCAGGGGTGGTCCACATTTCACGGCACCAGGATGTTCATTCAATAAAAAGCCACTTCCTGTGAGAGAGATGGAAGGAGGTAACAGGTCCTTCCTGCTGCACACTACACGGACAAAAGCATGAACCCCTCGCTGATAAGTGATCTTAGAAAGAACCAGGATCACTGCTGTGCTGCTGCGTCAGCCTCCGCTCTGCTGTGAAGTCTTTCCAGCCGACAGAGCAGGAGTGAGGTCAAATGCTGATAAAGTCTGACTTGTTCTAGTTCAGGTCAAAGGTGCTGGATGAGGTTGAGGTCAACGCTCATTCAAGCCAAACTGGGAAAACTGCTTCTTCGTGGACTTGGCGTCAGGCACGAGGAGTGGAACATTAAACAAACTGGACAGGCTGATGTAAATTATACAGTCTAAGATAGATTTAGCGGACTGGACTTTAGTTCAACAACAGTGTGTGAACACGGTCATATACCTTTAGCCATATGCTGAAAGAGTACGTCAATAACACACACACACACATGCGCGCACGCACACGACCTTTACAGTAAAAAAAAAAAAAAAAGATGTGAATACATGAATAAAACAAAAATCTGCAAATGACAAATCTGCATTTGGCCCTCCGGGTGTCCCCTGAGGTAGGCTTCAGAGAGTCAAATGAGGGCAGCGGATTTAATCTGCCGCCTCTGGAAGGCAGGCGCATGCACGCAAAAGCACACAAGCAAGTCAACGGACAGATTTGATGGAGAACGTGTATCAACCACATAAACCAACCAACACAGCGGCTGTCATTTCAGAAATAAGCCGATGAAAGGCAACGCAGAGAAAACTTGTAAGACAATGATGGGAATGAGAGAGGAAAAGAGAAAGCATGTTTTCTGTTATGGGGAAAAAAAAGAACGTAGAAAATGAGAATGAATAGGGGAGGGGAGGGGAGGAGAGGATAGAGCCTCCCCCGGTGGTAAAGGCAGAGGAGGGCTGGGAGGATCAGGAAGGTAGAGAAGCAGCGGTGTGACTTTTGACCTGGGAGTTAAGCTGTGGTCAAGTCCAGAATTTAAAAAAAACAGGTTAATCCCTTGCAGACAGTGAGACAGAGAGAGACACAGAAGGTCTCCGTCTCTCACCCAGCTCGTATGTCTCTGGTGTGAATCAGTCAGCAGCTTATCATAGTTGGTAAAATCAACAGGATTCCTCAGATATCTGTGACCCGCGCTGCAGTCAGGACTGACTGAGCTGGCCATATGTGCGTGTGTGTGTGAGACAATTATCGCTTTAAATAGGAAAATACTTTTAATATGATTAACAAAATCTTAGCTTATCTTTGGCAAGCACTGAGCTGCAACACTAATTACATTTTCAGAAGTGTTTAAGGGTTAATTTTGTCCACTAAGATGTGAGAAAACAGTGGAAAAAAAAAAAGTTATAGCTGCTAAAATCCTGCCATGTCAAATCATCACATTTGAGCCGTAGCAGAAATTCTGACTTTTTTTTGCTTATATTATTTTCAAAATAGATAAATCATTAAATAGAATCATTTCGTGTCAGAGCTAATCTTTTAAAGAAGAGATTTGAAGTTTGTAAAATGTCAGGAGCTATCATCATTGCGGGTTCAATGTTCTCCATCTGCTCGGCAAAACTAAAGATGGCTTTTCTCATCTTTATTACCAAAGATTCATCTGCTGCATTAAAGCAGCAGATGAGATCATTTAAATGAACATTAATAAATACATTCAATGGGTTTGAACTTCAGAAAGCAGGACTCGAGGTGAGTCAGTGTTTCTTTACTAAGTCAGCTACAGACCTTCAATCTCTCAGAGTGGTTTGACTGACAGGGTGCAGTGTGAGTGTGAGGAGGGGGGGCTGCAGGTATTTGCTCTGTTAAGCATCTGTCATTAAACAGTGTGTGTGTTTCATGCTATGCTGCTCTCCCTCTGAACTGGGTCAGAGCAGAGTTCTGCTCAAAATATTTCAAACAGTATCAGCAGAGCTCATGCTGGGGACACGACTCAATTATTCTACTGACAAAATAATAATAAGCCATTTTTTTTATTGCCTTGCTCATTTTTAAGTAATTTGAAAGCTGAAATTGTTGCAGTATTTTGTTATTTTCATCTCCTTGGGACAAGACACCTTCACCTTGGACTTTTTGCAGACATTTACGAGCTTGCATCTGTTTGATGATGTTTCCAGGTCAACTTGCAGGTTTCTGTCAGAGCAGATTATCGTAAATATCCTCAAACATGTTTGATAATTAAATTCTGAGATCCGAGGCTCTGACTCAATCGGTGGCAATGAGATTATTTTGTTAACCCCTCGCACGTCTTGACTATTCACACCCCCGCAGTTGTTAAAATCAGGTTTAATATCAGCTTTTTGTTTGTCTTCTATTGTGCAGCAACCCATTATTAAAATACTGAAAGTAGGATTTTAATATTTTTTCCTCCACTGTGTGTGAGCACGTGATAAAATACATAGAGCTGGTCAAGCAGCTGAACCCCCACCACAGTTTATTGTTGTTCTAAAGCAGCAGCAGCAGCAGAGCAGACCACAGCAGCGTTTATCAGGTGCTAGTTACACGCAACATTTCCCGAGCGATGCTGCCGCGCTCCGACTAGCGGCATCAGACCGCTGAGAGCTCGGCCACCCAGGCGGCGAGCTGGTGAGCTGTTGATGAAGTGAGGGGTCACTGGGAGGCTAAGTGAGACCTCACACTGGACAAGCAGGACAGACCTCAGGCCACGATGGCATATGGGTGTGAAGGAGGTGAGGAAGCCGAGGAGAGGTGGAGGGGCAGCCAAGCTGTCCACTCTGCCTCTCACGAGACCCCCAGCTGTCACAACAGACACTTACCAATCCTCACACTAAACACCCACCAGGGAGAGGGGGGGTAGCATCCTTCCTCTTCCAAACAGGAGGATGGAGAAGAGGATGGATGGAGGAAAACAGAGGGTAATCTCTTCTCCCTGCTGCTCTGATGTCTGAGGAATTCTGGGATCTACCCCCACCTCTTCCCCCTCTCCCACTGTCCTCCACCACTTCTGAAGCCGGGCTGCAGACCTGCTAATTATAGCCACTAAAGGATGAAGATGTGACCTAAATAGTTATTTTGAGGCTGCAGCAGACTTGTGAGAACCTCTGCGCAGCGAGCGCGCACAGCGGAGGGAGTCAAAGCAGGACAGGGGAAGTTCCAGCCTCGACCGTCACACAACAGAACGCACAGCTGCAGCGCAGGCGAGCCGAGGTCAGACCGCAAGGCTGCTCAAGTTCTGTCTTCACAGTTTTTCTATTTGCTGAAGATTAATGAAGCAGAGAGGGCAGCGCACAGATGGCAAGCTGCACTGGTCTGAGTTGAATTCAGCTCCAAAGAACTGGAGGAATTCAAATCTAATCCTAACAATAATGCTAATATTGCATTATTGTTAAAAATGAAATTAAATGTTTTGTAATTGCACTAAATAAAAGCTTAATCGGGGGTTCATTTTAAAATTGAGCAGTGATTAATTTTGTTTTCTGAAAAATATTTTAGTTTTACTAATGTAGGCAGCTGTATAGTTTTTCTGTTATATGTATTTATACGCTACAATATTGGAGAAAAATGATGTCATATTAAAAGAGTAGGTCAATGATATAAAACAATATAGAATTAAATTTCTTCATGCCTGAGAGAACAACTCCCCTTCAGTAAAGTTGAAAAGTGTTGTAGCCTTGATTCAAAACCATTTCTCTCAGGTAATATCTGCAAAACAAAAAAAAAAAATCTCAACCACATTTGCATCGTCAAATAAACTATTTAATTAAATACCGTTAAGTCTGTGGAAGGCTCTAATCAGCTGATTTTAACGGCCCAACAATAAATTGATCGAGCTCTAGAATCAACTCCAGAAATCAATTTGTACATGACACTTATTCACAACCACGCAGTCTGTGAGAGTTTGCTGCTTCTAAAGAAAAGTATAAACCTCCATTATCGCAACAGTGACCTCAGGAGAGGATTTGCTCTGCGTGAAAACTTCTCACTCCCTCCTGCCTCCTGTTTAGCAACTACATGCTGCTCACGCTGTTCCTCCACCGAACACTCTTCCCCCCGGCGTACTCGCCACACCTGAGAGCCTCCTGACGGTGTCACAGTACCACGCGTATTACTTAACCTCGTGTCAAAACACAGGTGTAACGTAAGCCCCGGGAGCAGGCGAAGGTCCCGAGCTCATAAAGAAATGTGCGAGCTGGGAATAGCACCCTGCATGTCAGAGAGGCCCCTGAGTGAGAGTGTGAAGCAGAGGACACAGGCTCTGCAGAGAGGGGGGCTGGAAAACAGCCAGACTCTGACACACCTTCACCTCAGGGATCCCGCACACAATGAGACAGAAATGTGACTCAGCGGAGGCGAGAGGCAGATTGTGATGGGAGATGTTTGGCGTGCAGGAGGAGAACAGCTGGCGCTCTTACCATGGCGTCCCGTATATCCGGAATCCCTTAATGGTGACGTCCGAGTCCTGCAGGTACACACAGTTTGTGAGGAGCGACTGGACATTGTCAAAGTCCTCTGGTTTGAGTTTGGAGACTGAGGGGAATCGGTAGTAATCCTGCTTCACCAGCTCAGCCATAAAGTCCTTATCAAAGGTCAGCTCGTGGTTCCCGGCGATCACCACTTTGAATTCGTACGGAAGGCCACCTAGGGGAGACAAGACAAACCGGGGAGAGGGTGGTGAGTTCTTGTTCTGGTATGGGTGGGTTTGACGTAGAAGAAAATACTGAAACAGATGGGGTGATTCAGCATTCAAGAAAAATTAGACATTTTTGACGTGTTTTCTGACATTTCAAACAGATTTGTCAAACATAATGAGTAAATCAGTAAAAGCTGACACGTTAAAGTATTTTGTTACCCTACGAATATTTCTCTCTCTTTCAGGGCAGGAGAGGTATTTTATAAAATCACTTACTTCCCACCACTGTCTCATAGCCACCCTCAGAAGCCCGTGCCTGCATTCCTAACCCCGAGCACGGATCAGAACTGGAAGGAGAGCTCTGATAAGTAGAGGATACAAATGCCCTCCGTTCACACAGCCAGAGAGGTTAGAACCACAGCTGACGGCTCGGCTTGACCTCATCAGACCGCCGTCTATCTCTGCCGCGCGCCTGGAAAAAAGCATGAACCTGAACTAAATAGAGAGGAACATCTATTACGATTCACATCCCCTCATCCTTCAACTTCTGCTGTGCCCTTTTCCCTCTCCTCTTTCCCCTTCGCCATCAAGCAACTGACTTAGTGCTTTATTCCGGCCGATTGAGCACTCAACGAAAAGGTCTGGCCTTCATCACCCGTCTGCTCTCTCTGTATATTTCTTCTTTTGCTCTCCTGGATTCTCATTCCAAGGCTTCCTCTTGATTCCTCCACCTCAGCAGCAGCACAGATCAGTCTTCAGTTTAATTTATAGAGTCAAGACAAAAAATAGCTAGAGGACGAACAGAGCTGATGGTGCTGCAGCATTCCTGCATGAAGGGGCTGCACATGATAATTATTTTCATCATGATTTAATATGCTGATCATTTACTTCAGAAAACAACAAATAAATCCCTCCCTCCCTCAATGGAGGGAAAATGGGGAAATAGTTTATCTGTTCTGAGATTTGTGTTTTACTCTTGCAAGGACACAACACGTTGTTGAGCTTCTGCTGTTTTGTCTGTAGATAGTTTACATCCAGCAACACCGATGACAAGAATAATTAGAGTATTTCAGAGTGTGTATCAGTACATTTTGAATATTTAACAAATTCTAACGAGGAGTGGGTTCAACCAGGACATGTCACCCAAACACCCTCAAAGGATTAGCTGTGAAGCTAAATAATTCATAATGAGTGAATGCTGTGAAAACACAGACAAACCATGTTGATTGTCGTCACTGTCATTGCAATATGAAGTTTTTATTTATTTCCCCAACCATGACATTTCAAATTTCCTGGACATTTATTTGTCAAAACTGCGCAAAAACAGCACAGATAAACCTTACCCGTAACCGAGACAATTACTGCACTAATTTATAAATGAGACGCCTGCCTCTACCTCCACCATCAGGTGTTCAGCTCTCCAACATTACCTGATTCACCATTTTCTTGTTAAGTGCTTTTGTCTATTTGTTCCTGTGCTCCACATCACCCTGGCCAGTAATAGCAGAGGGTTATGATGCATGCCGAGAGGCAAAATTGAAGTGTGCAAGTTCAAAATTGGAAATAAAAGTGAAATAAAACTAATAGAAACTGAATACATTCAGTCAAAATACATTGGCTCAATGCAGGCATAAAAAAAATCTCCACTGTGTGTGTGTGTGTGTGTGTGTGTGTGTGAGAGACAGAGAGATTGTGTGTTCTCTAATGCTGAAAATGAAAGAATCATAGTCGCCCGGTCTATAAGTTTCATTCCTGCTGCTCTAAATTAGCTCTCGTCACATCTCAGGATCATAAATTCCAGGCTAACCTTATATGAGAGCGCCGCCTCGCAGTCCCATGGCACTCTAACTGGATCACGCATCCATTTACACACACACACACACACACACACGACTCAAAGCAAATCATCCTCTCCACCAGCAGGCTGAGAAAAGGTGGCGAAAACATAATTACCATCAAACAACTCCATCTCCATTACTCTGCTGGGATTTTTTACTGCCTTTTATTGCCGCCATGATGCGTCCTACCCAGGGCTGCTGGAGTGATACACCTAGATTTATTTTTTCATCCTTCGCCAACATACAGGGATTCAAAAGACAGAGCGAGCAAGAATGAATCAAAAACAAAACTGTGAGGAAGTACTTTGTGTTCGGAGGAATGATTTGTCAAACCCTAAATATGCAGACTTACATTTATTATTTAAACCTCTGCACATTGAAAACATCTACAATTCCCCAGTGAAATGCTAAGTTTACAAGAAAATCTAACTCTACATGACAACCTGGAAATTAAAGAGGCGTATATCTTCGAAAATTAAAATGTCATCGCCCCGTCTCCTCTCTCGTCTCCTCAAATTAATCCTCGACGAAATGTGACGGAACTGAATCGATATCTTTCCTAATTAGTGCAGAAGCAGCGAATATGCACTAGTTTCGTCTAACAAGCCTTTGCACATCAATCCATATTATGGTGTTTGCTTGATGTTAAAATCACCCCGAGGTAAAAATACACTCCTGATCCAAACTCTAGATCCCAATGTCACAACATGTAAAGTCAAAACACTGTAAATGACAAAAGGTAGCCGAGTAGAGGAGCAGGGGGTCTCCAGCTTTAAACCAGTTAAACAAAGACCTTTTATTTAATCCATTTACGTGCTTTTATTTGTAAAATTAAAGATGTTTTGAGACTAGCGACAAACTTAAAGGGTCATGAGGCGCATAGAGAGGGTTGTTAAATATGATGACGATTTATAACGAAGAGAAGGTTCAGAACAATCTGTAGACTGTTATTCATGCACGCGCACACGCACGCACACACACTTCTGAGGCCTCTGGGAGCAGCTTGAAGTGGGAGATCAGAGTCAGCTGCTCTAACAGCAGAAAGGCTGGGTCAGGAAAATCTTGTCCGTCTGCATTGATCTCCAGTGATTTTCTCCATGAAAACCAAACAGCAGTCAATGGGCCAGACAACCTACTGCATCCTCCAGAGTCTCAGAGGGGGAGGGAGGAGGAGGTGGAGGAGGGGCGGGCGGCAGCAGAGGAGCACATCACTCTGTTTAAAAGAGCTTTAAATCTACCACAACCTCCTCCACCTCCTTACGTTGGTGTAGATTACACAATTTGTCTCCTTTTCTGCTTTTAGCGACTTCATTTCTCCGTGTAGCTGTTGATGGTTCTGAAGGTTTGATTTTGCTGAGGTTCTTTTAATTAAACATGCTCACTTCACTCATGCATGATTAACGGGGGGAGGCTCACAACAGCTCCAGGTCCAAATTTTACTTTTAATAAAAGCAAAGTGAAAATCACAGCATGTTTCCTCAGAAATCCATACTTCTAATAATTTAAAACGTGTTCTTGTTCCCTTAGCCTATAGTGGTATCAATATCCAATTCTCTCTACTCTTCTGTACCCAACATTTAATTGATAATTTTAAACTACTGTTACTGCGCTGGGTGACAGCTCTCGATGATGCAGATCTTAAAACAGACAACGACATGCAGCTTCACTAACCAGCCAAATGACGAGCGTGCAATTCAGCAATAACAGAAAAAAGCTTTGAGTTGTTCCTGAACTCTGCCAATGCATTCTAGCATATTTAAGTTTTGATCCTGTCTGAGCAGTTCAGTCCTCAGGCAGCAACCCTTTTCAATTTTCAGAAAAAAAAAAACAAGCCGTTGAAGTACTTCATCTTGAAATTGTAATTTTTCCTTTTGAGTTTCATCCTGCTGCAGATTCTCGACCTCGTCTGACTCTCTCTCATAATCTCTGCCTTCATTAGAGAGGACAAAAACCGGCCTTGGAGAGAATAATCAAACCTTCCCACACACTATCATGTTCTTTAAAAGAGATGAGTCCGTATGTATAGCACCTTTAACCTTGACATTTTGAGTAAAACCTAGATGCAGAAGACATTACATCTGCATTACGATTTAAATAGTATTAATGGTAGTAGACAAGATCCTATTATAGAAGTATTCTGATCTATATCTTTGTTATATGATAAGTCACTTCAGTTCGAGGAAACTCACAATGATGGTAAAAATAAATATACTCACTGTAAGAACATCAATTAAATATCAAGATTATAAGAATAATGGTATCATTGTCTTGTGAAATCACATTTGTATGCAGTCAATAAATGGAAAAAGGAAACTCAACAACTGGGTTCCAGGTGCTTCACACCTCAATGGGACATTAACAGGCAGGTGCTTCCAACTGCACCAAGTCATTTTCCACTTTGCTCTACATCGATTTCCCATTACAGGTGATATTGTGGTTTTCACCCTGGTTTAACAAAGAGCGCACGCACACGCGCACAAACACACAGTGTGTGTCACTTCCCAGTGTGGTGTCAGGTACCGTATTGAGTGAGCGTAGTAGAAAACAAAGAAAGTGACAGCACCACTGTGGCGGCTGACAAACCAACCACACAATTCATAAAGCTGAAGCTTGATTCAAGGTTTTACAGTAGATTTTAATGAACTTGAGGAAAAATTGTTTCTTTCATCGGTTTGTAAACACTGTAAATTCTTTCCCATTTTTGAATGAATTTGAGCTGCCAGGCTGCAACAGCTTCTCTTAATAACACAGCTCAGTGCAGCGGTCATTACTCCGCTGCCAAGCTTTCTCTGTCCCTGCCACTTTTGTGGCTCGTCAAAACATCCGTACGGTGTTTACCATGCTCTGTAGGTGTGTGTGAGTTCAAAATGCAGTGGATGCTCTGTTCTTATGCTTCAGGTTCATACACAATGCAAATCTTTATTGATATCTCACTGTTGTTAGATGGCATAATATTGATGTTCTCCCTTTTGAGACCACAGATGACGAAACTCATTTCCTGTCAAACAAATCAATCAAGTTTTAGTTGTTCAGTGTTCTGCATGTAACTGTAGATATGGCGGTGTAAAAATCCAATATATTTCAATGGTATGGCACAAAAACTTTGGCTCTGGCATTCTTTAAAAACACCTTCCGCAGCAGATAACCAAGGCAGTTGTAGTTGGAGTGAACATAAACAAACTTCACAAACATGTGAGTGGAACACTGGATATAATTTAAACCTCAGGTTTAACGCTGGGCAGAGAAGCAGGGCGGGACAGCTTTTAGCTAAACACTGTACTGAACATGACAAAACACAGCAAGCAAAACTACGGACAGAAGAGAAGTGGATTATGTTGCAGGAGTGATTTGAGAAGTTTCTGTAGATGGCTGGATTATTTTTATTTTATCTTTTTGGCTGCGAAAAGTGGGTCAGTGCTGGAAATCCACTGGAGCTGCTGTGAATCCAGGCTGACTGCCACTGCTGTCGTCTTTAGAGAGGCAGAACTTTGACAGCCACCTTTCATCTTGACAGGGGGTGAGTGTTTGATACTCACAACATGGATTTTGAGAGTTCAACTTCATGCCTGGTAAAAGCTGAATGTCCAAAACATTACAGATTCTGCCAGTAAGCAAGTTGTACTTTACACGGTATTGCTTCTATTAGTTCTCCCTAGATATTTATAATTATCTGCAGGTTTGTAATGAGATGGTAAAATAACCTAGATTTTTGAGATAAGCATCGCGACCAACCTCACATCTTTAATTCCTTCTACATCAGACATCACATTTCATGCGGAGCCTCCTCCTTCTCATCCAAGCATAAAACAGCACAGTGAGTTCTCCTGTCATCCCTTTTTACAGTCCAAATTTATTTTGCCACCATCAGGCAGCGAGATGTATTGAATATGCACAAATTAAAAAAAAAATGTCTTGGCCTTATTCTGCTTCTGCCAGCATCTTGGTGTTTCGTAAGCAACCACAATGCATTTGAGGTTTTGTTCACTCTTTCAGACATCCTGTTTCCTTCTTCAGTTTAAAACAGGGTGTTTAGATTTTCAACCACATGTGTGTGTTTTTTTTCCCAATAAAACTACATCAGAAATCCTCAGTTACTCTGAGCTCTCAGGCAGGTTCACAGATAAAACCACTGGCCGCTGGAATTGCTGGAAAAACACACACAGCCCAGAGCTCCCACCCACAGCATGGGGCCAGAAGGAGAGGTCAAAGGTTAACTGGGGTAGGGTGTTAGGTCAGAGGGGTTAAACTGGACACTTAAGCGCAGCAGTTGTGAGGTCGCCAGGGTAGGGGTGGGGGGGGTTCATTGTGTGGTGCAGTTACTGGTTGTACACGCAACATGTCTCGTGCCTCTGTCCCTCCCCCTCCTGCCCACCACAGATACGCATGTCAGAGGTGGACAAGTGTGAAAGTGGTGCGTGTGTGCGTGTGGATGAATGCGTGCGTTAAGCAGCTTAGTACCTAGCCAGTCGTTGAACTTCTTAACCTCGGAGGGCAGGCCCAGCTCGGTAAAGTCGCCCATGTGCAGCAGCACATCGCCGTAGGGCATCTGGATGCCGTCTGTGCGCGAGTGTGTGTCAGACACACACACGAACCTGGTGTGTCCCGCCGGCTTGGGAGTATCATATGGAATGGGGTCCACCCTGAAGAGACAGAGACAGATAGACAGTTGGTCAAAGGCAATACGGTATAGACCAGCTTCACCCTCGCAGAAACTGCATCATGAAGTGATATAAATTTCAAAAGTGTTTCACTGTTTAAAAGTCATTTCTGACCCATGAAATTAGAGATCGGTGTAGTATGCTTAATTCTGTATTGCCAACAACAAAAAGACCAAACACCACCCGACTGTGAGCTGAGACATTTACCCGTGATGTTTGCCCTTGGATTGATTTAGTCGTTCTTTATATTTTTTAATATGATCCTCCACAAAAGATTAAGTCAAAGAATATGCCCTTTCCCTCTTTGTTATGCTTTCAAAAACTATTCTTGATAAAGAAGCATATTTTTAGGTAATGTATGCTAATGCCATACCAGACTACAGGGAGGGCACGGCTGAAAACTGGAACCTTAGAAAAACCATTTGTTGTTCAAAATAAATGTCGAGGTCGAGAGAATAATACATGCAACAGGAGCGAAATGCGTCTGAGAGAAAAGAGGAGACATTACAGCGTTGATGAATGTCTCCTCTGTGCTGGAAAAACAACCAGCACTCTGGTTGATTTGTGCACACATGGAGGGCAATGGCTGTTTTGTGGCATCAGATTGGCTAAAGAGATCGTGAATTAAGGCTTGCCTTGTACATTCAATCCATTATCTGAAGAAAAAACACTTAGACCCAAGTCCGCCTGGAAAAAAGCCTTTTATTCAGCCTTTGTTCAATGTGAGCACGTAAAAGGGAAGAAAACCTGTACTTTCCTGACTGAAAGGCAAGCAGGGGAAAAAAAAAATCATCTTGTCTGTAATTGAAGTCTACAATGTGCAATTCTCCAGCACTCTGCCACTAGACCATTATTTCATTAGAAGGGATGTCACTCTGTTGACAACATCCGATGAATAATCAACACTGCAATCTCCGGCCTGACTGACACACACACACACACACACACACACACACACAGGCAGTTAACTCGCATGTGTGCACAAACATGGCGTGAAAACAGCCACAGATGAAATCAAAAGGTTTCAAAGGATGAGGTTATCAACAGAGGAAAAAATAGGCACTTCGGCCAAAAATTGGCATCTTGCTAGTTGTAGGGGAACGTTGCATTTTAAGGGTCTCATTCGGAGAGCTTTTTTAATTTAAGTTTCCACCTGTCTTTGGCATTTTGAGCAGAATGTTACTGGAAATCTTCAGAAGGAGTGTGAATTCTGTTGTTGCTCTGTTTGTTTGTTTTTCTATTTATTGTAACTGCTGTGTCACAAGGTGAACTCTTTTAAAACAATTTTGAAACCATTTTTAAAGCAGTATGTCAAGTACAACAAACATTACAGAATATCACAGCAGCAGAATGACTGAGACTATGTCTTGAATTTGAATTTACAACATTATCTAGACAGACAGAGACAGTTATTATTCATAGATTTTCCCACAGTCAAGCTGAGTGTAATGAGATATATTTGGACAGAGGTGTTTGGTCTCGATTGTAGTTTATTATCACATTAATAACTGTATCGCTGAGAAAGAACAAAGCACAGGTGTACAAAATGTTAAGCAAAGTAGCATTAAATGAACATCAACATTAACATAATTAAGAACCACCCTACACCTGTTTAACACCTAGCACATAATATTTATGACTTTTTAAAACTCAAATTCAGATCATTACATCTGAGCCTTTAACAGGGAAACCCTTGTTTGAACTCCACTCAGCATGTGTGTTCAGTGTGGTCAGAAGTCTGTAGTAGGGGTGGGCAATAAGGATAAAATCTTTAATTATGTTTCTCAATTGGGTGAGAAATGAAAAGAGAAGCCACAATAAAGGCTCTAAGCAAAATGTTAATCCAGCGTGAGCCTCAATGATTTTCTGAACTCTACTGGAGGGATGAACGCCCTTCTTCTGAGGATGTTCCCACATTTGATGATGTGGGTGGCGAGCCCCTCCTAACACGTCATAAACCATCTTCTGCACGTTTTCCACTGGGTGGCTATCTGGTGACAATAAAGGTACCATATGATTCACATCGAAACCATATGATAACCTCTGTAAAGGGAGATCTGGATGTTGCATTTCTTCTTCTCTCTCAATTCTACTTTTCACCCATGCTTTTCTAAAATTACACATTCATTGATAAACTCAGTTGCAAGATTGTGTAAATCAATTTCTGCTGTATAAAACTCACTGATTTACAAGCAAATGCCTCACACCAAGAGTATTAGAGGGCTAGATGGTGAATTTCAGTAAAAACGGCCATGCAAAATTAAACTGCCAAATTAGTGTTGTCTTGCTGTGCATGTCGCACAACTCATCTGTTGCCACTGAAGTCTAACCACCATTTGTAAGTCACCATCTGTGATGGGTAGCCGCTGTCTGCAGCCTGTAAAGCAGCTGCACACAAGCTGCATCTCAGTCCCCGAGGGGTCTGTTGTTTCTGGATGAATCTGAAACAGCAAGCGAGAGGCAGCAGAAAATCTGACTGACACACTGGCTGCGTCCCTGGTTAAGAGAGACAACAGCAAGCTCAAAATAAAAAAAAAAATAATCTGTGCAGCCCCTTCATCAATTTAGAAAAGATTTTTGTCTTAGCTTGATTTCTACGACAGAAAATTAAATGGGTATGTGTATTTGACTGTTGTTGTGTAAAATAAAGTCTTTGAAGATGTCACCTCAAGTGCGTGGATGGGCAAGTTTCTGGCAAATGACAAATTCATTTACAACAGCATCAAGATCTCAGTACATACTTGACTTTTTAAATTTAATCCGATTTTCATTAAGACCCATAGATTTTTGTTCTGACGACAAATTAAAAAAATCAAAAGTTTCTCAAGCTTTAAACATTAAAACATTTTAACTAAACTTAAAATGGACACAACATAAGCCCCAACACAGAGGAAATAATCAACAGATAACATTGATAAAGAAAACAAGTGCTCGGTGCAGGCTGCCTTGCAATAAAAGTTCTAAATTAGAGCAATAATGTACAAACTCAAGGATCTTTCCGGTTCAAATGTCATTGCATAACTGATACCTCACGCAACACAAGTCCTCCATCCTGCACACTGTGCACCTACAAAACTTTGATGCAGGTTAAGCTAGTTATTATTAAAAGTTGCTGCTTTTAAGAAAATCTCTTTGTCTGATGAATTGTGAATTTTTTTACCATTTGGATTTTTTAAAAACAGATTCAGAATTTAAGGATGCTCTTCCAATCAGTGTGATGGATGGGATTTAAAATGTCACACTGTAGAGTCTGTGTCCCCTGAGTGTAATCAGCAGCTTTCAGTTTTGTGTCTGCAGCCTACAGTATTCCAGTCATCCAGAGAAAACCTCTCCCTGCCTGTGTTGTTGCCTCAACAGTCGGTCAGTAATCAGTATTTGGTGATCGCTGGTTCTGCTCCTCCTGCAAAGCTCTTTCACAGCCTCAGCAGGGAGATCTAAGATGTACTTTGAGAGTCAGCAGCAGAACCAGAGTCTCAGTTGCCAGCGCCGACCTGGCGTCCATATTAGAAACAAGATTGAAAGAGTAGCTACAGAATAATATTTAGTATTGACTGTGTGCAGCAAATAAGTCCTGGTATGGACTCACACACATACACACACACACACACACACACACACACACACACACACACACACACACTAAGCCAAGCCAGCAGAGCAGCACATACATTGCAGTGTAGCCGCTGATTTGATTTGTTGCTCTGTGGTGCCTGGACATGCTGCAGCTTTACAGGATTGAACATCTCTTGTCAGGGCAGAAGGAGAAATTAAGAGCCACAGCAGTCTCTCTCTCTCTCTCTCTCACACACACACACAGATATATATGCATGCATAATAAAGGAAGCCAAGAGAAAAACAAACAATCTCCATCTCCACCTTTGAGATTTAATCCACCCAGAGAATGTAAGTAAATACCAGCAGCCCCTATCAATTAGAGCAGGCCCGGGCCAAGAACCCTTCACGGCGGTGCTGCATCGGTTTCTTCTCACACACACAAAGACAGAGGGCCCCTGTCTTTCCTGTTAACATATGACTGTATAACAATCTAGAGGTTCATTAGTAATGTATACAGGAGTTCAGGAGTTCAGCCGTGCAGCAGACGTCTCTGATCTATTGTAAACGGAGACGGTGAAAATGAAAAAGTCTTTCTGTGCTCCGGCAGCAGGTAAAAGAATATTCTCCAGCGACAGCCTGATCTGCGCGAGCTGGAGGTTCGTGTTAACATGTCTGAGCTTCGGCGTGACATCAGAAGGAAGACTGCAGAGGGAGAAGAGTGCAGCGAGGGGGAGAGAGGCGAAATGCTAATGTGCTCGAAGAGGGCAGCAGCACACTCTCAAATCTGCCATGACATTGAGTTGACACAAAAGCCGAGGTCCGTGGCCGCAGAAATATCTGCTCGATGAAGAAACGTCTGTGATCATTCAGCGAGGAAAACTCAGCGCATCCACTTCACACTCTCACAGCAACATCCAGCTGCAAGATTTCTGCGCAACATTTCTTTTGGTTCTAAGTCATTTTTATCTGCAGCCATTTCAGGGAAGGAAATTATATTTCTGCATTTGTGCAGCCTCACGTTCTTTCTTTAATTGTGGAAATAAAGATAAATAGTGTGGCATAGAAGGATGATACAGCAGAAATACGATGAGATTGCAACAAGAAAAAACAAAGCAGATGGAGGAAGGATGCTTATGATAATGATGGAAGGTAAAGGGTGAAAGACGAGTCCACGATACGTGTATGTGTTTAGTAGTCTTGGACAAGTTATTGTCTGATGTAGGGAACATGGAGCAGAGAGAGAGAAAAGATGTGTTATTAATACTCTACAAATCAACACTATAAATTTATTATCACTTTTGATTGAATTATTTTTATTGCAACTAACGCTTCATTATGATTTCATGTTGTGATTATCAACAACACAGCCTGCGATTACACAATCAAGACCCTGCAAGCTCCACAGTTCATTTAAAGACAAGACTGACAGACTTGAGTCAATTCTCCCCCAAAAAAGCCTGTAAATCTGAAAACTACAGAAGTTAAATGTGAGTATCCCACAACACTGTGTATTTAACCCACACAGCTGCTGGCTACATGTGTCGAGGAGTAAAACTCGGTGCGGGAGAGAGGAGTGGGGTCAAAGTTCAACCCCAGCTTGCTTCTTCAAACATGACACTTAACTTGCAGCAGATAAGGAGGTTGCCGTCGCTGTCACTCTCAGACCCGGCGAGCTCTTCGACGACGCCAAATAATCACTGTGATTGATTTCCCCCTGGTACCAAACTGCACAGCTCCCCCCTAAAAACTGTGAGACTTCAGAGCTCTTTAAGAAAATCGTAGTCCTCCTTCATCTGCCGCACTTTATCTATGTGACGTTGAATCTGGCAGTTTGCTCCTGTTCAGCACAAGAGGGTTAGGGAGGTGGGCCACCTACCCCTCGTGATGAGGCTGTGTTAGGTATTCCAGTTCATCCTAAATGCTGGACATGATGAGGGTTTGGGCTTCTCTGGGTTGAACAGCACCCCCCTCCCCCCAACCTCTCAGTCCTGGCAGTGTTAATGAGGTCAACGACCTCTCAGCTGCCCACTTGTCTTGGACACAAAAACATGTCAATCAGTTTGGCCTGTGTGTCTGTACCTTTTATACCTGCTGCCAGAGGACTACCCTCCAGCTCCTCCTCCTCTCTCATTTTTGCTGCTTCTATGTTAATGGGCATTTCCTGCTAATGATTTTTTTGTCATCAATGACGACTTCAGTGAGGAGACATCCACCTAAAACCTCCGGGATCAAAGGGGAATGTTGAAAGAGCTGGCTGATCAACTAAAGCTCAGGTGTTTATACATGGACTCGTACACTCAATAGTGCTGGTTTAAATACAGTGTTGTGTACATCTATTTTCATGAATGTAGTTTTACTGCTTTAAACCATTTTCTTAAAAACATTCTGGCATGACAGATGGATCTATAAATCATACAACATTTGTTGCAGAATGTTTTGCTGAAACTATTTGTGTCACCTACTTCATGCCAAATATTAGAATTCAGAAGATCTGTTTCAAGGTTAAAGTGAGCTTCCTCGTTTTCAGTCTGTCTCGCTGGACTGATGAGCTGTTTCCAGACACAACAGAAAATCTCAGCCGCTGATAAATAACTGTGCTTCAATGCCTCGCTGTTGAAATTCACAACAAAGACTGTCAGAACAAATGTGATGTTGGTGCGTCCACTACACCGAGCGACACATTCCAA
Organism: Pseudorhombus dupliciocellatus; assembly: GCA_016785235.1. NCBI lineage: Eukaryota > Metazoa > Chordata > Actinopteri > Pleuronectiformes > Paralichthyidae > Pseudorhombus > Pseudorhombus dupliciocellatus. The sequence goes on along the minus strand of JAFBJW010009053.1, from coordinate 1,465,328 downwards.
AGGTAATCACAGCCGAACTGAAGACAACGCACAAAATACTGAGCTCACAGATTCTTTTCATCGCTCTTTAAGGGGAAACATCAAAACACAATGCCCCGGTTTCCTCTTTCTATAACCTCTGCATCAGTTCCCCTCCCCCTCCTATAGACTGACACACACACACACACACACACACACACACACACACACACACACACACACACACACACACACACACACACACACACACACACACACACACACACACAGCTCACTCATCCACGGTGCAATACCATTTCTCTGAGAGGAGCAGAGAGTGAGCGCCTCTCTTATCTTCTGCGTTTCAGCTGTCTGCGCTAATTCAATAAACTTCAGAGGAACAAAATGAACACAGGAATAACGGAGAGGGGGGTTGGTGTTGGTGGTGGTGGTGGTGGTGGCAGGGAAGGGGTGGCGCATCGGGGGGAGGCAAAGGTGGGAGACAAGACTGAGAAACCCTACGGGAACAAATGGGGTAAAACAGCGTACACAAAGTAGAATGATGGAAAATTACAATGTGAAAAAATAAGAATTCACAGGAAAAATGCTGATTTGATTGATTTGAAAGAAACTAACCTTTTGTCTTAAACCAAACCCTGCAATCCCCATTTGTTTGGGGGGGGTGCATCCTCGTCCTGTTACTTCTTTCATAGCAGCTACGAACACACAAAGCCTGCGCCAGAATATCAGCGCCGGAGAAACCTTCCGGCGCTGCGCTGAGAAATAAATTGCTTCTGCTAATGCCCCTTTCATTATGGCTCGGCCCTTAATTGTGCTGCTGACAGTCTGCCTGGCTGCAGGGCTGATGGGAGGAAGAGTGGGGAGATGGGCACAAAGTGGCTCCAGAGGAAAAAATAAATACCTGCCAGAGTAACGTTCACCTGCACAGACAACACATCTATAAACAAAATAATGACATCTGCACTTAGTAGCACAGCAACTAGTGAAGGTTATCCATCTTTTTTTGAGGGACGTGTTTTGTGCTTCAGCACTGTTCTCTCTACTGATGTTTTCACAGAACAATTAAATGATTAATTTTAGTTTCTAAAGATGGGACTGATGTGCAGAAACCTCGCAGTGAAGAAAATGAGTGTCTCAGGGTACAAGAGTCTCGGCAAAGTAATGATTAAGGTCTATCGCAAAACTACACAAATAAACAAGGTAGAATTTGCAGACTCAGATCACTTCACCTCTTTTTCATGTCAAAGGTGAAGTTGACACGTCTCAGACAGTATTTCTCTTCCCCTTCCACCTTCTGCCTGTTACCGTTTTAAAAGCCCCTTGGTTACAAGAAACAACAAGCTCCAAGTTAGCGAATGACACGCTGGAACCAGCAGCATGTGACGAGTCGCAGTTCTTGCATGTGGTATTTTGTTTGTCAGTCACCATTAAGTCAGTGATCACTTTCTCACGTGCACATTTTTTCCAGCACAATAAGCCTCCACCAACACCATTAACAGACACCCTATAGCATACCCCCCCCGCCCCCACAGCAGAATGATAAGAGGAACAGCGTGACCATTCTCCGCCTCTGACGCAGCGCTGTGGAGATAGAGGAAATGACATCATCAGGAGCGCGTGCCCTGCGATGCCAGGCTTTGGAGGCCCAGAGGCCAACATCTCAAAGACATCAAAAGGGCTTCAATCTGAAAAACAGCAGACCTGTCCAATGTCAACTGTCACTTAACCGGCCCCCTCACCCTCCCTACCAACACCACCACCGACATCCCGACGGGCTCCACCGGCAGGTCAGGGGTGGAGAGGGAACTTAATCAAGGGTTCTCCTGTTACAAAAGCCCCTTCACTCCAGCCGACGAGCAGCAGCAGGCCAACAGAAAGAAAAGGCCACAACATGGGACTGGTTCTTTGTTCTGAAGAGAGAGAGTCTGACTGCCGGGCCTCCATTAACTGTCTGCCAGTAAATAAAAGGAGGGATAGGGGAAGTGCGATGTAAACACCAGGCTGCACTGATTGGAGACTCTTTTCATTCACATCGCTGATTACTAATCATAGATTTCCAGGCTACTGAGACATTTTCAAATTCCCACCCAGAAAGCTAAGTTAACTTCAGTTATTTTACAAAGAAATGTGTAGATTTAAGTGTTTCAATTGAGTTTGAACTTTCAGAGCAATCACAGGACTTAGAGAGCTTTGAGCTCATGTGGCAACAACATAAACTAAAATACCAGGATCATTCATGATATAAACTGAAACAGAAAGCCTACAACTCACCTGACCAATCTATGGCAGGTCAGGACGTACTTCAGTCGCATTTCATGCGCTCCATCAAACCTGCCATGTTTCTGATCATCCACGCCATTTTCTTCTCTTTGGTGTACATTGTGGCAATGGAGCACAGGAACCTTAATCCTGCTCAAAAAGCTGAGTGCATCGCTTGTTTTTTCAACCTATTGGACGCGTTTGAATCAATAAAGACGATCGAAGATGTGGGTCGAGAGTTAAAGTCTCTGCAACATGGCTACAACAATGTGCCGCTGACCAGTGTTTGATAGTGAAGGTGCAGAAGCAGCAGAACAAACTCACAAAGGATCTGTGGAAAATCAGGGCCACATGCAAGACACAGAAAAAAATCAGTCAATGGCTCGTCAGCACATTTTGGTTTGTGAAAGTGCATCGTCATCTAATCGTCTGTCTTCAGGAGACAAGACCACAAGAACAGACCCCGAGATGGGGTCTCACCACCACAAACTAATAAAACTGTATTGTAATAATCACAGCAAAACACTAAGAGTCAAAAACAGGCTTTGCAGCCTCTGCTACTAGGAGAAAAACTGCACAAAGAAAGTAAGAAGAAATGTTCAGGCTCCAATGTGAAATATGATAGTTACTTTTTTAAAAGCCAAGATAAATGTGTGTTATATAAAGTTACAATGACAGTTTTTAGCTGGATAGGAAGTGAAGGAGATGCAAATAAAAAACCCAAAAAGCAAAACTTTGAGCATTCCCTTGTTCGTGTTTCTATTAGATCCTCGATGCTGCAAGGGGAGTGTGAAACTTGTGATGTCTTCATCAACAGATCAGAAAACACAGGGAGCACTAACACATTTCAGCTGGAGGAGAATTCTAACCTGTTTTCCACAGCACGATGCGTGTCTCAGAAACGGCACTATTACCAACATGAGTTACCTGAGCACCATGCACAAACCACAACAATTCAGATTTGATCGTGAAAACATTTTTTACATGGTGAGCTGTGAAATTGGAAAGTGTTCCTCCCGTGGTGCAGAAACCAGCCCTAGTAAAACCATAATTCCAAACAATTTCCTTTACTTCCTTTGCAGCACTATTGCACTGTACCAAGAAACGGAAATAAGGCACATAAAAAGTCCTGAAGGAGTTCATTAATAAGAAACAGGGCACTGTGAAGATGAACGTGTGATTCTGGTGCTGTTTCCTTGCCAGCTTGTGTCAGAATATCCACGTGTATGGATGCAAGCGGCGGAGTCATTAAATGATTCATATTTATGAGCTGCTCAATTATTCAGAGGGCAGGAATAATTAACTAGGCATCTGGAGGAGAAGGAGTTTTTAAAATGTGGATTTTTTTGTGGGGGGGGGGGGTGTTAAAGGATTTCCATTTACCAAGATTAAAGTGTGTGTGTGTGTGTATATATATATATAGCTCAGGTGTCTGGGATGAATTGTTTTTTTAATGAACAACTATGTATTTATATAAGGGAAAAGGAATAGTTAATATAACACTGTTTATCTCATCTTTTTTATATTTATAAATCATTATTTGTTTCTCTGTGGAGTATCCAGTTTATTTTTAAAGTCAGAGGTGAATCTGAAGAGATGAAATTTAAAACACGATACATTCTGAGGTGGCTGCTTGTGTATCCCCAACACTGTAAGTAACCAATCCACTTTACGACAAGTCTCCAAAATGCACTTACAGCTCTTGGGAATATTTAGAATACCAGTGGGATCACATGGTTTTCTCTGAGCCAGCTCAGGGACGTACTTGGACTTTGAGTTTGTGACGTCCATCACAGATCCTGGCTGCAGCAGGGAACTAGACTATCTTCAATTGAAAGAAATTTTGGCAACTTAAATATTTAAATATGGTGTATGGTGTGTAACTCAAACGTGTCAGGTCAGAGTGTGAATCTATTATCGACATTAACCAAAGCCTCCCTCCCTATAATCTACCAGTTAAGGGAGGCTAATAGATTTTGTCTGTTTTTGATTATTACAAACTGAGCATCTTTCAGTGTTGGCGTGACAAGAAAGGGCATCTTGTGCAACAATGGAAAAACCATCAGCAGAGTAACTGATAATGAAAATAATCACAACTTGCAACCGCACCAGGATTTTACACGCCCGGCCGAGATTAAATGTTCAGAACGATTTAGTTCAATTGTGTAGATCAAAATATCATTCGAGTGTTTCGTCTCTAACCTTCTTCCTGAGACCAATAACAGCATTTGAGGCATCTTAAAGCTTCTTCAGTCAAGATGTCTTCAAACTATTTAAATGCTCGTAAAGTCCTTTTGGTCTCAGCTCTGTCAGTCTGTCCGTCTGCATCTGTGCGTTGGGCCTTCCCACAGTCTGGCCCCGATCCTGCTCAAATTGGATTCGAAGCCATTAGTGTCCCAACTGGAAGCATATGTTCCAAGTTGCTGAGCATTTCGTTTCACGTGATGACGACGAGCTGGCTGAAGAAAAGAACGAAGGCAAAGGAAGAGAGAGGGAAAAAAAAAACAGACGGAGCAGAAAAATAAACCAGACATAAACAGGGCTGGACTGAGTCTGTCGCTCACTCACAGACGGACTAAGACGTCCCATGCTCCGAAGAAGGGCCACTTTGACTTCAGGGTCACGTTCCACAGCATTAGCCTGCAACTGCAACTGCAACTGCCACTGTGTGTGTGTGTATACACACGCTACAAGAATGTTTTCATATGTGGTTCAGAGAGCGATACCTTCCACACCGCACAAAAGGTACTGCTGTACTCCATCACACAAATCTAAATAATCTGTGTAAGAGTGGGGGGAGACATTAAGGCATGGATAGTATTTCAAAAGGCGCGCAACCGCCTCACTTGTTTTTTTTTTTTCCTTCCTCCCTCTCGTACTTTGCCTTCAGAGAAGTAACAACTTTATTTATGTCCAAGTACTGTGGACGCAGTGAGAGAGGAACCTAGAACAAGTCGGATCATTATCTTTCAAATCTAAACAAGCCTTTACTTTCCCAGAACAGAGCAAGTATTCTATAAGCTCTTCAACATAGTGGGGGGATGGGCTTATGAGAGAGGGAGAGTGTGTGTGAGATCCCAGGGTTCCCAGTCTGAGTTTAAGAATGACAAAGTAAAACACTGCAGGCTCTGTGGAAGCCAGGAAACAGCCTAATGTATTTATCCAAACACATATCTGCTGAGAGGCCCCGCGGCTCCAACACATCCCCTTCCTACAAGGGCTTCACCTCCAAAAACATACCACCACAGTGAAAATGGAAAAATCAGCAGGACTACACGTTATAAGCAAAATTGTTTACACAGATGAGCTTGATGGACATTTGGATTATTTGTTTCCAGACATTTCATTGGATTTGTGCATCTTAAAAACAGTCAATGTTTCTGTCATGGCTGCAGATGCTAGAAGACTCTTCCCGCTCTTACTCCTTCTTACTAATAGCTGCTTTTTACAGCTTCAGAGGCAAAAATCAGCTGCCAACTTTTTGTTTGTCAGCACCTGGAATGAAGCAACAGCATCTCCAGATGAGGATCCGCTTACACAGAATTTTATTTTCAGGGTTTTCCTCTTTAAGCATCAGGTAGATCCATTCATTCCCATCCTCTTCCCATACAAAGAGGTTTTTACATCATGTTAATCTGCTGAACTTTGTTGATGGTCAACTGGTGCAACGCTCAGGAACAAAGAGGACCAAAGACATAATTTGCGACAGAAAATCTGTCACCTCCGGCTGTGTGGCTTGGTTGAGGAAGAAATAGAAAAATAAGCAAATTTCAGCACATACTTCACCTTGTGGAGGACGTTTTATTTAAAAGCTTTTTTGTACCACATATTATTTTCATTATCAAAAAGAGAAAAAAAGAGCCTCTTCAAACATCAAACTAGAATCTAGTCAGATGAACCTGGCGCTGTGTCTCCCCTGATTCATATTGAAGCGTTTGCCCTGATTTATTGCCGCCTTTGTCAACCATTAAAATGGACTGACGTAACACAAAGTGTGAGGTGACCTTGTCTCTCTTTCCACATCCGTCGTGCCGACACTCCCTCACTCGCCCGCTCGCTCGCTGCACTGGCAGCTCGGCTGCTCACAGCTGAGGAATCCCAAAACAACACGGTGGTACAATACTGTGAACGCTGCCAACACAAGAAGCGAGGTAAGCGTCCCATTTAGCTGTTTACACAAGTCCACGATTTGACTGTCACCTCCAAAATAATCCGCTCTACATGAATGTGATTATTCAGATAGAGGGAATCCAAGTGTCTGAGGTAAATAATGTGAAAAGAAACAGGAACTTGTTTGGCCGATGTTGTCGATCTCAGAGTGAGTGGTTGGTGTCTGCAGCTCTTGGGAGATCCTGCCCCGCTCTCCAAATCTTCCTCCACAGCTTAGACTCACCTGGACTTCCTTCAACTATCCATGATGCCTCTGTAACTGCATCATCTCCAGCTCAGTGTTAACGCAGCTGTAGCTGGCATCTTGGTTCAACCTTGGTGCAGATGGAAATTCCCTGCACCTGAATGCAACACGGTGATGTTCAGCCAGTCTGAGGACTTTACAGTCTTCTATCAAAATAACTTTTCTATGATTTTGTCTTTACTTTAAACTTATCCATCTTCTGCTGCTTTCAGGAGAGGTTTTTCAGAAAGTGACGAGTTTAAAACTCGCAGTTAACAAACAATTTACAGTCAATTATATAATCACTAATTCAAATGTCAGAAACTGAGTTTACATGTTGTGAAAGCGACCTTAACTGTAGTTTCCCATCACAGTTTAATATGTCAGAGTTGCATATTTATATTTATCTTAGAATCAAAACCGAAACCATACAAACTACAGTGACATTTATGGAATTAGTTTTGAATTAGTAAAATGCCAAAGAGGAACTGAGGCGGCAGCAGGGCTGATAAAAATAAACAAAGTGGAAGTGAGTAAACATCTAAAAGAGTCCAATCAAACCAAAGTTACACACCAAAGAATAAAAGTTCCACCACACTACAAAGGACACAGCAGGCAGGCGGCCCTTTGTTCCTGCTCCTCAATCAATTCTTGTTCCTGCTGCAGGTTAACTTTTTAAACGTCGCTCTCAGTGAATATGAAAGCACTTCAACGGCACATGTAACCACCACAACAACAATCAATTGATCATCAAGTGCTCAAAACAGCCGTAATGGGGAGATGACACAAAGCAAGCTGCTGCTCTGTGTTAAAAATCTGTCCACAAATAAAAAACACACGTGCATGTCGAGGGCTGGCGGGTCACAGTGCTCTGACCCACTAATGAGAGGCAGAGCATAACCACATCAGACAAGAGCCATGCTAAGCAACTGGTCTTATAAATAAATAACAAGAGTGCCCTAATGCGAAAGAAGTGTCTGTGCACCGCAACGACAACATGGCACAAAAACGATAACACGTAACACGACCACGAGAAGCAGCAGCACGCAGCCAGGAGAAGCTTTCACTTTTGTGTTTGAGCAAAACATGCACGTTTGTGAAATGTTTCACCTGCCACAAACTTTAGAAACAGTAATATTCAGTGTCAGCAGCACGGTTTCTAACTTTTTTTTGTCCTCTCTGGCCACCGTAGCCTCTCTGAGCTCGAGCCAATTAAACTCAAGTATAAACAAAGCCTTTGCATCAAAGAGGCTCCTGATTGGCTTCCTGTGGCAGAGCAGGTTTTTCCTACAAAGCTGCTTGTTTTCAGTGTCTGTAATTCTGCACTTTGGATAAACCTTCACATAAAACCCCCACAAAGTTTAATACAAAAATTGAATAAAATGTGATTTTAACTCAATTCATGAAAAGTCGAGTAAAGCAGCTGACAAGTTCTTCGTAGGTGATCCAGTGTGTGTGTTTGTGTGTGTGTGTGTGTGTGTGTGTGTGTACTTACATGTGGACATGCGGCGGTTGGAAGCGGCTCTGGTTGATGTTATAGTGTGTGAAGGCCTGTGTGGGGTTGGAGCTGTACTCGTCCACCGTGATGGTCACTTTGCCATGAGCCATCCTTCCACCGTTTGGACATGAGACGCCGTTCGTTCACCGGGATTCAGCAGCGAGCCGTGCAGCAGTCATCCTTCAGAGCCGCTCAACAAGCCCAGGGAAAGTCTCCCAGCAGCAGCAGCAGCAGCCACCCGGCCGACCGACTCAACCACGACGAGCTGCAGTCTGCACCGAAAGGGGGGGGGAAAGACACACAATCATCAGCTGCTTTACAACAGGAGGCATGCACTGAGAGGGAGAACCGGCCAATGCACATTTAAAAAAATAATCTGAGACAAAAACTCCCCGAGGTTCCAGCAGAGTAAAGACACAGAAGTGAAGACAACATATATTCTGTAAATCTACAGATTATTTGTTTGACTTCAGAGGACATAAAGTTCCATGTCGTGCCACCATTTACATTTGCAAAATATCCCTGCAGCGCCTTAAAAACACACAAGCCCTTCTCGGTGAAACCCTAATTAACAAGCAATGCAGGAAAGTAAGTTAAAACATAATTAGCACTCACGCATTTACTCAACCTTTCTAAACGATATTGTCGTCATTTAAAATAATTCAAACGCTTGTTAAAAAGGTTTGCGATCGTCTTTTCTTACAGAAAAACTTCATGCTAAGATTGCCCAGGCATCATATTATAAACTCCGAGGCATGTTTTTTTAATTGCTGCTCTGCTGCTCATAACCTGCTTTTGTTTTATGCAAACTAATAAATAAAAAAATAATAAAAGAATCACTGCAGGCATGTCCTCTGAGGCATCAGCCTGTTGAAATTAAAACATACCTAGAAAGAGAAGCTGCAGGCAGCGTCTCTGCTGGTGATCAAATTGTTGCCTTTCAATAAAACATGAATTTCTCCACAACCCATGCATGAAACCGCTTCTGCCTCCCTGCTGACAATTTACCCCTGACATGCAAAAAGTAAAAAATAAAAAACGTGCTGCTCTTATTTCAGTCGCACAACAACAAAAAAAAAAATCCCAACTGAACCGCTCTCATAACAGAAACAATAAATACAACATTATGCACTTTTACATTTAAGTTAGGGAGAAGCAGTAGAAAAAAAAAGGAGAAAGCAGCTGTGTAAGGTTTTGCATTTTCTGCGCTCACTCACCGGACTTGGCTGTTTGCTCCCTGAGCTTCCTCCTGTCTGACCTCCCTGACTGATACTAAAGTGGCCACTGTGGGCTTTGACAAGCTTTATATACCAGACCTCCTGATGCCGCCACAACCACAGGAGGAGGAAGAAGCAGAAAGAGAAAATGCCTTTAAATTAACACCATCTCTCTCTTTTTTGTTTTGGAGCGAAATCTGCAGCTCGAGTTCATTCTGATGAGCAAAATAGAAAAGAGCTCTGGATGAATATCTTAAAAAGCAAACAACCTCTGAATTTAAAGAAAATGTTCCTGTTCCAAAAAAAAAAAAAAAAAAAAATTGATTCATGTTTTCTGGGTCAACCGGTTGCTGCTCCTCTGTGACGTGTGCTATGAATTTAAGTGTGGAAGATTTATGCCAGCCTAGATAGAGGAAGGTGAACTGCACAGCTGCACAACACCAGACATTGGCTTGACAAAAGTTCAAGTGACATGTGTCCAGCAGCTTCCAGGCTCTTTCTTTTGTTGTTGTTTTCTAAAGAAATGTGTGATTGCAACCCTTCCTACTGAAGAAGGAATCTAAAACCTGCAGCACAACTGCTGCAAATCATGGAAAATGTGCAGTTTATTTGCACATGCAGGCCGAAAAAAAGCTGAAGACGGATAGTGTGCAGCATGTTTCACTCTGTGTGTGCGCGTGTGTACCTACCTTATGGCTACAGTAGCAGCATTTAGCTCTCTAGCTTAGCCTGCTGCTAAACCTGCTCTGGCAATAATAGATTTTTTATTATTATTGTTTTTTTTATTGCTATGCACGGGTTAGCTGCTGTGACACAACGAGGCTGCACACACACCCGCGCGCGCGCGCAGTCAGTGCTGTGGCTGCATATTCACGCCGTGTAGCTAACTTCACGCGGAGGGGGCGAAGGCGAAATAAATTGACCCCGTCTGATAGCGTGCATGTCGGCTACACGATGAGAGAGCGACGCGCCGCTCGCCCGCAGGAATTAAACCAGCAAAAAAAAAAAAAAAAAACAGGAGGGAAAGAAAGATCCGTGCGATGCTTTCACTCCTCTCCGTGAAATACAGCGAAGCACCGGGGAGGAGGTGGGTGTCACAGCGGCTAACCTCCTGCTCTTACTCCCCGGATGACAAGCCACCTTTCAACCGACGGCTTTGTGTCAGGAATTCCTCCTTCTCCTCCCCGGGTCCGCTCCCTCCCGTCCCCAGAGCTCCCCCACAAGCAAAGCGGAAAGGTTGCTCTACCTTTGGCGGTGAGGTTGGTTTTCAGAGCGGGTGTTTTTGTTTTAATCTGTCCGGAGGTGGCGTGTCGGGTCGGGGTCGCCCTCTACGCGGCGGTGGAGGCAGAGGGACGCGGGTCCATGCGGCGGCGGCGGCAGCAGCAGCCGGAGGTTGCGGCAGTCTGGGCGGGCAGGGCAAGAACCTTCGACCCGGCGGGACCTCTCTCCTGTGGATAGAAACCAGACAAGAGAGCGGAGGACAGGGGGGAGACCGAGAGAGACAGAGAGAGAGGGAGAACCGGAGAGGAGGCAGAGAGACGCAGGCGGACAGCGGGGAGAAGGAGAGCGAGTCTCGGTGCAGTGAGACGGAGCCGCCGCTGGGGTCAGAGAGCACCGGGAGCCGGGAGCGAGCACAACCCCCCGCCACCTCCCCGTGCGCGCGCCTGCACCGGCGGGCACACGCACGGCGAGGAGGCGCGGGAGGAGAAGGGAGGAGGAGGAGTCCGTGCAGCGTTCACGTACTGTGGGAAATAACACACACTTGTAAATGATCCAATATTCAACAAACAGGAAATAAAGCAATGTATATAAATGATAATAATATTCATGGATTCTGCTTTGTGTTAATATTTTACTAATTCAACATCCAGAATGAGGTAGACATGATAATAAGGTCATATAAAAAGACAATGTTAAATCAACATGCTGAGTATGGATTTTATAAACAGGATCATAATGCCTCTTAAACAGTCAATTAATTTCCTGTTAATAAAAGTTAATGAATATAGAATTAGAGCAGGGAATGTGCAAAACATTGGTTTGTCATGCCATCCATTGTTCATTGATAGTCTACCAAATCACTTCAGAAATGTCCAACTTTCCTCATTTGCACTTTTTATTCGTTCAAAATGTAGTTGTTTGAATTGTCAGATTAGAAAACAAACCTGCCTCCATCCTCCTGGTCACCTCCTGGAGACACCGGGAATAGAAACACCCTCATATGCTTAATTGATTGATATGTGTATGTGTGTGTGTGTGTGTGTGTGTGTGTGTGTGTCCTCCTTTGTGTGCTGAAGAAAGGGGTTCCTGTGATGGGCTGGCTTCGGGCTGCTTCACGTCACGGCATAAACAGAAGCTTATTGATTTCATCCCATGAAATCTTATGCAGAATTCAATAATGTGGTTGCTGCACCTTGAACTAAGCTCACACCGCCTTGTTTGTAAACCAGCATGCACATGCAGCAAGAGACTGATGATGATGGACAATAACAATGGAGCTTCATTAGCAAATTGGACACTGGGTCACAATGACACCTAAAGTCCACACTTTTCATTGGAGCACACAGCGACATGCATGCTCCTCTGTGGGAAGTTGTTTGGTGCAAATCGTTGAACTGGAATATTTCACAGCGAGATCACAGATCTGTGGGAAATTGGTGCCAGAGTGTAGAGGTGTTATCTATGATTAGAGGAAAGCACGGCCCCTTTGGGTTCCGAGTAAACAATACTAATGAGTACCTGTGGGAGTCCTTCACACAACCTGAAATGGGGCAACACTGGTTCCAAACTGGGAGAATCCAGCAAGTCGGACGACTGGATCTAAAAACAAATCATAAGGAGAAGTTGCTGATTATCAGTCCACTGAACTATAGATGATTTCAGTCACAACATCCCATCTGATTTTCAAACCATCAAATAATAAACAAACACTGAACAAATCACTAAACCTTTATACGCATCAGAAAGCATCTTTGAGAAAAAAAATACTTATATATTTAACATACTGCAGCCGTCCACCAGGAGGTGATCAGGAAATTTTGGCTTTATTTTGGAGAGCTGTCATGATGTCCATTTTTCTCTTCTGTTATTGTTAATATCCACCAGATGAAGTCACTAGAAAACAATTGATTCTTCTATGAACGACAGCTGCTGAGGTGGGACGTGTCTGGATATTTACACAAAGGGCTTGTCACTTTTAGCCCACGAGCTAAACTGTGTTCCCATTATTGTTCATAATAATAAACAGCTGTCATGTTAGCTGTGCCGCTACAGAAAATAATAGATTGTAAAGAGGAAATTTTCATATTCTCTGCTCTCATCTGCAGTTAACACTCAAATGAAAACTGACTGCTCATTAGTTTGTACAAACACATCCTGTTTCCCTCCACTCTGCTCTAATCTCTTAATCCTTTAAAACATCACTAAATATCGCGGTGTATTCTAGATGTTTTGTGGCTTTGACTGACTCCAGTATAAAGTCTGTGAAACAGGAGTGTTCAGAGGCATAAGGAATAAATAAATGTGAAAAATAATCACATTGATCAACATCATCAATTTACACGCTAAATAAAGCATGATAAAACTCATTTGTGAGGCATGCCCTGTTCAATATTTACGCAACACCATTAATTTAGAAAACACAGTTGTGTATCATGATAAATCATTTCCATGTTTTCCTTTGCTCCACTCTCTGCTGAATGAAGATGAATGGTAACGCTGAATTGCCGACCATCCCTGAGTTCAGCAGCGATTCAAATCAGTCAGAAAAAAAACCCCTGAAAGAATTAATTTGTCTGTGCCAAGGCTATACCTTTTAATACACTGATGGGATTTCTGATGAGAAAAGGCTGCGCAGGACGCTCCATAATGGACTCATCTGAGGGGCTCTGCCACATTTACATGTCTGCTGGTCGAGGCAGCCCCAGCTTCTTTTTTTTTCTTTCTAATTTTACTGACATGCTTCAATTTCCCAGGGCCATCGGCACGCTCCCCAATGCCACAACAGCCTTGCGAGTCATTTCCATTTGACTTTTCTCTTATCTGCGCAAAAAAAGGCTTTTCCATCTAGTAGCCGGCGGCTGGTAATGTGAAAGCAGGGTTTAAATTTTATGTGGAGGGGCCACATTTAAACATTTGACCAGCGTTTGTTCTGCTGGCTGCATATAGAAAACTGATGATAGATAGGGGACCAAATGTCACAGAAGAAATGGCTTTTGCCATGAATGTTTTATTCAGCCCCGTGTCGCGGCGATCACATTTATACAATAGAAAATGTAAATGTTATGCAGAGTATTAAAAAACACTATATATTTTATGACCTTCTATAAAAGAGCAAAATTACTTTCCATCCAAATAAGGCAGAAATGAAACATATTTAATAGGAGTGTGAAATAGGAGTGTGAGCTGCTTCAGGAGGCAGAGGCTGATATTCACTTAACCCGCCGGCTGAGGCTCTAACCTGCGCAGATTTATGCCTGTCTGCGGCGATGCCTGTCTTCCCTGCCCACTGTGCAGCGGATAAATAAAATGGAGGCCTGTCTGTCATAGAGGCCCATCCACAGTCAGGCAGGAGTTGGGTTTTTTAAATGTTAATGTCATTCAGATTTATGAGAGGCAGATAGATGGCTGCTGAGGGTAAGGAGGGCTCTATGCTGTTTATGTCACTGAAATGCACACAGACAAAAAATGTCCGCCCCGAGCCACAGCAGCACTCTGAAGACCGAGCCGCTGCCGCTCGCCCTGGGCGTATGTTAGGAAGTGAACAGAAAACTGAACACAATCCGGAGACGATCCAAGGAGATCTCCTCCACCCCTCCCCTCCTTCACTTCTCTCCCTCAGCCTGGTTGTTGTCGGTGAGCAGGAGGAAGAAAAAAAAATCAAAGCAATACACAAGTTAATTTTATTAGCACATAAAGTGCTTTTGTCCTGTGGAGCCTGAAGAGAAGGAGAGAGCAGGAGTGCAGGAGAGAAGAAAGGCAGAGAGAGACCACACTGGCACCGAAGTGTATTAATTCTCCTTCCATTCTCCTGCTGTGTTGTGATAGACTGAGTAATATGCAGGCTCACTTTTTATGCCAGAGGCGAGATGGAGGCTCACAGGAGAGGACTGAGTCAGGCTCTCTCTGCCTCTCTCTCTCTCTCCCCCCCCCCCCCCCCCCCCCCCTTTAAACTTTGCCAATGTTAAACTGTAAAAATAAAACAATCACTTCCTTTTCCCCTGAGATCCGGCTCTGCTCAGCACAGCCTGCCCACCTCCACTCCCCCCCACCTCCCTGCACGTATGTGGAACGGTCGAAACAGTATAAATTAGGCGAACGCTGAGCCGTGCCGGCCTCCGATGCCGACTGCCTGTGCATTAAATCACGTTAATTGATTAGCTGAAGTTCAGAGGAGGACAACACTGTGTTGCACTCAGTCCTCTGCTGCTGTGTTAAAGTGGCTCCAGCTCATTTCAGGTGACGACCTGGACGCCAGCGACACAATTAATACACTGTCGCGGCTTTTTATTGCTCTGGTAACTTTCCCTGTCCTCTGCTTGTATTTCAGGAATTAACATGAGCACCGCAACAACTCTAGGTCTAATTGTGTGAGTTCAGAGAGTCAGAGACAACTTAGCAATATTTGATTTTTGACTGGGCTGATGGAGAGCGTTGGACTTGGTGGCTCTGAAACTCACTCACATGTACTCCTTGATTTCAGGGCATGGTTCACCTCCATTGTGCATGTACCAACGAGGGTGCAAATCAAACATTCACCTCCTGTTTGAGGGCAAATCCAGACTGATTCAATTGGCAGTAGTTATAAAAAATGAATAGAAATGGATATAGAGTCCAAGTTTTAAATAGAAAAGTTTATTTTCCCTGTGTCCTTGTTCTAATGTTACAGTTTGATTGTTCTTTAAACTTGAGAATTTTCCTTTGGTGCAAAATGCTGATTATTTTAATTCTTTCTACCGGTTGAAGAAGAATGGCTGTACTGTTCGGGTAGTTTACAGAATATGCAATTTATACAGTAAGTGTCATATTTCTATGCTATGCTATGCCCTTAATTTCTTCAGCATAAAAAATACATTTGGGGAAATGATGGAGTGTGGAGGGTGCAGGACGGATTCAGCTGAAGTTCTATTAATATTTATACTAAGGCTCTAAAGTTCCTCACTCAGTACATCAACTATGTTTCACTCTTTTAGGATTACAATCAAGACTTTTTTCAACAAGTTTTAATTCACGTGTGCAGTTGACAGGAGTGAGTCCATCACAGACACAGCAGTGGGACTGCATTGTGTGTGTGTGCATGAATGCTCACACTTGTCTCTGATCGTCAGTGAGACGGTCGGGAGAGAATAACAACGGGATGAAAACACATCAGGAGGTCAATTCCCCAGCTTCAGGGGTTGAAGTTCCAAACCTGGAGACATCCAGCGAAGAGAGTGACAGAAAGAGGGCAGAGACATCACATGAAAAACAAAGAACCCAACATGGGCAGAGAGATTCGGTGGAGAGGAAGAAAGCGATCCACCCAGTTAAAGTCGGACAGTGGGCACTCTGGACATGAACTGTGCATTTAGGGATTTGCTGCATTTTGACGTTTCACCAAGAACAATGAGTTTTTTTTAAAGGAATGTCATATTCTCAAACACTCAGACATTCAAATGTGAAAGCTGAGAATAGTCAGGAGAACATTCTGAATCCATTAAAAGGAAGTGCAAGTCTGTCTGGATAACTTCTTCAATGATGAGGATATCTGTATTAAAATGACTCTATGATGATGCTAATTAATTTGTGGTGATGTAAAGTTGATTGATGGTTAATTGTTGTTTAGTGGCTGTTTAGAGGGAATCAATTTGCGGCCATGGAAAGAATGGGATTTTGGTTTAATATTGAAAAGGTGACTTGAATGAAAAAACACGGATGGACTCAGTTACACACTGAAACACAAACGTAAACTATCTCTGCATCCTAAATGAAGTTGTGCTGCTTGTACACAATCAACCCTGATCTCTTACTTCTGTACTCCAAGACCTTAAAAATCATGAAACACAGTCGCCAGAAAAAAAGATAGAGTATCTTCTAATGACAGAGTGAGTTTCCCCTCCTCTCAATTCTTTACATTGTCATATGATCCCAACTTGTCCAGAAAACCTTCACAAAAACATAAATGTCAATAGATCTCCAGTCGCATTTGAGGCCTCATGGTCCACCCTTGTTTGTTAGGCTGCATCCAACTCTCCAAATGCATCAGTGATTTTGTGGAGAGGAAGTCAAAGTCATCGCCTTTTCTGGAAACCACATGATGGAAACATTAGCTTCCACATCTGACTCTGTGGTTCTCTGATACAAAGGAACAGCATTTCTTCCGAAAAGCGTTTCCCATTGCAGCTCATATTCATTTATGACTTCTGCAGCTACTGCAAAGCATGGGCATACACACACACACACACACACACACACACACACACGCATTTATATTCTCCAGTGGGAAGTGGCTCCCTTTGCACAAGACATGACATGATTGAAACCAAGTGTCAGGAAAGAAGAAAAGAAGAAGAACAGAATTCACCTTCGTCTAAAGAAAGCACTTTGTCAACATCGAGATTTATTCATCTGTGACTTCACTCATTGTCCATTCAGTATCTTTAGAATCAGAGTGAATGAGCACTGACTGCAGGAGCCATTGGTGTTCCTCGATTCAAGCCTTGATTCAGAAGAGCGCAGTGTTTAACCTCCTGCAGCACGCCATGGCTCTGTGTGGCGCCCATGAATGTAGCCACCATGTTGGGTTCAGATGAGCCACTACCTCTCTGAGTAAATGTATCCGCAGTGTGTGTGTGTGTGTGAGAGAGAGAGAGAGGGAGAGCGTAGTACATCAGTCTAGGATGCGTATCATTGCTCTGTTCCCTGCTGTGAAAGTTGATGGGGTTTCCCACCGAGGACGTGTGAAATGATCCTGGCAAGTGATTTGTGTGCATTTGTGTGTGAGTGTGTGTGTGTGTGTATGTGTGAGAGAGAATGGAGCAGACTGTGGTGTGTAGTCTCACATTATGTGTGTGTTACAATTATGCTCGAGCAGGTGAGATAGGGGGCGAGTCTGATTGAAAAAGCCGACGGTGCGGCCACACGCTGCGGCTCTCATTTTAACCTCACAACTTCTTGGAAACCCGTTTGATTGCTACTGTGTGACTCCATTCAGTGTCTGTCGATTTCCTAAACTCTTTCCTAAACTCTACTTCCTCCGGTCAGACACCTCTCCCCGTCCTGTCAGGAGGCCCTGGAACTTAAACAAATATATGCAAATGGTTCCAAATGGTGATCATGCACACACACACACACACACACACACATTGTTTTATAATAATAAATAATACATTTTAACATTCTAATCATCCAATACCAATATTATAGATACTGAAATTTGACAACACACTCTCCATTTATAAACAAAATGAATGGTATATATTTGGGCACATAGAAAAAAAATCAATGTTCCTAATTAGAAATGGCAAAAAGAATTTAAGAACTGAATTAAAAATAATTAGAAATTATACTGCAGAGAAATTGGAATGTGATTAACATGGATTTCCTGCATGAATTCAAAGAATTCAAACTTTGTCCTTGAGCAGATCATTAATGTTTCATTTTCATTGGAACCAAGAGTTATCAAGTTATAAGAAGATGATTTACTGTAAAAAGTTGTGAAGGCAGTGAATCCTTGTTGGCGGAGCGGGGCAGGCGGGGGCACGGACCGCTGAGCCAGGAGTGAATTATGGCAGCTCTCCGGAGAGATATTGAATCTTCAGGTAATTCAGGATCCAAACGGAGCCGAGCGCAGCAGGAAGCCAGGAAATCCTCGGGCGACAATCTGAGGTAGAGCAAACAGGAGTTAGTCTCGAGCGTGAAGGCCGCAAACTAAAAAGCAAGCCGTGGCCTCTGTGATGCAGAATCCGTTCTGGTGAAGGCTGGAGCGTGGTTGAGGACTTTATTCCAGATGTTTCCAGGTGAGGTGTGCCTGCTGTTCTGTAATGGTCAATGTAACCGCACCATGGAAAACGGACCGGAAACCCCCCTCCATGCCGCTGACTCTCCCAAAATATGTTGTCATTTAAGAGGTTTGGTTAGACTAGAACGTCTATCAAGTCTCACGGGTTCCTAGACAGGAGTTTGCTTCATTGCCGTCTGAAGAAGGATCCCCCATCCTATTCTTCTTTTCAAAATTAAACATCGAAAAATGGAGGTAGCTCAGAAAGTTCTTATTTTCAGGATTAAAAACGTTACACCGTCTGCTTCTTTTTTCAAAGAACGGTTTTGTTCATGTTATGTTATAAATGACATAGATCTGATTGATCAAAAAGTTCTGACCAGGCTGGATTCTGGTCTTCACTTGGGTCTTGGTTGTCAGAGGTGGGTGAGTCCAGTTCACCTCACACCATGCACAGAAACATGCAACATCCTGTGCTTCCGTTTTAAGATGGTTGCTTTGAGGTGATTAGGCTGAAATAATGGCTGCCTCTGTCTCTTGATGGTGTGGATGTTAAATCGGAGGAGAGGGAGATGTGGTGGAGGTGTGCAGAGTCTCTATGTTTTATCTTCTGTCACCGAGCTCTCAGCGCTGTGCTCCGCCTTCCAATGATTTACTGTCATACAGCAGTCTCGTCACTGCACTGAGGGAGTGTGTGTGTGTGTGTGTCGCAGAGGCAACACAAATTGATGGCGTGAGATATATGGGAATCGAATGATGTACAGCGTGTCTGTTGTCAGGAAAAACTAATTATGTCCCAAAAAGTTAATTCTATCGACATCTATAAAACATTCACTGTCTGGAATGACTGGGGACAAACTTTGATTTTAATTTCATGCTATTAAAGAGGAAATCCTCCCTCACAGAGAATTATCGCCTCATTTCTAGAAACTAGCATGACTCTGTTAATGTATAATTAATCAGGACGGAGGGGATGGATTTGGGCGATGATGTCATCCACACACAAAACTCCTGGAGCTTCTCCATGTGCGGGTGGGGGGGGTGGGGGGGTTGTAATGGAGCTACTGCAAGGGCGCAGTGACAGCAGCCATTGTGGTTTTTAACTGGGATCCATTCAAATAAAACTCACTTGGACGGAATTGAGAGGAGACGTGTGGGGACCGTGATATCAGCCAGGGCGGGTTCAGGAAGGAACAGTTGGGTTTAATTTACCCAGAAGCCTGAATCATATAAAGATGGAGGACGTAGCGGTAAAGCCACATTCTATTCATTGCCCCCTGGTGGCTGGCCAGAGAATAGGCTATAAACTCCATGTTAGCAGCTGGGACCTTTTATTTTTTAACCTAAAGATGGTGTCTGGTAGTTCCAAATTATTTTATTCCCTTTTCCTCTGCCTTCTTTTGGGATATATATTGTACTTATTGTATTATTTATGTTTTGTTATTGACAAAAAACACATCACACAAGAGTGGTAACATTTTGGGGCAATGTAAGTTCTGTTCTGACATTTTTAGAAGATGCATATTTAATACAGTTGTACTTTAAAAGGAATCCGGCCCCGCGCTGCATTTTAATGTTCGTATTGAAATGCACTGAAGTGGCTGCGGGCCCGTGTTCCCTCACACATGTTGCGTGTAAAGCCTGTGATATAATGTAACTAAGTGAATTCAGATTCTCTCTCCACACATGCACACGCTGTCACCACCAACTCTGTCTCCCTGGTTTCCAGTGAATCCGATAGGCTGTCCAGTCCCCATGAAGGAGATTACACAAATTTATGCAAAGCCCATAAATGATTTATACTGCAGACCACAACAAAGGCCTTTTTTTACAACACGGCGAACAAGAGGAGGAGAGAGAGGGAGAGAGAGAGAGAGAGAGAGAGAGGGGAGCAAGAAACCCTGAGACCCGCAGTGGTCCTTGTTCGCTCATCATGTTTGTGCCTCGGCCGACAGACGAGACGCAATTAAACATGATGGAATTGTTTGTTTGTTGATGACACAAACTAACAGCTGAACTAAAAGATGCAGAGTAGTGCACGATGGCGGCCTTTTCTTCCTGCACACAGAACAGCCATTGTGGCTGATTCCTCTGCCGTGCAGGCGGCGGAGTGCAGCGATGTTCTATTCTATTCAGCACAGCACTCACTGTTGGCCTTGGGTCTATGTTTGGACAGAGCTTTTAAGCACTCTCATGTCCTGCGTGCACCGCGTATGTGTGCATGTGTGTGTGAGTTTGCCTTGAGTGTGGAGGGGGGGGTTCTTTATCAAGGGGGTTAAAAGGCGGAGATGTGTTCAAGCTCTTCCCACCTCCTATGGCAGTGTCTACCCCCCCTTTACCCCCAAGGACCCAACGCGTGGCCGGGTTTATACACTATTCATAAAGACCACTGCGAGAGAGGAAAATGGTCCCATTATGTCCCAGCAATAATGGGACACATTTGTTTTTTGGCCCTGAGTGTAGTAGCAGTGGGTTTGTATGCATCTTTGTGTGTGATTGTTGTGATATTGATTAAAGTCTGCTCAGTTCGGAATAGAATTTCAAGGAATAGTCAGACATTATGTTTTAAGAAACATGTACTGTCAGAGAATGGGATGAGGTGTTAGCCTTTGACAAATAAGACTGTCAAAGAACACGATACACAATCAGCTGCTCTTCACACACACAATATTTTGTTGTGTCCAACCTGAACGTCTTTTCTAAAGTTGAGTTTGACGGCAGCCGGAGCCAGGGTTGGATTTCTGCCCCTCATGGCTTTGGAGGGAAATGGCAAAGGTGGTTTGCAGCAGGTGTTGTTGAAGAATCTCCTGCAGAAACAAGCCTTCACCAATCCATCCCTCCCTCCCTGTCTCCAAACGTCAACTTTGGGGACCCCCCCGCCCCCCTGCTGTCTCTCAGACCTCAGTTTGGGGGAATCTTTTCCTCAGGTCACTGGTCCTGCCCGACATCAGTGCTGCGTGTTTACATTCTGAGCACTGCTATAGCTGACCGATGGACTGTGTCCGACCGCCCCCCCCACACACACACTTCCAGTTCCCATCCATACACTGTCACCAGGTGCTGAGCCCCCCCACTGTCCCCTCTGCTCCGTCACCCCTTCCCTCCCCTCCGCCCCTCAATCCCTGTCCTTCAGACACCATTGTTTGGATGAACAATGGAGTCATTGTTACCTCAAGGTGGCGTATTGTGAGGGGTGTTCACAAGAGGCTGCAGAGGTGACCCTGACAGTGTAACTCAGCCCCCCCATCACCTCCCAACACACACACAAATGCATAGGGTATGGTTCCCAAACTTTGGCGCTCTATCGGGGCTTCAGGTCACAGGGGACATGCAGGGTAGGCGTGTGTGTGTGTGTGTGTGTGCAACAGACTGTATATGAAGATGGACGCCATGTCTGTTCTTCATAACTGAGTCTACAGCGTCTCCCTCACCCTTGGCTGGCTGCAGTAATGGCACCCTCCTCCATGTTACCAGACAGGACATGGACCAAACTCAATAGTAAAAGTAGATGTCAAATTTGGTTTCGACACAGTTACTCTCATTGAGCACCTTGTTCACGCTGATGTAGAATCCTTTAAATGTATTTGTTTGCTGCATGATTGACTGAACACAGACTTCTTAGAAAAGTTCTGCTCCTCACTTTCTTTTGTTTGTATGTGCTGAGTCTGCGTGCTCTCTCCTGTCCAGTCCACTATTTTCATTAGTAACTACTTCGCCCACAGAACGGGTCCCTGTGCTCCTGCAGGTTTCCACTTTAATACTCTCTCTGTGTCTGTTGAGACTCTGTCATGTAATCTTTAAAATAAGAAGCTGATAATCACAGAGCTGCGATGAAGGAAACATTGCAGAAAGGAGAAGCCGCAACATTCTCCTCCTCTGCCGTACCTTCCCAGGATCCCTTGGGGGGAACGTCAGCTGTTCACAGAATACATGGGATATACGGTATAATCTTTCCAACATGTTTGCCTGTCACACGGGTCGTTTTTCATTCGGACGTGCAGAGAATTACTGTACAAGTCATTTTCAAGAGCCGCAATCCCCTAAACGTGTTCTCTCTCAGTGTGCTTGAAATGTGTTGGAGCGATTTCCACACTAGGACACATCATCAGAGGAGCTCGCAGGTTAGAAAGTCAAACAAAAGGACCAGAGGGCCACCAACCAGAGGCTGTGAGAAAAAAGTAAAAGCTATGTTTTCAGAAATTATAAACAGGTATGAGTCTAACAATGCACAAAAACTTTGCTTGATGATCACATCAAGTTTCCAGTTGAACTGGAACAAGTTAATAGAAAATTTTTTCAATGTTTTTTTGTCCACAGTGTAACTATGCCATTGTCCCCCTGCAGCCATAAAACCTAGGCCAGACAGAGAACTTGTATTTTATGCACAGTCTAATCCATCGTTTCCTCTCTGCTGGAGTCTGGCTCTGTAATGTCAGGGTGAAGATGGATGACCCATCTGCCCATCTCCTCTCATTGAATACCAGGCTATCGTCTTACATACATACACACAGCTCACTGTCAGTCTGTCCCCATCTTTGTGTCTGACCGAGTATGAAGGGGAAACAGGCTCCCCTTTGTCGAGTCAGATCTCGCTGTCTGGCAGGGGGGCGCTGACTTCCTGTGCCCAGGAAAACAACTGTCCAGTGCTCGGCAGTGATGGAGCGGTATGTGCTGGCATGGAGCTTGTAAAAATGTTTGTATACGTGATTCTCCTGTGTGTGTGTTTATCTTATTCGAATGAAAAAACAAGAGCTGATTCATCTGCTTTATAAGATATCAAAAAAGGAAAATAGTTGATTCTAACGTGGAGCGCACTCAGTAGTTTTGACCTCAGTCCCTGAGGTTCAGTCAAGCTGCACCAAATTTCACAGATCAGAGGATGTGTCAGATTTATTTTTCAAATAAAAAATGTGTGAATTTTTCTCTTGGAAATCAGTAAAAATGTAGACTAACAATTTAAAAACTCATACAATGTTCAACAAACATGTTCATCTGCAGTAACCCTTAAAAGTATTTTCCTAAATATAAGCATAATTTACGTTATCATATTTATTTTTTAAACTACATTACTTGTCAGTCAAGTCTTTTAAACAACCAATACAATCTTCAGACCCAACTTTTAAAAATAAAAGCTCTGTAATCAACATTGCAGCAAGAAAACTTTGTTTCTTCTTGTATCGTCTTTTTTTTTTTTTTTTTTTAAGAGAGAAACTGATTGAACAATCAGCCTTGCTGTCCTGGCAATATTCCATAACTCTCAGGAACTTTGGGAAATGTATCGATGATGGAAGACAAGAGCAATATTTGCTGATGTCAACAGGCGTGTGACCTCACCACCGAGGTCGGCCGGGTCACGCTGGGTGTAAGGGTTGACGTAGGGGGAGACAGACCAGGAGACGAGGTCAACAGCTAATTAGAGCTCTAAAACACAGAGCGGGTCAGAGGGTCAGGTGACATCATCGGGCCACATCAGTATATTGTAAAGCGGCAACTATTGAAGTGAGATGTGACCTTCGACCCATGGTCAAACAGCTGATTAGTCGGGGTGGATCATCAAACGTCTCCAGTTTTACTGCGGAACATGTCGCTGCAGGTGATTTCCATGTTTAAAGTTGAGCAGATGAAAAACAAGAGTGAAGAACCTCCTGTGCTGACAAGCACTGGCCGGCTTCTTCCTTATGCCAACAGAATTCAACTGAATTCATTTTTACTTATAGAAAAACAGAAGTAATGTCTTTTCTAGAAAGTACCCCAGAGAAGTAGAGTTGAGTGGAGCCAGACTCGATCCTTCCTCAAAGTTCAGTTAATTACCTTCAGACTGAAGACTGAGAGTCACCAACATTAGGCAGAATTCAATTCTAGATGTTTCCAGTTTTAGATTCACCTAAAAAAAAAGTGTCAATGATGCCACCTGTCCCGTGGGCAAACTGCTGCAGACTCATATCTGAGGCTCATGTTTTCCCCCACCAGACTCAGGTTTTGGTTCGTGTGCCAGCATCTCTCAGCTGTGAAGGGAAAATGTCACAAGACTGTCACACTATCAAAGAAAATAAAAGGTCCACTGTAATCCGAGTTGCTGTGATGAAATGTCAATGTACTGCGGAGCTCTGGCCTGGATGCAGCTGCCGAGGTCCTGACAGCTCTGTCAGAGGAGCCGCAGACGAGGCACTCATCGTTTTCACCTGGTGCTTTTTGGTGCTGCTGGAGGAGCGCGGGTCACATGTTCGTCAAGTGCACATTTAAATAACACAGGGTTCACTAAGGAAGTGATCAATGGCTCTGTTCTGTTCCAGTGTCACAGTGTAAACCTTCATAGAGCTTCCGAACACCGGACCAGCACCCTGAGGCTGCTGCAGCTTAATGAGTCCAGTCATTAACGAGGTCTCAATTCAGGGGCCGTGTCCTTCAGAGCACCTGGTCTACGCAGGCTGCATCCTTCATAGGCTGCAAAGACCACGTCAGTTGTGAAACAATCAGTCTTCAAATTCCTCCTCTGATAATGGGGAAGTCTCCACTTTATGATAATTTCCCATCATACTGTAGGAATGTGGCTTACTCATGTCAAATAACTGGCAGACAAGAGCGGACCACCAGAGTGCCATCACTGCCACATGTGGGCCTGATGAGGGATGCCAGTCAATTCATGTCCAAAATAATTTTGCTATATGAGGTGGAAAAAATACGCTGAACTGCTATTTGCTGAAATGTAATGAAAATATCAGGGATCGTCACTTGAAGCAGTTTAATGTGTTTAAAATTATTACTATTCATAAAATCCTCCCAGAGCAAAGTCCAGGTACATTACTCACACACAGCTGTAATGTCTTTGAAGATGACACACACACACACACACACACACACACACAAAGGGAACTGTAGTGACTGCTGTAGCAGTAAATGGTATGTGAGCAGCGGGGCTGTTTGACACAGCAGCCATGTGGAGGCTGTGGCCTTTGTACAATAGCCCCCCCCGCCACCACCCCTCCCATCACTGTGCACCCCCTCCTTTGGGGAATCTGGATCTCATCTTTAGTTCTGAGCTCATTAAACCGATTATTCCCATAATCTCCCTGACAGAAGATGGAATAAAGGAACATGCACTAATAATTGCCTGCTTACATTTTGGTCTGTTTAGATGTGTTGACGGCTTATACACCAGACACTGAACCATGCACACTTCTCCTCTGGTGCTGTGTTGTTGGAGTGCATCTGTGAGAAAAAAAAAAAAAAAAAAAAAACATGTTGAAAGTTCTGATCGGTTAAATTCAAACATGACATATTTGCATGCGCTGTTGAACTCTTTTAAAAGATGAAACCTTCCTCCAGTCCATCAAGGGTTCCTGTGATCCACTCTAATCACATCTGGTTAATAGGCAGGATCTGCTGCCGCGTTCTCTCTGTGCCCCTGCTACTGCCTTGACCCCCGTGACCCCACCGGCTGCCCTTTGACCCCCCGCACATGATAAGTGTCTGTGACCTCTGACCTGTTTGGATAATTAAAGAGGCATGACCTCAGGCAGATTGCATTGGAAATCTGCCGCTGATGATGAGTGAGTTAGTCTGAGGTAAGTAGGCACGGATGAAGGCATGGCCTATTTTTAGGAGTGACGCTACCACTGCGTGCGTGTGTTCAGTCGACCATCGCCTCTTTGCCTCGTCTCTTCTTTTTATTTATATACGACGATGCTAATACGGAATATGTTACTCTCTGTCAGTGTGCAGAACAGTTCATTGATTATTGATGGTGTGGGTGTAAACGTGACGTCCTGCTCCATGTATGTTTAATGTCACTATAGAATAAATCGTCTCCGCCACTGGATTGTTAGTATTTGATCGATTGTCATGAAATAGACACGAGATGAAACCATCCCACGTCGCCCGCTCCCTTCACCTTATATCCAGCGCCACCATCAGACCCAGTGTTTTAATTTGTTTGATTGAGATACTACTTTGTTTGATTAGATACTTGCATAATTAATCAACCGCAGCTGTGCTCATTTGCTCATACATGAAACTAATATCATACATGTCACCAGCATGTTAGCATGTAGCGCAGAGCACCACTGGGTCCATTTTTGACTCCCTTGATTTAAAAACGTGCAGCTCACCTTTGTCTGATATTTCTATTTTGATCCACATTGAGATTCACATGGGATTGAAAACCCTTAGACTAGACTCTTAATTAGACGCTTATTTTGGCCTCTAGCTAGCGGACATTTCCAAATCAATAAAAACATACATTTGTTCTTACACATGAAACAGAAAACATCTGGAATATGCAAAAGTATTACCCAACGCTAAATGATTGACATACAAGTTCCAAATTCCAAACATTTCCCCAGATTGTTTTAGAGAAGTTGTGAGACGCTGCGTGGCGTGTCGTTCCGAACAAAGAAGGCTGCGGCACAGCAGAGGGGAAGTCTGCACAGACCGACAGCAGTGTGCTTCTCCAGCCGAGAGGTTTGGCATTCCTCACTTCTCTGCTCCACTTGGTTACTGTTGCTAAGACTGAAAAACTTTATCCAGCACTACACCGGCGGCAGAGGGACGCCATGAGCCAGCCCAAGGGTCAGACACCAGAGGAGACGGGCGGGAAAGCGAGAGTTGAGGAGGAAAAAAGGAGATTTCTGCTGTATTAAAAATGTTTTCAAGTCAAAAATTCTGTATTTTCATTAAAATAAATAAGGTTCTGGCGACTGCTTCGGTGGCCTCGTGTCACGGGGTCCACCTCTTCAAGCTGCAATTGACCTGACATTTTCCCTTATGCTTAATTGCCATTCATTCTATAATAGAGCACACAGCAGTCATAATGGCAGGAAATGTCAAGTCAGCGTTTAAAGGGGAGGAACCTTGCAAATTGCTTTCCTTTTAGATGAAAATATACACCTGCATTGTCTGACCAGGACTCCACGCTGTGCGACGGCGCTTGTTGACACATGCGATCTTCTTCCTCATTCACGGGAGCAGAGGTCCAGCGACTGTAGCTTCACTAACGGCACTTTAACTCCAACCCCCTTCGGCTCAAAACACATCATTTACCCCACGCGCTTATTGAGAGGTGAGGGCTGCTGACACGCCGCGTTAGATCGACTGAGCTTCATTATTCTCCTCGTTGCATTTTCTGAGTTTTGTTTCCACTGAAGTCCAAACTTTTTAAAACACATGATGCTGAAGATGGAAAAGGACAAAGAAATTATGATAATGAACACGTTAGCTCAGTGGCTGCGTATAAGATGTAATTAAAGACGGTTGTGGACAAAGGTTCAAGCTGCTGGAGTTTAGAAAATGAATCTCTCAGACTGTCCAGCGACGTATTTTTTTTTTCCATTTTCATGTGAATGTAATTTCTTAAATGCACTAACAAACTAAAAACTGAGTGGTGAATTCGTTTTGTAGAGCTGTATACATTTTGAGTGAATTCTTACTTTCTAACTTTAATAGTTGGCTCACCCTTGTCCAGTTAATCGTTAAAAGAAATGCACACCCGAGCGATCACAGACCATCAGCACAAACAAGTTTGCTTCTACATTTAAACATGCTTTTCTACCTAAAAGTGTTAATACTTACAAACAAATAAACAATTTATTCTGGGATTTTCCACCAGCCGATGTTATCGTTGCAGCAAGTCTGTTATTCTTTAACTGATGAGCTCAGTATACTGTCCTACACATAAAGTGAGTGGATGATTTAAAAAATATGCTGGTAGAAATAAGTGTTCTAAGTCATTTTTCAGATAACCTTGAACGTCGAGAAGTGGGAGAGGAGGCAGAACAAGGAAGGAGGAGAAGAGAAGAGTGAAGGGGAGGGGGAGGAGGAGGCGGGAGAATAAATGACATTCAACTCCAGGTCCACCTTGGCCACCTGATTGTTCCAAAATGAGAGCAATGCCCGACCAAAGAATGAGAAGAAAAAGAGAGGAGGAAAAATCAATACAGTGCAATTAAACACAAAGCATGGCTGTGTGGAGCTGAGGGGAATTTGTTATTTATTAAATTCACTCCTCCACCTCCTTCGCCTCCAAACCCCATAACTGGCCTCAGTCTTTAATGCATGAGCTGCCCTCTGCCTCTCTCCAGGTAATCTGACCTTTGTGGTTTGGACAGGACTGAAACGATTGTGAGAGAAGACCCAGGGAAGTCAGGAGTGTTCTCGCTTAGCGATCCGAGCCTTCTCCGTCAGCGTCGCCGCAGAAGACGAGCGGCTTTGGTTTTGGAGAGTTGGTGTGGAACACGCTTGGAATGTAATTTCTCAGCGTCTTGGCCACACAGAATGATTTTAAAGCGCAATTTCAATTTATATTCCCAGGTCAGAAACTAAGGGATGGTGTGAAAACCTTTCCTACAAACAGTTTGCTGGGCCAGACATTTGCGTGTCTAAATGTTCAAAATCTGTTCCAAAAAAAATGTTTAAAAATCTGTTTGATTTATCTGTGCTCTCCCACATTTTAACATCGGTTAAGAATTAAAAATATGTTGTTTTGCACATGGCCTCAATTCCTCATGACGTCACAGCCTGTTTTTACAACATCAAATAACCAAATTTATCAGAAACACTTGAACATCACTGCAATAAAAGCTGACAGTACTGCAACTGAACCAGACAGAAAAGCCGCCGACCAAAAACTCAACAATCAACAGATGTGACAAGACACAAGATCATCGGCTCCGTGAAAGAGTCGACAGATCAACTAAATGTGAAGAAGCAGCAGCAGCAGCAGCAGCAGCAGCAGAAAAAAGATATAGATGTGAAAACTTGATTTAAAACTTATCCAAGGATTGAAATACGTTTGTATGAAAAGGATCAAAGGTCTTTTAATTTCAATGGTTAATTAAATGAGAAAAGAGGAATTCTTCAGTGAATCAGGCACAAGGACAAAAGCAGAGTGGATCTTTTAGCGAGACTTTATTTTCTCTGATGATTGTGTGATTGGCAACCTTGTGGGAGCATCTCTATACATTCTCGCACACACACACACACACACACACACACACACACACACACACACCTGACCTCCACAAAGCACCATCTCTAGAGCTCTCCTCCCTCCCCCCTCCCTCTGCCCAAAACCCAAAGGAAATTAGAGGCCTTGTGTCACTGTTTTCAATGGACCTTGTTTCTTTTCTTTTCTTTCTTCCTTTCTTCTTCTTCTCTCTCTCTCTTTCTCTCTCTCTCTCTCTCTCTCTCTCTCTCTCACTCTCTCTCTCTCTCCCCCTCCATCCACCTCTGCCAGTGAATTTGATCCAGGCCCGGGATGGCGAGGCAGGGCGAGTAAATGAAATATTGATCCGCTGCTCCGTGGCCTTGCCTTCACCTTGTCCTGCGCGCTGAGTTACCGACTCTTCCGTTCTGCTTGTAATAGGAATTATTACAGGAGGCCGGGGCGAGTAATTACTTGGCATGGCGGAGAGGGCGCAGGGGAGGGGCCGCTGTATATTTCCTCTAAAGAAGTTATTTACCGCACTTGCTACCTTCAACCCGGCGCTGGCCCCTGTGACCGCCCCTGTCTGCTGCAGCCATGTCTTTCTTAACCTTAATTCAATTCTGTTAACCATCATTAATCATACAAGGCGTCCAGGGAAGTTTACCAAGCGTCGGCTGAACCCAGAGGCTGAGAGCTGGGAACACAGGGAGACTGTCAGGGATAGCGTTCCTTTAAAACTACCGTGGCTGCATGGCTTAATATAAACACCATTTTTCCTGATGTGTGATGGACACACACTGGAAAATTACTCAATGAAGTGCACTTAACAATCCTGGTGTAAAATCTCTCGATTCTTGAGCGAGGTGCTGGTGCACACTCATGTCCTTCAGCGAGGACTCAACGCAAATGAAGTACAACCAGATATTTCAGGTGAAAAGAACATGTGCAGCCAGGGGAGGAGGGTGGAGGGTGTTAAGAGGACAGGCTGACAGTAACATGAAGTTTTCTATTATAGTGCATTGAAGAGGTTTTACAGGAATATATAAGAGATCATAGTCGGTGGCAAATGGAGGTCCTTCCTCCACGTTGTCGTCATGTCACAATTTGAATAACCGCCTACAGCAGCTCATCTGACACGCCCCCTGACCAACTCAGGCAGTGTGAGAGTGAAGGTCGCCAGCAGAGTGCAGGGATGCAACACAGCGAGGAACCTGCTGAGGTGATGAGCAGCAAACTTCAGTGACAGAAGCAGGACCTAAAACCAAGGTCCTGATGTCGGTGACGTGAACACAACAGCATGAAAACCTTCTCAAGTCATGAAACAATTTACTGTTAAAATCAAACATTTGCAAAGAAAATGGGTCGAGTGAGAAATTCTGCGAGATTAATGGCAAATGAGATTTTGTGTGTCTCTGGTTACATCAACTGGCAGTTCAAAGTTTGAATCAACTGCAGCTTAAACTATTAATATCCATTCGTCTGATAACTGACAGATCTTTTAATGTTTCTGAATATACAACAGACATACTTTGCTCAACTGATGGCTATGTGGATTTAAAGGATTTTTTTTAAACCACAATGAAAAATATTGTTTAAAGAACCTTTCCGTTGCCGTGCAGCATGTCAGGACACGAACTGCGTTTGTCTTATAACTAACAAACTTCCATCACAGCTGAAAACTTATTTCCCAAGTTGATGATGAAATCTCTTTGTCAGAGATGAAGGTAAATGTCTTCAGCCCGCACTGCCTCACATTCTTCAGCACGCTGCTTCACATCGTCTGCATCGTATAACTCCAGGGTCATGAAACACACTTGTGTGACGGATGAAGTGTGATCCTCTTTAAATATTTCACAACAAACCAAAGCTTTTGCTCCTGTGCAGGAAAAGTCGGAGGCCGAACCCCTGCAGCCGTGACCTGCTGTTGTGTCAAACTTTGATGCATTCCTGCGTCGCTGCCCGAGGAAGTGGCCATTCGTTTGGGTGATAGATCCGCGGCGGTAGCGTCCTTGCCTTAGCGGTGGCCCGGCTGCTGCTGCCAAGAGCCGGTGATCTCCCACTGCATCAGAGACCGGCTGAAGGTCACCTCTGATGGGACGGAGGAAGTAGCAGAGATCCATCCTGGGATGGAGAACAGGCCTAACGAGGCTGCAGGGCCGAGGAGGAGGAGGGTTGGAGAATGGTAAGCAACCCAAGATTCTTTAGTTGAGTTTCTTGAATTCAACCATAATCAGACCTGAGAACATTTTTAGGGATTTTTTTTTTTGTTGGCTGAAATGTTTTAGATAAATACTTGAAATGTCAAATGTCAAATCAGATTATAAACATTATATAAAAGTCCTCAACTGAGGGCACCTTGAAATTTGGATCATTCTGAGTAAAAGAAAATAACTATTTTAACACCTGAAACTCCTTTGTAAGTCTCGAGGTGAAAGTCTAGAACAAAGCTTCCATCCAGCCCGCTGATGCCTCGGGATCCCGGCGGACGCTCTGCAGCCCGGCCCCCTCTAACGAGATCAGACCCAGCCCTCACAGATTCTATTATTCCGCCACTCTATTACATTACATCTCCATTTACGAAGCTTAAGCAGCTCCGAGCACGGCTGGGGCTTCGACCTTGTCAAAGAGGAGAAACTCTGACCGGGGAGCGAACGAGAGAGGGAGGAGAGAAAAGATGGAATAAGACCAAAAAAAAAAACCAGAGAGAGACGGGCTGAACTGCAGGAAGTGTGTTTGAGAAGATTGAGAGAGGAGGAGGATGGGGGTAGAGGAGGGAGGAGAAAAAGGGAAAATAGAAAATCGATAAGCCGTGGGAGCAGGAGGATGAAGATTGAAAGATGATGTGGATGGGATTTGGGGGCAGGGGAGGAGGTGGCATTTCAAAGAGATTGCGGAGTAGCTTAGGGCGTCGATGGCAAAGGTCGTCTCTGTAAACGTATCGATGGAGGCGACATCAGATGTCCGGGCAGGACAGCGGCTCCTTCGTCTCCTGAGACGCTCATCTGGTGTCACGGTTTCCCAACTTCACCACAGACGTCTTCTGATATTGAGACGTGTCCGTCAGCTCTCTCCTCTGATATGAAACCATCTCAGGATCCAGTGGTTTTGACGATCACTCCGCTTCACCGTACACGAGAAAGAGGACAGTCTCTTTGTCAATGATTAAACTCTTTCAAGGTGATAGTCTCCGAAAAAAGAAAACATTAATATGTCGGCTCTGGCTTGGAATACTCTGTCCTTGGCTATTGTGCTGAAGCTACTCAACAGAATAAAAAATAAAAAAAAGAAGCAGTTTGTCCATCAGGAGAAAAGAAACGATTCATTTAATTTACCTGTTCAGGGTTATAGACGCTGAAGAAGTCCCATCATGCAGGAACAAAGGAAGGTCTTTGTTTTACCGCAGGTTAGAAAGTCACAGACAGAAGGTGAAAGAAGACAAACGCCCATAATCATCAACAAAGCACAATCCTCCTCTAGCGCTCTTCCAAATGTCGAAGCTGCAACCTGTTTGACTAATAGGGAAAAAAGTGGAGAAAGCAGCAGGAAAAAAAGGTTTTCTGCGTCTGAGCCACAAAGGTTCCTCAGTAGGTCACAAGCCAACCCTCCGAAAAGTTTTATGGAAATCATTTCTGCAGTTTTTGAGTAATCCTGCTGAAAAACCAACAAACGCCTCGATTCTGTGGTGGAGAAAACAATTGAATCTATATTTGTAAAGCACAGTTCCCACTGCACGACCTCCTAACATGTGATCCCGAGCGATTGTGCGTTCATACTGACAGCCCTCGCAAGGAGAACCCTCAACAGAGTGCTCCCGCACTGAGGCCGCATCACACGAGGAGACACAGTGATGATCCTGCTGCTATTTTGTCACAGAGTCAGAATGGAGGGATTCTGCAGAAGGATGACAAACAAAGCCTCGTCCACCTCAGGGCAGAGGCGGGAATCCCACCTTATCTGTTCTGTCCACTGCACCACAGGGACACCAGACTCACCACCAAAATGATTCAGTCCCAGTGGTGAATAATCCGCTCCCCCTTCGTACACTCTGGGGAGAAATATGTCACGTGGACGTCCCTGGGTAAAGAATTGCTGGGAGACTTATAAATTATTCTGTGTTTGTCAGAATGAGCCATCGTAAATCGGAGGCATCCATTGGTGATGCTGATGCATGTCCCCTCCTCTGGTCCTCCCAGCGATTTTTACTGGATCTCGTGTTACATCACTGGAGAGCGTGGCAGAGCTCAGGGCGTGCATTACTAACTACGCAATCACTGCGCCCTAATGTTGCCTGCTGCTCCATAATGCAGCCATTATTTGCCAGCATACTGATGTTCTCTCCTCATGTTTGGAAACTGAAGAATGACAAACAAACACTCGCCCAACACTCGCCCCCCCCCCCCCCCGACAAACAAACCCTCCCCCAACCCCCCCCCCCCCCCCCCCCCCTCGCTGCCTTTCTATTTCCAAGGAAGACCTAATGAATATTTCCCTTTGAGTGTGAGAGTGTAAAACAAAGACGGTTCTGGGTCTCCTCTTCCTTTGTCTTGCTTCCTCAGAGGGGAAAATGTGAGAGGCATGAAAAGGCTGCGAGCCAGAGGAGCACATGCAGCGTTTCAGCATCTGCTCTTCCTCCTCTCCTTCTCAAAACACGTCCAACAACACGGCAGAAGGCACAGAGCCAGGACGAGGAGGACAGTGAGGGCGTGACGCTAACGTTCCAACGTCTCTGCCACACAAACCGGGCTTCTGATGAGTCTGCATATAATTTCGGGATTCGCATTTGCAGAATGAGAATGAGACAAAGACGCAGCAGCGGTTTGATGTTAAAAACGTGCAGAGGAAAGAAAGGACGATGTTTATCTCGCTGGGTAGAGACAGTGACGGCTGCAGCTTGAGGAGACACGCTAACTGCAAGACACCAGCAGATTAACAGAACATCTTTGTCTTTTTTGACAACACGCAAAAACAACCGTTAAAGCTCTTTTGGTTTGAAAAATAACTGCAAATTGCCTGCAATAAATCTTCTGTGGACACGAGTCGTGCGAGGACAGAAAGATCTTGACGCACTCAAACGGTCAGTTTGTGTAACATCAGGACGTCGTCCTCACCGTGGCGGCGCAGTGATGTCAGAGTGCTCGTGAAGTGAGTCGGATCAGAGGCTAAATGATAAACTCACAGCTTGTAATAGCTTGTTCTCCACTGGGAGAACACAGTGCGTCGGAGGAGTGAAGAACAAATTAACATTTACACCTGTGTCACTCAGTCTGAATGTTGCCTAACCATTTAAATCCGAGATCTATGTGAACTCAGCCGATGTTAGCATCTCCGGCTGCTCGGTTCCCGTGGCCACAGCTGGTGTATGGACTCTGATCAAAGGGGATCCAGCGGGGATAGCACCCAGTGAACGAGCGCTCCAGCCTGGGCACAGATGGCACAGGCAAGGCTGGAGGCCCAGGGCAGGAGCTGGTGAGGGAACTCGGAGGCATGCGGGCACAGTGCTGGGGCTCTCTGGGGATAAGAGCCCCCGGGCCACTCACAGTCCATCCAAATGGAGGCAATCTCACATCCCCTCAAGGGAACGGCTTGCAAATGCACCCATTCCCTCCTCGCAAAACGAGCCTGCCTCCATCTCCTCCATCTGATGTATGAATGGAAGCGAATGGGAGAGGATGGGGTGGGGGGGACGGATGAGGCGGTGGAGGAGAGGCAGGCAATCTCTGCGTGCCCTTTGAAGCTTGTCTTATGGCTTTTCTCTGTCAGGTCTCTCTCCAGGGACTCTTGGGGAATCTGGCTCAGGAAGGCATCCACCCTCTCAGAACCTCCCTGGAAAGGCTCTGGGTGTAGTCGACAGCTCAGGACAGACGCTGTGACATTCAGATGTGCATTAGTGCAGAGACGGTGACATGTGAACGACGCACGGCAACATGGAGATGATGCTGGATGGGGCTAAAGTAAAAATCCAACTGTATGAACTGCAATCTCCACGTGGGTAAAGGACAAAGTAGTTTTAGTAGTATTTAAGTACCAGATCTGTCTGTAGAGAACCTGTCCACATCCAGAGTAGTGAGATATGAGTAAAATATATGCAAGTAAAGAACTGTGTGTTAGAGGTTTGGGGGGAAAACATGAAAAAAAAAAAAAAACATGATTCATGTAGGGGTGATTCGTTCCTCCTCTCTGAGGGTTCAATGATACATCTGTTGAATCCAACCAAAGATGAATCAGAGAAACGTTCCCTCATCGCTCTGCTCCTTTATTCATGATCACCAGGGACGATATGTGATCGTGCCCCTGGTTAACCCCAACACCCGCCCTCAAAGACCTGTGGTTTAAAAAGCTTCTTTCCCTGCTTGTGTTTTTTGTCTGCGCTCCAGCCTCTTCTGCCAAGGTCTCCGGTCAAAAGCCTATCTTTAGCCTGCTGCGTGATTGTGGCCGAGCTCCGTAGGCCCTGTTTAGTCCCCTAGTGCAGAACTAATGTGCTTCAGATCAATAGTAGCTCAGGGGCAGGGCTGAGATGGAGCCGACGCAACAGCAGCAGAAACGTGGCTACTGCACTCGCACATGGCGTCCAACCAACAGAGGGGCGAGGTCTGCGCCGAAGGTTTTTAAGTAAAGATAGTGCGCGAGGGACAAGGAAACGTCTCTCTGATATATTTTCTCTCAGACGTCCGCGCTGATTGTTTTCCCTGCTTTCAATTTTTCTGAGGCAATTCATGTACGGTATTCTTCAGACTTGCTCGGCACTAAATGGCCTTATCTGCGTCTGCCCGGTGAATTGTGTACGGCGTGTCGGAGACGATTGTTTTCGGAGGACATCACAGGCTGATAGACAGATACCGCCGCGTGCCGACTCCTTGTCAATTCTCCGAGCGGCAGCGTGCGCGTTCACTCGGCGTTATCAGGCGGGAGATTGATTTCTGTGTCCATCTTGTTTGCCCTTCCCTTTGTGTTGCAAAGCTCAATTTAGAGGAGCCTATGATGTATTGATGCACGCACCGCGAATTACCCTGCTAAAAGATGCAAGTGCACAAAACGTCTCGCAAGAAACGGATAGGTTCTGTCCCCCTATTTGCCGTTCAGGGCACGTCCTGATTGCGAGGCAGCGTGTGATGTCTCGCAGAGATGAGGCCGATGCTTGGCAGCCAAACGTCTGACTGCTGCAGCGCCAACTAGATCAAGCCGCACTAAAATAGGATGTCAATGAGTGAGTTATATGGAGGAACTATTCGCCTCGTGGCGAAAAAGCTTCTTTTTTCTCGACTTGCAAATGCATTCATCACAGAGCAGCACAATAAGTGAGCACCATCACTCTGCTCTCTCTCTCTCTCTCTCCCTCCATAGCCGTCCCTCTTTATCCACTCTCCCTCCATAAACCCAGGCCTTTACTTCATTACCTCGACAGGCCGTTTGTAGGCTTGACTGCTGCACATCTAATTAAGAAACTTGCTTAATTAAAAAAGGGGGCAATAAGCCTTTAATGGTGACGGAAAATAATGACTATGTCAGTGAGGGACCCAATAACGACCAAATGAAATACTCGTGCAGCGAGGGGACGAGCGTAAACATGGCCGGCCCACCACGTGCTCCATCTGCAGCCCGACCTGCGCGGACCTCATCCAGCTGCCATTGTTGTTTGGGCAGGGCGACAAATGAGATAGTTAGCAGCGGTATTAGATGTGGCTGTAAAAGAGACTGCGGACGTATTAGCTTTGCTCCCTCGCCCATCAGGAAGAGACCAGAATATCGGCGGCTAAAGGCCTTGTGGAGCGGAGGCACGCCTCCAGCATACAGAGGAGCATCCAGCTAAATGCCAAGGGGCGCAGTCATTTATCTCCCCGTAATGTTTCACAACTATTATCGTGCTCTTTCATTCATCTGTGATGTGCAGGGCTCAGTGGTGTCGGTTAAAACATTAAAAAATCCTCAGGAAAATGAGTTAAGGCGTCGTCACGAAGGCAAAGGACGAAAATCTATATGACCACCCACAGAATCACAGATGTAAATATCTAAATGTCACTGGGGGTTTTAACTGGCGCCATTTTTTTACTGACGTGCAAAAACCTGAGACATAAACTGCTTTTAACAAGCAATGATCACACAAAGCTTCTGAGTTTCTCAGAGATAAAATAAACCTGAACACAGGTGAAAATACTTTCCCTGCAACTGCTTCTTACTTTACTGCAAAGGCTAAATTACATCACTGAACACAATATATATTTACTTTAATTATTGCAACTTGACATCAAATTAGAGAAATGCACAAATTCAAAGTTCTCCTCCAGGAGGCGCTCTGCAAGTGTTGATCTGTGCCCGCTGCCTCTTGAAGGAGATCCATCATCACCGAGAGGAATGACGTACTGCTTCCAGTGTCCGGCGAGCCGGTTTAAACACCGGCAGCCTGACTCGTGAATGCATGTAAATACCTTCATGAATGCTAATGGAACATTTATAATCTAAAGCGTCGCGCTAAAGAAGGTGACGGAGCCGGAGTGGCGTGCGTTTGCTGCATAACAGATGGTTGCATCGGGCCGTAAATTTACTCGCACAAGGCCAGCAACTCTGCCATGGCGTGACCCAGCCGCCGAGGAGAATGGAAAGGAGGGAAGATGGAGGGAGTCAAGGATGAGTGTCCTCCGCGCTCACTTTAGGCCGCGCTGTGATTGGCGGGCTCGCGTTCAGCTGCTTTGTTTGTTGATGCGGTGCAGAGATAATCGATGCTTGTCTATCAGGCTGAGGGGGAGTATTTCTGAAGCCGCAGTGCGGAGGTGGAGGGGAAGCGTTCTAGTGCGAAACGGCAGCAAAGGTCACAAGCTTTGATGCATGAGAAAGAGGCCACGGTGGTTCTTTTTAACCCAGACCTTGAAGTTAGCCATGAAAGTGGTCGCAGTTTCTCACGTCACGATTAGGGACATGAAAGAGGGAAAACCAAAAGAATCCACCTTGTTATTCGCCAGGAGAATAAGTCTCTCTCTCTCTCTCCCTGGTCACACAACGTGCTGTTTCTTATTTCATCCTGCAGCACAGCCACTTTATTGTGTTTCAGTGTTTCGTTGATTCAATGAACTCAAATGAGATGAGACATTTTCATTCCCACAGGACAGGACAAAGCTCTGCGCTGGAGTGGATTCACTGACTGAGGCTGGAGTGGGAGAAGAAAAAAAAAAAAAACTTGAAAAAAAAACGCTCATGCATCAAGGTTGCTTTTCCTCGCTCATGTAAAATGACTTGTCACTCATTAAACAGATCAGATTTTGGAGCCATGGCAGCGTTTATTGATAATTTGAAATATCGTTTCACTTGAGCTCCCTACACACACACACACACACACACACACACACATACACACACACAAGTGCCTCAAGATGGCGACACCTGCATCTAAAATATTCCAAAAGATGAGACTATTAATGCCAGAGTTTATATTTTCAGTGTTCCCCATCTCACTTCAGCAGAATACTGGACAAACTGATCGATTGAAATTATTACATTTGATCATGGTTTAAATGGTGGAAAAGATAATCATCATCTCTTCAAATTTAATGACACTTCATCCCATTAAAACGTGCTGCACTAGCTAACGTGACTAAAACTAGTATACAAATGATTCTTCAATCTGCTTTCTTGGATTCTACAACTTCAGTAATTAACAAAATGAATGAGAAACGCAGGTGATTTACTGGTCACACGGACTCTTCACGACTTCAGTCCAATGGTTTTGCTTTGTACCTTTCTTATTTCCAACCCACCAACCGCGCTGTCGTTCTCCGTGATAAACAGAGTTTTGCACAGCGCCGTCTCTCGTGTTTGAGCGTCTGATGAGCGCACGCACAATGTAGCGTTAATGGGTTTGTGAGTGCCGTTTTAATTTCCCATGTGGAGGCCGGGGGAGCTCGTCCTCCTGACCCTGGCGTGTGTCGGACAGCCCTTCCAGAGCTCAGCGGAGAAAAACGGCCTTATTAGCCCAGTTCATTAAAATCATTAATAGTCATGAAATGAGAGGCACCAGAGTCCAAAAGGCTTAATGCTCCATCCATATTAATTAGACGCCCACAAATCTGAAGTGAGGGAAACTGGGGCTGCTGCAGCTTCTGGCCTGAACACACACACACACACACACACACAAGGATGCACGAACCCACTGTGGCATAACCTCCTCACATCCCCCCTCCCCAGCTCCAACTGTCACCATTCGCTACCCTCCTGTTACTACTCCAGATTAAATTCCATTTTAATTAAAACTGATCACATTAAGAAACTGATGTGGTTAATTAACTGGACTCTGGTGGAAGCGCCTTCCTCTACATCCGACGGCTGCATTGTAAAACACTTCCCTTTGAGGAGAGAGGTGCTGCATGTTACACCCCCCACCGCCTCCTGCCTTCCGTCGCCCTCGCTCCCCTCCCCCTCCTCACACAACCCTGCTCTCTCTTTAAATTCACTCCCAAAACCCATCTGTCTTAACAAGTCGTTTAGACTCATTTTCAGGCTTCGAGGCTCTTAATTCAAGAAAAATATCTTCCAGCCGAGTGACTCCACGTGCTGTAATTTCTCTTGCATAAAGAATCTCCTGAAAGTGTCAGCATCTTTAAACGGACAGATATGGCTCGTCAGTAGCATAGTGACACCTGCAGGACGCTACGGCAAAATTATACGTAAACTGCATCTCCTTGTTTTGGGTTTTCATAGGACCTGACATATCTGGATCCGGCCACAAACATTGTTGGCATAAACATAAAACGTGTGTGTTTAACAGAAAAATAAGTATTTCTACACAAGTATTACATATGTATAGAAATGCAATCGCATTTGTGTGTCGCTGTTAAGTGTTTGTTATAGTATGAAGCACACAGGTGGATAAAGGGGCCTGGTATTTGAGCAGCTGTCTCAGCAAATACCCAGATCCCAAGCATTGTTTACAAGGCCCTGGAAGTTGGGTTTCACCAGAAACTCCACAGACCCTGTGCATTGCAGGGTCAGAAACATGAGGTTTTCAAAGCAAACGTGTATTAGCTTGATCTGGATTGTTACACGTGTCCAGACTGTGTGTAGCTCACCTCAATTTAGATGTCGTCCTCAGGATCTGCAAGCGGCTCGGCCTTGCTCTGTGGTCGGTCTGTCTGGCGTTAATCAATCTGTCCTCGAGAATCTTTGCTCACGACGGTGGCTCACACGCTTAAAAAAGAAACATTTACGCAAAACACGCAAAACTGGAAAAGTCCCCCGTGCAAGTCACATGTGGAGGAGGCTCAGTGAACCTCCAGGTGGCCGAGCTGAGAGTCGTCAGCCAATTAACTCGACCTGGATTAATGAGGGCCACAAGAGGGAGACACACAAGGAGACGCAGGAGGAGAAACACTTCAGACAGAGCTGAGGACCTGAAAATGTTTCCCGACAATTCTGTTTAAATTCTGTGTTTGTTGTCCTCTAATGAATAACGATGATTTCTTGTTGTTATCCACCGTGTATGTTCCATATTTGAGCCACTCTGTGTTGGATATTTCTGCTTTTTAATCTCTGAATATCTTAAGTGTTGAGGCTAACTCACTCCTTCGTCTTCTTTGTCTCGTGAATGTTTTACACTTCCTCTCTTCAACACGTTCTTCTCCTCTCATTTGAGGACTTACTCTCTTCATCACTGCCTCCCTGTCTTCCTTACTCTCTCTCTCCTCCTCTCCTCCTCATCACAGCCCCCCCGGCCTCCCCTCTGACTTGCTGGCCGCTCTTGCTAACACTTAGAAGTTATGGTTTGTGGCGGCTGAGCTGACAGCGCTACAGCGGAGGGCGAGATAAGGCTGTGACCTCTCTGGCCAGAGAGGATGAGATGAATACATTTACGCTCTGTGTGATGGGAGGATTGGGAGGGGGGAGGGGGGGTGCCGTCCCTGGACAGTATCTGTAACAAGGGCTTCAGACAGGAGGGATGGGGATGGCGAGAGGGGGAAGGGAGGGGAAGACGGACAGAGGGGAAAGGAGGCAGTTGGTGGGATATATATACGTGTAAATATATAACTCTATATATAATTAGAGAAAGAGAGTGAAAGAGAGAGAGAGAGAGAGTACAGATCCTCTTTCTCCCCAAGGCCTGATACCCTGATATTGGATGATGTTTCATAATCAAGGCCTCCTGCCACGAGACCACGATTCATCACCCTGAGTAGACATTCAGTGTGTGGGTGTGTGTGTGTGTGTATACACTACACTACACTATATGTGTGTCTGCACGTTTTTTGCACCATGTCTAGATTGCAAACATTTTTAGAACCAATTTGTCATTTGTAATTTCAATAACATTTCAATTACATCTTCACACTTCACCCTGATTTTTAATGAGAATCCAAAGACATGATTGTTTCTTTTCCTTCTCCATTACCGCCACCCTCTGAACTGGAGTGGTAAAAACTTTGTGAACGTGACAAGAGAACCTAGCACGGGGGAGGCCGGACACTGTGCGTTGTGTTTTATCCCCTGATATCAGACTGAGGCTCCTCCCACTCGGCCGTATCTTCACGATTATTGGCACAAGTTGGTTTGACACAGTCATGGAAACAAGTGAACTCCTGAAAACGCAGCTGCAGAGTTTCAAACTTGAACAGCCTGAAACAGGCAACACCTCGGCGTCTGCCCTGCTGGTGTGTCTTTGTATGAGCGTATCTCTGTCGGTCATATGTGTCTATACCAAGGACATCGTTTATCCAGCAGCACACAGGCAAAAACAACTTGCTGCCAGTATTGATGGTTCTTCCTGCAGTACCTGTGTGGATTGGGTTCAGAGGTCACCAGTCACAGGCAATCAGGAGTAAATGGAGCCTGTGTCACACCAGACATACGGCTAAGAGCTTTAGAACAAAGCCAAGGCCTCCTGTGTGTGTGTGTGTGTGTGTTACAGCGACACCCAACTCCCTTATTTCACTCAACCTCAGCCCAGTAACAGGATTAATCCCCGTTTATTACCCCGCGTCTTGACCTTGTTCATGATCCCTTTATCCTCCAAGACTGCAGACCTCACCAAAAACTCACATCATTCG
This sequence comes from Pseudorhombus dupliciocellatus, assembly GCA_016785235.1. NCBI lineage: Eukaryota > Metazoa > Chordata > Actinopteri > Pleuronectiformes > Paralichthyidae > Pseudorhombus > Pseudorhombus dupliciocellatus. The sequence goes on along the minus strand of JAFBJW010009053.1, from coordinate 1,423,059 downwards.
TCTATATTTAACAAAATGAACTGATGCCATGAGACGCCAGCCAGTCAGAACACATTTCCAATCCGTTTTATCCCCTCAGTAAGGTTTACCACTGTCAGCTCGTCCTCTGCTCATCTGCACACTAATCCAGTCTTCTCCCATTGTCTGGCTGACTCTGCCCGCCTGAACCCCAAGATCCCGCAGCAGCTCGTGGGAGGCGGAAGTCTCAGAGTGGGGACGAGGGGAACGAGGGACGGGAGGAAGACGCGTATCACAGATGAATTAAAGTCACTGATCCGCCTTGCCTTAACTCACTCTTACATCATCATAAAACATCATCCAATTTACCAGCGCTGTCGGAGAGGAGCCATAACACATTTGCATAATGCAGCGTCTTCACTATGTTAATTCCCTCCTCAACCCGGGCTCTTTTTTGTGTTTAGACTTATTCTACCCCTCTCTCTCGCTCGGTGCATTGTGTGTGCACGAGTGCATTACGCCACGCCAGCGTGTCAATGACTGTGGAAGATTATGGAGGTAAATGAGGCTCTCCAAAGCCCTCCAAGCTCTCCACACAGCCGCGCTGGTCGGTAGCGATACCGCAGGGCATCGCAGGAGGAGCAATAGAAACACATTACTGCCAAAATCACATTGCTCTTCCCCGCTGAGGGGTGTAAGTTACCGGGGAAATGGATGGAGCACACAGGGGGAGAGGAGGTGGAGGGGACTCTGGGGAGGGTGAAGGCAGGTGGAGGGGTGAGACGCAGCCGCCCTAATATTTGCACTGACACAAGTGATTTGCTTTTTAATTTTCTTCCCGTGTGAAATATGGAAGATGGTTAAATTCCTCCTCGGCTGGATTGAGATGCAGAACGACATACACACGCACTCACATACACATAGACTGTAGATAAAGATGGACGATATGGACAGCTCCCCAAAAGTGAAGCCAAGCATCTCCATCAATCACATCTTGGTTGCAGGTGTTCCTGCCTCCTCCATGTTAGTGGATGAGACTCCCAAAGATGGTTTCAGTCATTTTAGGTTTCTCTTATCTTACTGGTGTATGTTTAAGTGTTTCTGTTTCAGGAATTGTTGAATCCCAGACTGAGCTGTCCCTCATCTTTACTCACTGTGATGTTACACGATGATGTTTAAGACCTTGTACAAAATTTTTATTTCATCTGTCTGTGATGAAATTAAACATCTTTCAACTGTCTGTTAAAAAAACATCCACATCAACATTTTGTCATCATTTCTTTCTACCTTGACTTCTTCATCTGTCTTTGGAAGGTCTGATGTCTGAGCTGGAACTCTGAAGACGCTTCTCTGGGCAGGAGAAAGGTTTGTTTGTAGAGACTGACCCCTGGTGGTTGAGTGCACACTCGCGCTCCATCAACGCAAATGATCGGAAATTCGACAAAGAATTCTGTTTATGATCACTCGTTATAATCCCTCGTGGCCTGGACCATCACAAACCACTGAATTACATCAATGCTTCTCTATATAAAAGCCAACGTCACATCCCTCTCACTTCTCTCCATTGGCTCCCTGTCCATTTTAAAATTTATATCAAGATTGTACTAATCACTTTTGAATCTGCATGTGCCTGCACTCGGACCCTCAGGTGGATCCTGGCTGTTCCAAAGTCCATCAGGGCCCTGGGCTCTGGAACGGCCCTCTGCAGTTAATTCAGTGACTTCCTCTAAACCACTACTCAAAACCCATTTTATAGATTTGCTTTCAAATGATGTCATGTTTTTAAAGTCTTCTTCTCACCTTTTATATGATGTATTTGTTTACTCTGCTGTCCTAGAGGAGTTTCCTGCTGATTGAAAACCTGTCTTGTCTTTTTAGTTTCTGTCGCCACATTACATTTGTAGCCAAACCTCTTTACTGAGAAAATGTCTGATCCCATCCCTTCACTCTTCCTGTTGCACTTTAAATGTCTTCGATCAGCTGCCAATCACAACTCGCTCTAGATTTCATTGGTAATTTGCTGCCACCTAGAGGATTCAGTGCTGCTCTGCATGGTTCAGACAGGAAGAGAAAAATAAAAAACAATTATTACTTTTTTCTATTGGTATTTTTCGAATTGATTTTATTATTTTTATTTTTTCTGAACCTGCAAAATTTAGACCTGTGTGGAAGTGTAATTGTCAACTTCTGTGCACTCTCTGCTCATATTGTGTTACATTTTGTTTGGATGCCCTATTTTCAACTTATTCTATTATACAATCATAATAATTATTGTGATAATGGGGGAAACATCACAGACCTCGAGAATAAAGTCAAGGTTACAATTTTATGACTTAATGTTGAAGTCTGTTATTTTTTTTCTCAATATGGCCCTAATACTCCAGTACCCTAGTACGTTGTATAAGTAAGTTGTATGTATAATATGTTGAAAATATGTATTTATTATTTCCTGTAAATAATTTTATTGACGGATGTTGTTGTTACCCCTTTAATTTCGATTTCTTTTTTTTTTTTTTTACGTCGAAGATACTGTCCACATGGGGGTGGGTGGGATGACACATTCAGAGGAGGGAGCGAGTGTTTTCATCATGTAGAAGCAGGGAGATACAGAGAGAGAGAGAGAGAGAGAGAGAGAGAGAGAGACAGAGTCAGAGACAGACTGAGACACAGAGAAAAACACAGAGACTCAAACTTCACAGGAGCCTGAGATGCCTTCAGACAGATTCTGACGCGTCATGCTGTTTCCTGCACAGACTCCACAATAAAGAGGTGAGATCTATTTCGTGTCCCTAACACCGATCTGATCCCCTCTCCTCTTCCTCTCTTTCTGCCTCGGCATCAATTTTAAATGCGTCGCACCCTCGTCAAGGTCTTTTGACGAACTTTGCTTATGACACACCGTCGCCATGACCCTGTGGTGTCGCAGTCTGAAGAGATCCAGCTGTTTGCAGTGGGTCAGGACCACAATCCCTTTCAGCACCAAGGACAGAGCTGCTGCGCAGTTTGGATTCAGGAGGCAGCGCCACGACGTAACTGCGTCTGTGAATTCCACCAACGTCACTTTATCAGCCTCAGCAAACATTCACAGCGAAGCATCCAGAACAAGATATGACGTGATTCTGGTTTCCAGCTGATTTTGTGCAGTCAGGGACACTTTAACTCTTCCTGTGCTCATCTGTGATCGATGAACTCACTCAGACATTAACAGATGGACAATGTCATGATTATTTTTTATATGAGTTGTGTTAAACTTGTGTCTCAACTCTTGCCAGGTTATTTCTCCTACAGCTTCATGCACTTTATGTGTTGTAAAGATTGTTAGAATCTGAAAGCTCTGGAGCAGATTCCAGGTGATTCTGAGGAGGAAGCTTCTCCTCCTCTGTCGTAGTAAACGGTTACTGTGAGAGGAATCTCAAAGAGTGAAAGAATCAAGTTCAGATGACATAAGGGCTTTATTCTGAATACCAGATGCATAAGAGAGACCAGGCAGATGAGCCAGACTGGAAGATTGAGGTTGCGTAGGCAACGTTAAGTCTCCATGTGGACTATATCTGATATATGTTCTGTCTCAATTTAAACGTGTTCATGCTTTATTTGTCTTTGACTTCCTGTAACATAAATTATTAATCATTTAGTATAATAATTCCTGATCTACTGTGTAACAGATGGACTGTGACCATGTTTTACAGGAGCAGAAAATGGCAGCTGCAGACGTCCTCCGCCTCACGCTGTGGATCGGCACACTCGTCACTGCCGGATTCGGCTGTCCTGAGCTCTGTGGCTGCTACAACAAACAAGGCCGCCATGTTGCTGAATGCTCCTACAATGAAATCACAGAAGTCCCGCGTGGATTTCCTTCCGACGTAACAACCATTAGTCTCACCGCTAACAAGATCAGCCTGATCCTGCTGGGCAGTTTTGACAATGTGACCCAGGTGACGTCGCTGTGGATGTCCCACAACCAGATTGTCTCCATCGAACCAGGGACCCTCGCTCCTTTGGTTCATCTGCGTAACTTTGACATCAGCCACAATAAAATTGCAGAGTTTCCCTGGGAGGATCTGCAGAGCCTCACAGGCCTGCATCTGCTGAAGATGAACCACAATGAGATGACCAGCCTGCCGAGGAACGCCTTCTCCAACCTGAAAGACCTGAAGTCCATCCGAATCAACAACAATAGATTCACAACCATCGCCGAGGGGACCTTTGACGGTTTGGTGTCTTTGTCCCATTTGCAGATTTACAACAATCCATTTAAATGCACCTGTTCCCTATACTGGCTCCGAGCCTGGATTTCAACGACCCCCATCACAGTCCCGGAGAAGGATTCGATTGTTTGTGAAAGTCCAGAGAAACTCAAAGGGAACAGGATCGTAGGGTTACCAGAGTCAAAGTGCACCAGTCCAACTGTCAGAATACGAACAAATATCCATAAGCCGACTGTGGAGGAGGGGAGATCATTGGTGCTGACCTGTGAATTCAATGGAAACCCAGAGCCACTTGTCCTGTGGAACTTTCGCAGCAGAGGCCAGAGGCAGGAGGCGGCTGTGACGTTCACCTGGAACCAGCCTGCAGACTCAAACTTCACACTGTCCCATCCTCGCATCAAAGTCTTTACCAACGGGATTGTAATCATCCCACAGCTCCGGAGAGAAGACACCGGTATCTACAGCTGCTCGGCTACAAACGAGGTTGGCAGAGCTGACAAATCGGTGTCAGTAACCGTGGTGGCTTCGCCCCAGCGAACACCCATCCCAGAGGGGGCCACGCCACCCACTTACACCCAAACTCGCCCACCAACACAGAAAATATCCATGTCTGACTCTGAGCGTCTGCCAAGACTGAGGACAGAAGACATCATGGGCGTCTTACCAACTGTCTCACCCACTGTTGAGATGAACTCTGAGTCTTCGGACGAGGAAACAGAAAATCCGTCACCTGCCAGCAAATGTGGCCTGACGGCAAACACCAGGTACGTTTCTAGTCACGTCTTCAATGGCAGCCTGGATGACATCAAACACTACACATTTGACTTTGGCGTCATTGCGTTAGGGGTGTCAGAGACGGAAGCAACGGTGCGGCTCAACCCTCTTCTCATACCCAGAGAAAAGAGCAGCAACCGAGCTGCTCCCACGTCTGGGAGCCTCCCCACGGACAGTGGAGAAGGTCGTGACCTTGCAGATGTCTCAGAAAAAGACCACACCAATGGCTTGTACCTGTGCATCTCTGCCGACCGCAAACACTCGGCAGTGCAGTGGTCGAGAATCAAAGAAGGCGTGAGCACGTACCAGTTCAGCGGTTTACGCCCCGGCACCAACTACTCCCTGTGTCTGACCTACAGAGGGGACGACTGTGAGGTGCAGGTGCTGTTCGCCACCAGGAGGAGGGTCCCCAACCTGCTCATCATCATCTCCGTCAGCATCTGCCTCCTCACCGTGTCCACAGTGCCCCTGCTCGGCGCCACCTGCTTCCACCTGGTGTACAAGTACCGCAGCAAGACGTACAAGCTGATCCTGAAGGCCAAAGACCAGTACCACATGGAGAGGAACCTCACCGTCAACTTCAACATCCGAGCACCGCACACCGACTCCCAGAGGAAGATCAACGGCAGCCAGCTGGACGAGGAGGAAGGGGAGAGCATGGACGGAGAGAGAGAAGCAGATACAGAGGAAAGCATGGTGACCGAGTCACTCACTTTGTCCCAGTGCCGGGGAAATTTAGATGACTGTGAGGTTGGCTCTGAGTTCAGTGATAAGTTGCCTCTGGGAGCTGAAGCTGTGAATATTACGAGCAACAACAAATATCCAAATCCGTAAACGATGACAGTTTCTAAAATGATTTAGTAGTTTATTCAGTTAAGAGGAATTTAAGATTGGACAGGTTAAGGGTCCTTGAAGCAAAGAAATACTGGAAGACTCAAAATATACTGATGTGTTTAAAAGCACATGCAGAGCTGAAACATTCAGAAGTATCAGAGTGAACGCTGCAGCAGGCCTGTCCTCTTCTTGTTACGTGTGATTTTGTCATTTGCATTTCTAACAACAACGAAAAAGCAAAAATACAACAAGCTTGTGTTCGGCTAACAGCAAAGATTTGATTCCGATCATGTCTCCAAGCCAGACTTTTGTCTTATCATGGGTAAAAATAGATTTTGTTTTGGCGAGGTCTGTGGTAAAAATAAAAGTACAGACAGCCGCCTGCGTCACATATGAAATATATAAAGCATACTGCAGATTAAATATAAGCAAGAGTAACTGTGGCTTAGACATACTAATATTCTGCTTCAAGCTATTGCTCAGTGCTGTGGTATTACTGTGGAGGTGCCAAAAAAATACAGACACAGGTTTTAATGTTTATAAAAACTGAGATAAACTGAGAATTTAATGTGGTGTCCTGCAGCTGTGAGTCAGTGTTGAACTGTGAACATTGCACCAAACTGTTTTTTTCATTCAAAATCAAACTGGGTGTTTGTTAAAGTAAATGTGGCCAAGTCCAGTATAGTTATCATGTCTTCGACAGTAAACGCACCAGTGAGTGTGTATGTGAAGCTTCTGCGCTGTATCCACGCCATGTGTCCGTCCTGTCTTTCTGTTGTGTTTAGACCAGAGACAAAGTTGCTTTTAACCAACAGGCATGCAAAAACACACATGGGCAGTAGGGGGCAGTGCAGCTGTGGTACAGCCTCTATAGTGAAGTACGCCAGTAAAATGTATACTTATATTATACACCAAGTAAAACATGCACAACGTCCTCCACTAATGTGAATAAAAAACAAGCATAGCCCAGCCTTAGAGAACCTGCATGCTGCCTGTTGTTGTGAGTCGCAGTTTGTTGTTTCTTGTGAATGAGTTCTTGAAGAAATGTTCGGCCCTTGTGGCTTTTTTCTGTTTTTACCAAAGTGTCTCAATATTTGAGATATTAACCCTCTGATCCCTCGTGCCTCAAGTTTGGACAAAACAATAGCACGGACAATTTTCTCATCTGCCTCAAAAAGTTCAGGACCAGCAGTTAGTTAGTTAGTTGGTTAGGGAGTTACATTCACTTGAACTAAATTAAATTTAATGGTCAATAAATCGTAAAATCATTCTGAAAAATCTAAATAATAAATAGATAAACTCTTTGAATGAAAATGTCTAAAATGCTAGGAGGACCAACACACTTTGCAAACTCTTGTATAATACATGTTCAATCATTGTAGTTTATACATGCATACGTTTTGGAATCTGAAAATCTAAATAAATGAAATATAGTCTGCATTATGTGAAAGACTTCTCTGTTGCATATTGAAAATACGTTTTCTTACCATCATACTTTGTGAGTCTTTTATTTTTCTGCAGCGGTTACACGATCACAAAGTTGGAAAACTGTCTATCTGCATATTAAAACCAGCGGCAGGCTTCAGAGCGTCAGTGTTTCAGATGCATCGCATCATATCTGCAGCTGTGAGTGAATCTTTGTTGCTTGATTCATGATCGCACAACTCTCCTAACGAGCATCAGAGAACAACGGGGTTGAGCAGCTGACGCTGACACGATTGGATCCACCAGGAGGTGAAAATAGACTGATGTCCGACCTCTTATCGACCCCCTGCTCCAGCTGTGACACTGACATTGATCAGTCTGTAATGTGAAGCGGAAAGTTAAACAAGTGAGACACAGTTTTCATCAGTAGCTTTGACCTGGTTCCTGTGGGGATCACGGCGTAATAATAGTTATATATAAACTGTTAATGTTCTGGTGAAGTGTCCACCTGTTTTGAGCTGGTGACCCTTCGTTTTAATTCTTTGTGCGTTTGAAAGAACACGTATTTAGCTTCTACTCTCTGACTGACATGGAAGAGGCTGGGTTTATGACGATAAACAGGGCCTATGGTTCACACACAAAATAACAAAAATCTGCTCAATCCCAGAGTGCTGAATATAAATGATGCTTTCCTGCACAGTATTAGAAATACATTTAGATTCATATAAAAAAGCCCCAGAGATTCTGCCAAATCAAAACTGCACAGCATGTACCACACTAATACCATAGTGTTCACAAAGACGGACATGAGATACAACTTAACAAATTAAACTGGTGTTTTGAGAGTATCTTGTGCCTCTGAACTCTAGAGTTTCATTTGCAGCCTGACCCGTTTCTCTAGACCACAAGTTACACTAAGTTTATTGTTTTCTTCCGAGCACATTATCTTATTAGGCGTAAACGACCGACCGTACTGTGTCTCAATCCGTTTTATCTTGGTCCGTCGGTGGCTTGGCGGCCTGGACCGGCTCAGCAGCCATCTTGCAGGCCTCCTTCTTGCTGCCTCCCTTGGGCGTGCCGTTCACGACGCTCTCCGAGGGCTGCAGGGTCTGGAAGTGCTTCCTGGAGCCCAGCAGCGACGGGTTGTTGACCAGCGTGTACATCAGCTGCCAGCGAGCACGGACCCTACGGCTGCTGGTCGCCTTGCTCGGCGGGGTCACCTGAATCCCTGGAGGAGCAGTAAGAGACACTGAAGATCCAAGGAGTGAGTGTGTGTGTGTGTAGTTCAGGGTCTGCTCTACCTTCCTCTGCGTCTCGTATTTTCTGTCCGACTCGGCCTCCCTCCACCATCATGTCCACCAGCAGCCCACAGAAAGCCTTCATCACCGGGTGAGACTGGCTGACCTCCACCCTCAGGAACTGGGTGTAGTATCGGTAAGCTGGGTGGGGCCAAAGGTCAAATGTCAGACCAAAATCCACACAACTTGATTTTTATTTTGGAATTAAATCCTCCCACTAAACACGGACCGGGGTCGTAGGACTCTGACGTGCGGTGCAGCAGGCTGATGTCCACACGGCCGAGATGGAGGATGTTGAACAAAGCCGTTATCACCATCCTCCAGATGGAGACCACCAGACCCAGCACGGTGTTGACCAGGAAGAGCAGGTAGGTCAGGAGGAACAGGCTGTCTCTGAAGTCACATTTCAGGAGGAGGGAAAATGAAAAGGCGTGACACAGGACAGAGGAGGTGAGAAATACCGATGCAGATGATATTTCAAACATTTCCCTCGTACCTGTTTTTCAAGTCTCTTGTTCCGGCTTCTTCTTTGATGAATGCAAACTTGGCCGTCACATGTTGAAGGAGCGTGACCAGGATGAGCGTGAGCCAGGCCGGCCTGAGACGTCACACACAGCAGAGACAAGAAATGAAGAAGTCATTTTTGTCTGGATGATTTGAACCATGTTAGAGAGGCGTCGCTGACTCACCATGCCTTTCCTGCGATTTCAAAGACGATGAGGTTCCGTCCATGAAAAACAGGGATGATGATCAGAAACACCAGGAACAGGAAGCAGATGAAAAACACGACAGTCTGGATGGCCATCCCTGTCAGAACCACACACAGCCCACAGGGTTGTTGATCCTCAACTCAAAACTCATCTCTTCTTTGTGTTTTTTTCCACTAAGCAGATCATCAAAACACTGTAATGAGACAATCTCGAGGGCGATTGCTGCCTTTTTTCAGTCTTTTCACTTGAAAAGCTAATCACAGGATAACGATGGAGTTATTGCACATCACACAAACCCACAAATTAAAGCTATTGTCAGAGATGGTTTTCAGTCTCACCGAGGCAGATGACTGCAGCCTGGTATCCCGTCAGACCCATCCAGCACACCACGCCAGCCTTAGATGGACTGAGGCTCTTCTGGCTGTTACAGATTCTGTAAATGTCTCCTTTGTACAGCCCCCTCAGGTTTGACCTGAAGACACGTCCACGGACAAATAGGTTTTTAAAATAAGGATTTAATTTGGTCAAAAACATGCAATGAACAAAGTGTTAATAGAGAGAAAAGGGGAATAATTCATATAAATACATGTGGCATTTCTACTTAATTGGAATAATGTACAGTGTATTGTGTTGTTTCAGAAGTTTAAATCTTGACTATCCAAAGAGTGTAATGTGTGGAAATGTTGTCCTTCTGTGCTTTCAGGTCACGTACCTGTGGAGAACCAAAGACCTCATGAGCATGACCAGAGTGACCAGACAAGACAGAGTCATGGCACACAGGTAGCACACTGACGACGACACCAAAGAACACAAGTGATTACAATTCTTCTCAAAGATAAAGTTTTACGTTCAAATGCCAGGAGGGGGCGATCGCGAACCTTCCAGCAGCCACGTGTAGAACGTGACGATCCTGACGACCTCCATCCTGTCGTCTGAGAGCACGATCCCGAACCCCAGCAACAGGAAGGCGATGTTCTCGTCGATTCCAGCACGGACGATGTGGAGAGTGGGGACGACCAGGACGACCAACAGCAACGCCGCCTGAGAGGAGGGACACCGAGACGAGGTGACGCGTTCACGTTGCAACAAAGAGAAGCCGCTGCAAATACATGTGTGTCACGTGACAGAGGACTCACGTGATAGATCGCCACGAGGGCCACGAACACAGATACGGCCAATTTTAACGGAAAACGAAACACTGGAACGCAATTTGTCGTTAATTTTACAGATGTTTCACGTTTTGAATTGACATGACAGTAATTACTTTTTGTTGATTTAAGAAGTAAACAGGGCCCTCACCTTTCTCTGGAATGTAAATATAACTCTTGGGAATCTCCAGTATTTTCTCTACTAGCGTTGGTTTGTCCGAAGATGAAGAGCTTCATGAACACAGAGAGGTTAGTTTCGCATGTGTTTGTTGTTTTTATTTATATTATATTGTGTCCGTCATTCACCTGACAGCGCAGCGGCTTTTCTTTAGGAGCTGTTTCACGTAGTTGGTGTAGTAGCTGCTGTCCAGGTCCTGCAGGCAAAAAACAAACGAGACGTCAACTAAATAATTCAGAGAACAATGCAAACATCTTTGTGTTCAGCTTCAGCTACAGAGGTTAACACACACGATGACAAAGGGCTGGTTTTCCCGTTGGTTTAATCTCACCACAGAGTTCTTTTGAAAACCACTGACCAAACTTTGTGAGGATTAAACCTGCTCCAAGGCTGAAAGCAGAAAATATCGCCTCCTCTGTCATAATCTGCTCACGTACGCCGAGTTAAACCCACTCTTCTGAACAAGCTGCTTACAGTAATCACGGTTATGCTTCACATAGTTGAAATTCATGTTTCTTCCTTCATGTGGAAAAAAATGGTTCGACGTTGTTTCCTCTCACCTCATCCGTCTTTGGCCCTTTGACGAAAAGCAGCAGGAACTGGATGCACATGTAGGCGAGGCAGGCCAGCTGAGGGAGGCTGGCAAACAGAGCGTAGTACTTATAGATCTGGGGGGAGAAAAGGGTCTTTTAAAGGAGCAGTTCAGCCAAAATCACTGTTTTTGAAATGAATAAACTTGTTGCCTCTGGAGTCTTGGGACAGTCAAACTTCTGCCACAGCAGGACCCCGAAGTGACTGAAGGACAGCAGCACCCCGAACACGTAGCCGGTTCGACGCTGCAGAGTGGCGCACACCAACAGAGGGTAATACAGCAGCGGGTAGTAGAAGATGGAGATGATCTTCATGTACTCTGACCAAAGAAAAGAAAGATTTCAGTCCATGCTTCAACCTGAAACATGGACTTTTGAATGAAGGGAATTGTCTCTCCTTGTTTGAGATTTCTGTGTGTTTCACCACCTTTATACAACTCGTTTTAATTCAATTAAATTCTATTCTATTTATATAGCGCCAAATCATAACAGACGTTATCTCAGGCCGCTTTACATATTCACTTCATGATTAAATCATCATCAGTTTCTCTGACTGTGTGAATGAAAGCTGAGTGAAAGTCACTGTGTGTGGATTTCTTATGTGGCCGACACAATGTCTTACCTCTGCTTTGAGCAGATTTACTTCTAATTGCATTTTTTTTTTTTTTTTTTTTTTTTTTTAATGCTTAAGGCTAATTACTCAAAAAACATGGTCATTTGCGTGATTTAACATTCTGCTTATGTATATTGTAATTATCTAACAGTTAAGCTTTTCAGATGCATGTACATGTGATCATTATATATATTTATATATATGATCCTCCATCAAAACACAAATGTCCACCTTTCATTTCCCCCGGTGTGTCTTTGCAGAAAGGCAGAGGGTCCGGGGCGATCACCAGCACGGCCAGCTTACTGAACACCAGCCCGAACACGGCCATGACCACGCCCTTCTCCTGAGTCTGGTCCAGGAAGTTGTTTGGACTGCGAGATCAGACGTTCAGATTTTATTTTATTCTTCATTTAATTTGACACGTTTAAGACAGAGGAGAAGAGTCTCATCTGTCAAAGTCACCTGAAGATGCTGGAGGATCCTCTGGTGAATCCTTGGCAGAATTTGTTTTTCCTGGTGAGAACTGCCAGAATCAACATGACCACCAGCTGCGGGGGAGAGATGCAGTTTGGTTTAAAGACATTAAATCTACTCATCACATGGACGGATGTGGAGTTTTTAAAACTCAGACCTTTGTTTGTACATTTACACAATAACAACTGTAACAACATTTATAAAATGCATAAACATAATCACTGCTCTTCAAAATAAGTGATAAAATATACGACTGAACGCCTCTACTCTTCTGCACTGCAGCTCATTGTGCAGGGAACATTCCTGTCCTTGTTATTTCTGATCGGCTGCAGTGACCCAGCTGTCACAGCTCATAATCTGCCCAACCAGGAAACTGGACCACGTCCAGTCAGCGTACAATACGAGGGGCCTCCAAGTTGAAGTGGCCCTCACTTGTAAAACAACCCAGTGACAGTAAACATCATTAAATGGGCCGGCTGTGGGAGGTGCAGGCAGCTGACAAGCCAACGAGGGGTTGATGGAAAAGTCAGGAGGGATTTAAAGGACGAGGCAGAAGGTTCAGGAAGACTCGATCTGCCTCGTTAAGTTGGATTCAGACAGAAGATGATGATGCGTCCATAGATATTTAAGCGTCTACATCAGCTCTATCATAACATATTGAGGTTATAACTTACAGGGGAGTTTTATGTGTTGCTGAATTAAAGGTTCAGGATTATTGGATGTGTACTGACCCCTAGGGGTGAAGTTGGATATTGCACCTGACTGGGAGAACGAGCCAGTGTCATAAACAGATCCTTTAGCATAATTAACCCACCATTTCCTTTGGGTTTGTAATGAGAACTTCTTCTAAATGCTTTACACTATAAAGATGCGCAGACTATTTTCGAAATATTCAAAACTCAAGGTGCAAGGCTGTGTGTAAGGATTGTTCAGGGTTCAGTTTCCAAGAGGTTGAGAGGAAAGTCATGAAACTTCCTCAGAGTGGGTTTGTTAAGTTCAGATTTTAAAGAATAAAAAAAATGATCTATTGATGTTCAGGGAATTGGATGCACATGTAGGCGAGGCAGGCCAGCTGAGGGAGGCTGGCAAACAGAGCGTAGTACTTATAGATCTGGGGGGAGAAAAGGGTCTTTTAAAGGAGCAGTTCAGCCAAAATCACTGTTTTTGAAATGAATAAACTTGTTGCCTCTGGAGTCTTGGGACAGTCAAACCGTCACATGACCTTCTCTGTTGCTTTTTGTGTCTTCTATAGGATGAACAGAAGCTTATTTCCTTTCAAACACATTGACATTTATTTTTATAACTTTAACTGAAATGTACTTACAGATGTTGACACCATGCAAATGTGGAAGAGCGTGTCATCTGCCGTGGGGTCACATGGTAAAATAACTCTGTGAGAAAATCAGACATGGCTTTAAAATAGTCAAATAAATAATACATACAACAATTCACCCTCACAGATGCACAGAGAGTGATAAAAAGATAAACACAGTTATAACATTCAACATTTATTTTTGCCAATATAGAACATTTTGTTTTATACTTCAGACATTTTAATTGTTCTTTAGGGTACAAATCAACATTGCCTGCTGGAAATAAATTATAAATTGCAATTGAATAATACAAAAATAAATTGTAATTGTAATCATCATTCAGCCATGACCTCTTCTGTACTTACTGTACACAGATAAAATATTAAAGTAATGATAATATCTGAATTTATTTCCAGCTGGGTGTATACTCACTCTTTGGGAGGTTTGGTTGGCTCTGCGTTGTTGGAGTACCAGTCTGAATAGTCGTAGTAGGAATATTCAAAAGGCTCAAACTCCACTTTGCTGTGATTCATCGCGGCTGTTCGGTGGAGTCAAAAGAACAGAAAGAGAGACAGAGAGAGGAGCCCCCCTCTTCCAGGTCAGGTCACCTCAGGGATCCGTTGGTGCTGTAACCTTGGACCAAACTTCATCACATTCCAGTTCAGCTGAGAAACAACCAAACACAGCAGATTAACTCCAGCTCAGAGGGGAGGGAGGGAGGGAGGAACAACTTTCTGTCATTTGTTCTAGAAACAATTCACGTGTCATTTTATTGTCATGTATGAGAAAGTTTTCCTGTTGATGATGAAAAATTCCCATGTATGAATTGCAGTCCATAAATATAAAACACTAAATTCCCAATTTGTGTATTTTGATTGTTTTATTTTTTATGAATTCTCAATAGTGGTTCCATTATTTTGTAGCTTCAGTTATTTGCATTTTGCACATGTACTGTATTTTCTTCATGCATGTTCCTGATGAAGTGAGGCATCATTCCTCATGTGAACAGTTAAACGTGGCGAGCTCTGCGTGATTTCTTGTTGAATAATGGCGTTTCCCTGCAGCGTGGCGTTAACCTGTTTGCCTCCCGCCGCCTGTTACTCAACGGACTAATCCTATAAGAGGAGGAAAATCTCTGGTTAAAACAGGGGAGACCTTTGTGTGCGCACAGATTAGAGGAAAGGACAAAATGGGAACGTTGAACATTTCACACGTGAGATCAAAAACGGAACATTAAAACAAAACAGGAGAGCAACTGGTCATGAAGACGAACTCAGATCTGGACCTGAACCAAACCAGCACAGAGATGGACTGCAGAGGTTCTAGTGATCGTGTTGGGCGATGGATTATTTGAGCAGTGGATGTTTCAATGGTTAAACAGGATGTGTGAGTCAGCTCATATGACAGACGACAGTTTTATCGGGCTTAGACCATGAGGGTGTAGGAAAGGCCTCATGACGCTCAGCAGCTGCAGTTTCATATGAGCTGTTGATGTCCTCCTGCATTTTGAGCTGCAGTAGAGGAGATGCTTGATGTGTAACGGACGTTCTGCTCCTCTGTCGGCTCCGCTCAGGAGATAAGGCTGAGTGACGTCTCCTATCACACTGACATTTGATTGGGTTGCACCAACACGAGACTTCAACCAGAGAATTCTACTTCAGATCTCAATTTAAAGTGTTTTATGTGTACAGATGATATTGGTGTTTGGGTGTGTGTGTGGGGGGTTCTCTGGCATATATATAATGAATTCAGTTAATTTGCATTAATTTAAATCATGGAGGGCTTTTGAATTCATCTTGGAAAGTTTATTGTCCCCTGTGAAACGTGAGAGACATTAAAAACCAGAAAGCACTTAAAAGCAAATTTGACTTTATCAAGGCATGACAACATGAATAGAACATTAAGGACAGCAAGGGGGGGGGGGGTCCATCCATCTATCACAAGACAAATAAAGGTCGGAACTGTGATTCTCACAAAGAGCAAAACACTGAAATAAAGAACCACTACGTCACCTCAGACACAAATCTAGATATGATACAGCAAGCATGACGACGAGCCAATCAGCCGATGTTGGAACAGCAAATAATAAAGTGGCCTTTTGAAGGAAAAAAAAAAAAAAAACAACACACAGAATCTCTGATATGTTTACAGAAGACATCCGCAGGTCTGACCGCAGACAAGTGTCTGTGGAGGACGGTTTTCAGTTCTTGAACATGTCGCACAGCAGCTTCTCCATGGGAGTGTTCCCGATGGTTCTGTGGAAGAACAGCAGCTCTATTCGCTCCGAATTGACGAAGCGCAGGGAAGGGAGGAGGAGCAGCAGCTTCCCAAACCTGAACACAACCAAGACACTCAGATGAAATCCACTCACTCCAGTTCATGAGACATTCACATCATTTCATATATTCTCTTTATTGGACTCTGTCCTCTGTCTCACATAAAAACTTGTCTTATAGTTGAATTATTTCATATAGATAAATTACCTTATGATGATGATTATAAATACTATTGGGATTACATTCTTATCGCCTTCAAACTCATGTAGATAAAAGTTAAATCTTTGTGTTTGGTGTCATAACTCAAATTATGACACTTCACATTTTAAGACAAAATAAATTATTTGCTTTGATAAATTAACTGATGATGGAGAAAATGGAGTTTTGTATTTCCAATATTTAATTTGCATGTATTGGGTTCCCTCTGGTGGCCATCTGCAGGTTTGATTCAGCCTCATTAAAAATGTAAAACTATTCATCTTTAGTTGCTTAATTAACTAAACTATTATTACATTTAGTAATAGTCAATGACATGTTCTGATCTGGAATTGTTTCTTGCAATGATTGAGTTTTTAAAGGTGAATTCTTTGGAACGAGCCCATGGTGTTAGGAGGCGGGACGTTACCTGGCTGGTTGACTGGGGTAGTGTGAGCGGATGTGTTGTCCCAGCATCACCTGAGACTGGTCCTGCAGATTCTCCACCTGCTCCGGATCCTTCAAACCTCGAGTCTCTGCAGAGGAGAAAGAAAAAGCCCGACATGAGTCAAACACAGACGCATCAAACACCAAACATGGCCGCACAAATTCATACTGACAACTGACTTGCGCACATTATTAAAGAAATATATGCAGAATCTCACTCCTGTCAGTGGGATTTAAAATATTTAAAACAATTATAATTTCTGTACACTTGTCTTGTTTTAAAACAGGAATTATGTAATCAATCTATTCAGAATCTAATGGGATGTTAATCACTGGTACTGACATGGTTTAGTTCCGGACCGCTGCTGAGCTACACTGGAGGAGGTGGATGTCCGTTCCGTTTGCAGTTTAAGTTCCTCACCTGGCTTGAAGAGCACGATGGCCTTGAGGCAGGCGAACTCCGTGGGGTCGACAGCGAGGGCCTTGAAGCGGCTGAAGACCTCCTGCAGGAGGCGCAGGTCCAGGCTGGTGTAGCTGGTTTTCCCCTGCATGCCGGGGCAGAGGTCGGGCAGGGAGAGCAGTGGGCAGCTGTCCAGCGGCAGCGACCACTGGATGGCGCAGAGCAGGAAGAGCTCGCTCCACGCCTCCTCCAGCAGGATCACCTGGAGGAGGAGGAGGAGGAGGTGAGGACTTCAGGAGCCAAGAGGCAGATCCTCGTTTTTAGAAACTACAGAAGTTCAATCCTTGTAGAAAACTGTATCCCCATGACAACCACTAATGCTTTTAAAATATAAAAATAGTATTACTGCTCAGTCAACACAGACTGAGGATCATTTTTTAATTTTCCCATCACCTTTCATTATTTTAACTTTTTCCTTGATTTTTTTTAGACAAGAACACAAGAAATAAACATTGAATGATCTTTTACCTTTAAAGTATTTTTATAATGCCAGGACACATTTTGAAACTTACTAATTTCTATAATTTAACGCATGATGACGAATTCATTTCAATTGGTGTAACACCTGCATTTCAATAAATCACTCCCTAAATATTAATATTTTGAATCTTCAAAAAACAACTTAATTCTAAGTTTGTTTAATCTCATACAAACAAAAGCGCTCAGTGAAAATGTACCTGGTCTCTGAAGGGCAGGTTGGAGAACACCGGCAGGTTTTTGGCCCATTTCACCGACATGAAGAGAAGCCGGGCTGACGTCTCGTACACGTTTTCAGAGCTGGATGGATACAGAGCCATATGATACTCGGAGGACACTCTCTCTGGCTCGTTGCTGGTTACGTCGATGTTTTCGTCAACTGAGAAAAGAAGAGATTAGGTTAGAAACAAGGCTGCAGAGGAAATGATTTAGTTAATGGACCCGTCCCATCTCCAGGTAGTTTATTTTCTCTTCAGGTTTGATGAAGTTCAGATTTAATTCACTTTTTTTTTTTTAAGCGTCCAACCCCAGAGGCCATTTGTTTCATGATCATTTCCAGTCATCTTTCTGCAAATTACTGAAAAGCAGGAATAAAATGCTCAAAATGCTTTGCAAAAAAATTGAAAAATCAACAGATTCTGATCTCAAGTCTCGGTTTTGGGACAGATTCGTTTGGAGTATCATGTCTTTTAACTTGAGTTTCTGTTTGTCTTGTACATTTTGCATTTGTTTAATTACATCACACAACCAATTTAAAAATGACTGAACTGATTAAAGATCTGTCTTGAACGTGTCAAGATCTCGAGGCTCAATGAGGGAGCTCACTGAATCTCCAGCGTCTGTTTTTGTGTTTAATCTGGTCTGCGGGTCGTTTCCAGGCCCGGTGTCAGATAACAAACCCCCCTCACCGTCCTCGGGCTCCAGCTTGGCGCAGGTTTCAGCCGTCATGAGGCTGGCCATGAAGCGGTGGTTGTTCTGGGGACTGATGCAGCGCTGGGGGGCCACGGAGGAGGTGATGGACATGGAGGAGGTGATGTGGGGCCACGTGATGACACTGGAGGAGGAGGAAGAGGAGGATGAAGAAGAGGAGGAGGAGGTGGGCTCCCGCGTGGTGGCCAGGTGCTCCTTGTCAGGGTCCACGTCGATGGAGTCCAGGCGGACCTGAGCTGTGCTGCGGGGCTGACGCTCGTTCTGCACGGCTGAAAAGAGAAGGACAGGTTCGGACCTCACACACTCCTCTGTCTCTGACACCGAGAGCCGGCATGTTCAGCTTCGACTCAACAGGGAGAATATCTACGCACTCACCATCTTTATTCATGCCGGCCTGCAGGCACTTCTTCAGCCGACAGGCCTGGCACTGGTTCCGATGAGCTTTGTCCACGGCACACATGCCGGTACCGGCCTGGCACCTGTCCACACACAGAGCGACACGTTAAAGGGCGAGGACAACAGGGAGTAAAACACCTTTATGATTGGAAAAATAAGAATTCTAATTAAAAAATCCAGGTGAAACACGTTAGACGACCTCCATCCTCAAACTTTGAATTTCTTAATTTTCAAGAAACTAAATGGCCATAACTATTATATTTAATGCAGAAATACACATGATTTTAATTTTCTGAAAACACTATCAACTAAATCTGTTTTAAAGAAACCTGTAAATTTAAAAAGCGTAAAATAGAATCTTGTTCTCATTTAGACCATGAATTAATTCTAAGTCGTGAACACTGTTTTAATATGATTGTTCTTATATGTAAAGTTGTGGTTGATTTTCTCACTGAAGTCAATGGCTGCATGTATTTGTCAGATAAAAACCTGTATATTTCCCACAATGCACCTCCAAACATGGTCGTCCGAGCAGGACGGTTTTCCCTTGCCTGTAAATGAGCCTCCTCCTCACGCTGCGTTTGAAGAAGCCGCTGCAGCCGTTGCAGGCGTAGATGCCGTAGTGTTTCCCGCTGCTGGTGTCGCCGCACACTTTGCAGACCAGGGCTGGGCTCAGAGCTTTTCCAGGGGCCGGACTCTTGGCTGCGAGTCAAACACAGAGACACAGGGCGGCCGGGCGGTTAGCGCCTGGTATTGTTCCGTACGTGTGCCTGCCATCTGCACCGTCCGCTCGGTGTGCAGGAGGCTCCGCAGCAACAACAGCACACCAGCCCATATTGCAGCAGCAGCTTCGGTCTTAAAATCTCATTTGGTGAGTGATTATGAAAAAAAAAATAAAAAATGGCCGCAGGCAGATTAACATGTAAAACAAACGATGCTGAAATGAATCTCAATAAACCCATTAATTAAAAAGAACTGCTCACAGTTACGTAACAAATATTCATTTGGACATTTCTGTAAAGCATATTCATATATACAGAATAATTGTGTGTGTGTATTTGATTTAATTATATTTGAGTTCTTTTTTTAAATTCCATTTTGAGATCTGAGACTCTACATCTAAACAAAACAATCAAGACATTGGACATAAAAAGCTTCAGCGGACATTTTCTCTCAAGCTCAGACTGGTCTCCCCTCTTTGAGGCGTCACCTGTTGCCGTGCGTGGACGTGTGCAGCTCTTACCTCCTCGGCTGTCATCGCTCCCGCCGCTGGCAGACGATTCGGAGGGAGAGGAGGACGGCATCATGGAGATCTTGGACAGGTGATCCTCCATCATCATCTCTTGAGGGAAAACGTCTCCTCCAACTGATGACGAGAGACTGCGCGTCCTGTCAACAAGTTCAAGTTCCTCTTAGAGGCACCACACAGAAAGTATCTGCAGGTTGTCTGGACGTCCCCGGTGGACAGATGGCAGGTTGAGGCTCTACTGTGCTGCAGGCTCTGCTGTGGGGATGCACACGGGCTGGGGTCCTGCCATCAGCTCGGGCTGACACTTGCTGCACGTCAGTAGGTCGCGAGTGTTCCCTCTGGCCGCCGGGGTCGGTCGCTGTCTGTGGGTGCTCCTCGGTGGCAGCTCCTCAAAAGGGAGTCCAGGGGGTGGAGGGGGAGGATTAGCCTCAAGCGCTGTGTAAGCAGCACGCTTATTTGTCATCCTCTTAATCTTTACTGTTCATCTACTGGATCAATCAGTCACATTGGTGCAGCTCGGACCAAGGGGGTCTGCCGGCGCAACAAAGAGTCCTGGAAAGGGGGAAAAGCTGCAGCAGCGATGACTCCTGAAGTTCTGTAACTTTAGCCCGGTTCCCATCCTGCTCCGTGTCCCTGCGTCTCCTCTGTCCACGAGGGCGTCCGTCCGTCAGCGCTCCTCTTCGGTATCTGCATTTAAAGGAATGATTACATGAGGAGCACATTATTATATTTACCCTGCTCTTCAATTTGTATTTTCCCTCCTCTCACTCTCTTTTGCCTCCTAATTCCAGCTCCATTTCCCCCGTCTGTATATTTGATCTGTATGATTGCCTCCCGTTCATAATGACTCCCAGTGTTTGCAGAGGAGCTGCCTATTAACTCCTATTTTGCCCTTTTTTTTCCCCCCTCTTCGACAAAGTAGAAATCGCCCGCTTCCTTCTTCTCACAGACGGAACACTAGAGCTTTGAATGCCTGATGTTTTGGCCGCCATCAATTTAGAGCCTTCACGACATGTTTAACGTCCTGGAGACGTCCAACATATTCACTGTAGAGCCGGAGCAGTTTGAGACGCAGCAAACAGGCGCTGCATGAAACAGGCCAGGTAATCACAGGATTGGGGACTAAATGAAAAGCACAGCACATCACAGCTGAGATTACAGCAAACCAGCCATTCAAAATAATCTTCCCTGCCATGATTGTGAAAAGAGTGTCCTCTGACGGTCTGACGCCCTCGCACAGCTCTTCATCGTTTGTTTCTAGGCACAGCTGAGCAGTTAAAGAGAATGACCTGTTGTTTGGGACATCTGCACTGACTCTGTGGGATTTACAGTTTGTCAGTAACTGCACTAATTGCTGATCTTGGACGTATGAACGATCGCAACCATCTGACGTGTCCCGGCCTCATAAAGGAGACAAATTCAACAATGTCTCCACCAGCTCGCCCCCCCCCCTCCCCGGGCTCTGGGCAGGTACGTGGCGGTGGTCGTTGCTGAAAGCATCTGTGGAGCAGAGACAAAGGGCCCACAGACAGAAAAGGTCAGTAGATGTGTACAGTTGGTGATTACAGGAACACAGCACACGGTTGGAGGACACAGAGGTCACGTCCTTTGTCTGGATTGAAGGTATTTGTTTAGACTCATTAATGATGGGCCAGTTTGAAAAAGACAGAACAAAGAGGAAATATAATGAGTTCCCATATTCACTAGGCAAGTGACCACAGTATAGATATTTGGGTTGGCCAACAATAGCCGGGACATCAGTGTTATCACAGTGTGATATTTTATTTGACATTACATGATCTGATATAAAAGAAAACCATGTGAAACAATGATACAACATGATTCATGCCTGAAGAGGAATCAATTGTCCCCTCACGCATGAGACGGACGACAGGCAACAGAAAACCAAACCTGTCTCATGTGGATAAAGACTTCATTCCTGCGCCAGGAGTCAGATGGACTGTATGTTTATTACATTGACTGAAGAAGATGTGAAACTAAAGACTGAGACTGAGGAAGAAGGTAGAAGGTAAGACAAACGGAGAGTGGCCTCCTCTGAGACATGTAGAGCAGCAAACTGTGGAGTCGCCCTCTGTCCAGAGACGTCTCACCGCCTGGACTCGTCAGATGTTATGATGAGATCAGCTTTAAATCCTCGTCAAACACTCAATGCATCCAGTAAAAGCAGAACTGAATTACAGAGTGTAATTCAGGATTAATTTTAATAATCAAACAAATAAAAGATCTTGCATCCATCTGGGTAAAGACATTCAAACATCTGTCCCGCTGCTCATCTCACTCCAACCGTTTCATCTCCGATAAACAAGCGGAAAAAAGAACCACATTATCGTCGACATCAGCGAGTTTCAGATCCACAACAAGGCCCCACCATATTTGGAAAAAACAAAGTGTAAAGCAGATTAGTAGATTAGAGTTTGACCACATTTTGTCTGCAGCATCGGGCCGCGGCCATCGAGGGGGGAAGAAACACAATTAGCTCAAAAGATTAAAAGAGCAGTGAAGACACACTTCTTGTGGGCATCTTTAGCCATATGGTGGCTACTCTCCTCATCCTTGGCCAACACACTGTTGACCTTTGTGAGATTTACCAGCTAATTAGTCTTCTCCAGTCAGAGTTTCTGCTCGACTTCACCCAATTACACGGCGATTACTGACACAGAGGGTTTCTGTCTCCGACAAACAGGATAAAAGCAGACGGAAAACTATTCTCATTGTTTTTGTTTTTTTTTTTTACTTTGGACCAAGAATGAATGTCTCGCTTCTGGTCAGAGTTACTGGCCTTCAAAATAAAGTAAAACATAAAGAAAAAAAAAAAGTGTTGCATTTGCAACTCGCCTGCCTCTGTACACACACCACAGGCAGATGGGAATCCGATCAGAAAACAACAAGATGGAAGTTATTTCTTAATTAATCCGTCCAGGGTGTCAACAGCGGTGGCACAGGAAGTAGAAATCTCAGTTCTCTTTTCAAGAAGAGTGTTTTTCAGTGAAGAGTGTTGAAGTGTTCTATAGTTGTGTCTTTAATGAGTTATATATATATATATATATATATATATATATACATACGTGTATGTGTGTGTCTATATGTACACATATATATATATATATTTTTTTTTTAAGATTGTTTTCTTCGATTTCTTCCAGGGGTTATTCTAATTTTAGATTCTAGAAAACTCCCAGGGATGGAAAGAACCCTCTGGATTGGTTCTTTGTCAGTTTGGTGGGGGTTTTTTTTTACTACTTTAAAATAATGTTGTCTATACTTTCAAGGGTAAATCTGTATTTTACAGGGTTAATATCTAGAATTAAAATAAATGGCAGTGCAGTGTGCCTCACCTCTTTACTTCATGTTTTATGCAGGTGTAATTTACGTTTGCTGCTGGTTCCTTTTTAATATAACATGAGCAAAAAGGACTGAATGAGATGAAAGGATTATTGCTTTATTATTCATTGAAATCACATATATTATCCATTCAAATCAATATGTGAATGCTCCAAGACGCTAATAATAAATGCTCTGTTGGGGCAGGATCTTTATTTCTTGTCGCTCCTTCACTCTGAACTTGTGATTTATTTTATTGGAAACATTATGTATGGACCAGTAAACCCGGTTCCAGGTGACACTGAGCTGCTGTGTTTGGTAGCATTTGTCAATACTAAAAATATTTTAGTTTTTAATTATTCAAATAGTTTCCAATCTCTTGAACTGCACAGTATATGTATTTACTATCTCTCTGTTTCTATGTCTCTATATTAAATGTTGCTAATATAAACTCATTCATTTTTATTTTTAATTAATAAATTATGTGAATTGCGCTCTTAATGCTTCTATTTTATATTGATTTATTGTAAGCTTCCAATTCACAATGACTTATATTTTGTGACGCACTTTGAACTGTCTTGGTGTGAATTTAAAGATTCTAACGCCTAACTCAGCTCCTCTCTCGCACCATGTTCGCTGTTGTTGAGCCTCAGGTCAGATCTGCTCTCTCTGTTTAGAAGATGACTCTGCAGCTTTATCACACTTTACATAATAATAATAAGAAGAAGAAGAAGCTGAAGTACACGGTGACACCATCATGTTTCAGGTGGAGACCTGCTTACCTGAGCAGACCATAGATTAGGCCAGGGCAGGTAGATTATCTGTGGAGGGGCCCTAATATTAGGATTCAAATGATGATTAGAGGAGTTACGCAACAACATTAATGAGCGTCTGTGTATGACACGTCCACTGAGACGCACCCAGACAGCTGCTCCACCACTGATCTTCACTTTTTACCTTTTTTTCCTTTATTAAACCATTTTTTTCAATTTGCAAGTTAACAGCTTTAAACGTGTGAATTTCTAATCATTGCAAGAAATTCAAACTTTCAACCAAACTCAGTGGAGGGATGAAAATAAATACAGGTTCACGTATCATCATTAGCACGATGTTTTATGATAAAGTGGTCGGCCATGTTTGGGAACGGCCTCCTGCTGTCACACACCTGATTACATCACCGCCACCCACCAGCATCAACCTCACCTGCCTGAGCATGTATGAAAGACGATAAACACACACACACACACACACAGGGATTGTGGAGGAAACTCATGGAGGAGTGTGGAGATGGAGGGGGGGGTGCTGTTAAATCTGATCTGACCAGTGCTGACGACAGCAAAGCTGCTGCGTCCTCACATCAGCCCTGCAGTGTGTGTGTGTTATATAACAGTGAGTTAAAGCTGCCTTTGGGATCTGACTGTGGCGGCTGAGCCTCTTACCTGTGCGTCAGGTGGAAAACTTCAGCAGCAGATCTTCACCTTCCATGTCTCTCGGCTCAGGGACTGTTGAGTTGAAGAAGCACACAAGTCTATCAACATTTTTAAGTTGAATTAAGAGCTGCTTTTTTTGTGTGTTTTCTGTTCAAATGAATAAACCAAACAAAAGTTCCAGTCTCTCTGCCAGTACCTTAAAAACAATATATATTTAATGTATGAATTAGAAATTCTTTTTTAGTTTTACCTTTTACTATCAGACAGATTTTCCGCTGCACCACAGCCCAGGGTGAGGAGAGAAACCTGACAATCAAGGTATCCTGGATGAACACAATTCAGCTGCTGTTCAATTCACACCTTGAGCCTGAACCATAACAGCAGGTTGTCAGACAAGGTAGTTTTTGATGAAATATTATCCTTTAACTTTAAGTAACATATATATACAAACTCAGTAGCATTGCTTTGTAGCTCTGTAATAGTGAATACACCCACAAATGACCATAACCGCTGGAAAATAAGAAAATCAAATCAAAAAAAAACCCTTCCACTTGGTTTGCCCCAGTGATGTCACGCATGATGTCACCAAGGGCAAACAATACCAAGAAATGCAGGGGTCAAGAGTATTTTTTGAAAAGAGTATTGAATATATTAAAATGAGCAGAATACAGTTGAAGAGAGAAAAAAATGATCAGTTCAAATGTACTGGTTGTGAAAAAAAGGATTATTTTCAAATGTGTATAATCTCTATAGCGGGTTGCTGATGGGTCCCCTGTCCAACTCTGGGCCCTATGAGTCAGGGGCCCCTGGAGATATACAGAAGCCCAGAGTGTGTGTCCTGTTGGCAGGAGTGTGTCTGGCCTCGTGCAGCTCCTCTCCCTCCGCCCTGACCTAGATCTCTGACAGTAAACAGCTGCTTCCTAAAGCGACGTCGTGCTGCCATCAGCAGAACAGCCCGGAGAGATAAATGTCAGATTGGACCTCGGCTGAGCCTCTTGATGCAGCTCAGGGCCCCACGGTTTGTTTAACTGATTCACACACACTTAGCAGCCAACTGCTGCTGCTGCTGCTGGGCTGTTGTCGCTTTGTGTTTTGTTTTAATCAACACTGTTTGCGTTCATGACACACAATAGAGGACCAAAAAAAAAAAACATGTGGCCTCGTGTCTGCTTCAGAGAGAGCACGCTGAAGTGATTATCAACGAAATATAGTTACAATTTCTAATTGTGACCTCATTGACTTCCGGGGTAGTTTTTAATTGAATTTACTGATATTCCTCCTTACTTATTGACAAATTGCAGCTTGCTTTTATTTTATGAAATTGATTAAACGTAACAGACAAGTTTTCCTCTGGTAGGATGACGACAGGTGTCAGCTCTTTCCAAAACTGTTCTAAACAAATCTTTGCCAAAGATAAACACTACACTAAACTACACTGTGGTGAAGGTTGGGAGAAGGAAGGGGCTTCAAATTGGGGTTTCATAATCATCAAAAGGGAACTCATATTCTCAGTTGCCTCTAATTAAGGTCCAATTAACATTGACTCGTCCACTCTAACCTCTCAGAGGCCCCAGACCCTCAAGGGCCTTAGAGGCCTCAGGACCATATACAGTAATAATAATCCATGTATCTTAAATATCTAACACCAAATCTGGATTTATTTTTTGCATTAGTTGGGTAAAACAAACTAATTAGACACGCCCTGCAGTGTTTACAGTTCGATCTCCATTAACAAGGTAGTTTACTTAGCTTTAATGGGCTTCTAATACCCCCGCTCACCCCCCCTCCTCACCCTCCGGCTCATCGCTGACTGCTGACACAGCCATTACTCACCGGCGTAAAGCAGCTCTTTGGCCCCGGCTCAGAGGGTTCGTTAAGGTTTCTGCGGAGGGGGGTGCGTTGGTTTGGTACGAGGTGGGTGGAGTGCAAAGGGTCAGGCCAATGGGCAGCTGGGATTAACACCCACCCACCATCTGCCATCCAAATCATAATCAGTGTGAGGAAATCAATGGCCTGAGTAAATATCACACGTACGCCCATGAAGCCCAGAACATTACACTGGAAAGTAGAATGTCGTCTGCGTAGTGACTGAGCCTGACCTTTTCTCTTGAGTTCAGGTCCCAAATAGGATCAATAAGACATGTAGATGTGAAAAATCAAGAACTTACAACAGCACCAAGTTCTGTTCTAACCCCATTGGTGACAATGAAGATGATAGAACTGCTTTTCTACTTGTCAGAAAACCCACAAACACACACTGACATCTGGATTTTGATAAATAGAATCAGCATTCGCTCTCGGGTCAAATAACAAATTCAGGAAAACTTTGATTAAATGTCCTCCAAATGTACACTCACTCAGACTTGGCTGAACAATATGACCAATAATGGTCCCAATCATTGCCGCAGGACACAGATGCTGCTCCATATGAGTCATGCTAACAACATGCAGAGCTTACAGTCGCTAATTCAAACAGATGCCTCCCCTGGCGCACTTTTTCCCGCCTTTTAAATGCATCGTATTGTTATCTAATCGGCTCAGTCCTAATTAAACTGATATCCACATCCTCTCTTTTCATATAAGCTTCAAACATTCAAATCTCCAACTGTCCTAATCCTGAGGAAAACAATTCGTGCAGCAGCATTCGCGGCGCACGATAAACAGCACGTCTCTTGTTATGAGATCATCTGCAGCAGCTCCTGGGTTTTAACTGGACGGTGCAGAAAAGTAAAAAAGATTCCGTCTGATGGAGCGAGAGCCCGCTGCCCACCGAGGTCAGTGCAGTGGTCGCTGATTGTTCTGTCGTCAGGTGTGTGATGATGCGAGGAGGCGTCACTGGAGGATTAGTGAGCAGCGGCACATGTCAGGGAGTGAGAGTGTGGACCCGAGCATTCTGGGTGGAGCAGGTGTCTGAGGATACAGATACTGAGGAAGTGGAGGGAGTTTTAGGACGTGGTACCACAGACACAGAGTCGACAGGAAATGAAGTGTCGGGGTTTATAGAATAATCTTAATGCCACTGATTAGTCAGAGACTCCTGGATCTCAAAAATAACTGTCAAATCTGTCATTAGATTCCTCTGACGATTTTAAAATGAACTGAAATGGCAGAAGGATGGAACCGACAAACAAAAGTTCCCGTAAATTGGCTGAGGACATTCACATTCCCCAGAGGATGAACCCTTTTGAGGTTAATGTAACGTTTAAAAATATTATACTGTATTTTTGGCCGAAGAAATAACTACCCATCATGCAATTTTTTTTCTATGAAGGGGCAAAAGTATGTGATCGTGTCCTAATGTCGCAGCACGTTTCTGGTCAACGGCAAACGCTCCACTGCAACACTTGGCCAATAGAAATCACGAGCAGTTCTTTGCCACCTTCACTACGCTTTGAACTCAAACTATGTTTTGTTCACGCCTGGATTGGTGGATTGGTCCAGCCTCCTCAGCGGTTCTGCCGCCAGTCGGGCCTGTGTATGTAATCAGGACGGGAACTCGAGCTGTCCCTCACCAGGTCTCTGTGGCCCCACTCATTATCTTATCTCCCATTGTCGCCCGCTGTAATTCCCCCCTCATGATTGATGATGTCGCTGTCTGATTACACCAAGACAAAACCCCCCGAAGATCACCTTTCATTCCTGCGGCCAACTCCAGCCGCTCCACGAGGCCCATAGGACAGCCGGGGGGTGCAGGTGGCTGCTCTGCAACTACATGAACCTCTTATTACTGAGCAAGAATCAGCTGTGGTGCAATCTGTGGTTCAACAGGAATCATCAAGTCCAGATACTGTTCCTGCTACTTTAGATTCGTTTTTGGGTCAGAATTAGGATAAGATTAATTTAGCCATTGATTATGCGCTCTTCAATAAAGGTACAAACGTGTGTGCAGCCCAGAGGAAATAAGGAACCCATGTTATAAAACATTCAGACCGAAGGCTCCTCTGCTTCGTGTCCCCGGCTGCGTTGGACAAATCAGAAAGATGACCTGTGAGACAGTGAGCCTCATCTCTGCGTGCGGCAGGTGGAGACGGACGCCTCATTATCGATGCCACAGGAGACAAAACCAGGCCAGGACTGGATGCCCCTCCCCCCCTCGACGCTGGCGTTTAGTTTCCAACGCGGCGACCCAAGGTGACGTTGGACCATCGCTGGGCGGCACTCATCTCTGACCTCAGTGAGCGCAGGTCGCTCGCAGAGTCACATTAAACTTTCAGAGGACCCAAAGGTCCCCGTCAGGAGTGTTAACAGCAGCATTGTCCCAGCTCCCTGCCGCTCAAAGGCCCAAGTGTAACAGGGCACCCCCTCCAGTGGCCGGGGCCGCCCCCCCGGGGCCACAGATACAGTGACACCCTTCAGATCCTCCTGCAGTTCTCTTCAAGTCAGGCGGAGAAACTGAGCGAGAGGAACCCAAGAGGAAGTGGCTGTCGTTCCATTGTGTTTTTCTGGGAGCTCAGAGTAAAGTGGCCATGGAGCTGAATTAAAGATGAGTTTTGGAGACAGCAGCGGCCGGAGCAGCGAGTAATGAGCGAGGTGTGGGATCAGGCTCAGATGATGGGATTGCCAGTGAGACGGCTGATCACATTAAAAGTGCAGTGCGACTAAACAGGCCGTCACAACAATCAGCCGGGAACATTTTCCCCCCAATACGCTGCCTCCAGCTTTTCAGATTTTTAAAATTAAATTAAATAGAATTGGGAAATTGAAAACATAGAAATTCCAAGTAAATGACCATCCAGACATTTCTTACTTTTCAATTGCTCAATAACAACATTATCTTTTGTCTGTTTGAGAGGATTTTGAAATATGTGTTGAATATGTGTTACATGGGCTATACATTTTATTCTTATATATTTTATGAAAAGTTTTAATCTTATTTCTGAGATATTTTATACAACAGCAAAAATCTTCAAAATCGCCAAGGCTCATGTAAAAACTTACATGAATCTCTGTCAAATTACATTTTTTGACTGAATGAGAAACTAACATGGGTTTTTGAAAAAAATAAAAATATATACATCTGTAATTGTAAATATCAGTGCTGCTGGTGAGATCAGTGGTGACATCTGTTGAAGGTGTCGTCTGCTCTATTATTGCCACTAACTCTGCCAACCCCCTGCTGCTGAGATAAGATCATATTTATCTGGGATTGCTGGTTGTTCATATTTGGAAAAAACAGAGTATTTTGTCGAAACAATGAAAACACCTGTTCCAGATTGGGTGACATCACTCCGACAGCTTAACAACTGAGGCAGAACAGAGCAGTACATGAATGTGACAGATATAAACTGTGATTACCTCTAAAGGATTTGTTTATCCTCACAGTACAATGGTTTGATGCATACTGTGCTTTAATGCCTTTTCAAACATATCAGGGTTGTTGAATGTTTGTAGGGACCGAGATGGAATTGGATTCATTTCAGGGGTATTACTGCAAATAAGACTCCAGAAGTTCTATTTTGAACTTTAAAATTGTAAATTTAAAATCCCATATGGTAAAAGTACCCAAACAACAGCATCTGTGCAGTATCGATCAGGGGATAGAGACGTGGTACTGACATCCTGATGATGCACATACACAAACACAAAGGTTTATATATAATTTAATCCTGCGGTTTCCAACACAACATCTCTGAAATATAGAATATCCCCCCATCGAGCAATATAATGAAACCATCAGTCCATCAGTCCACCATCTAACCATCAGTCTGAAAACTCTCAGCATCTGAAACATTAAATATCATTGAGATCCATCCATTGTCATTTTACTGAAAAGTTGCTGGTAGCCGAATCAAGTGATCAGATGAGATATATATATATATATATATATATATATATATATATATATATATAGAGATGACTGTCTTATAGAATCAATAGAATGATTTTTTTGATTGTCTCTGTGAACTCTGGGAAATAAAACCAGCATCAGGTGCTTAAATAAGAGCTCTGCTGCCATCTAGTGATTTGGTCCTGAGCCTCGAACAGCAGTTTAACCACAGCATGAAACATGTCAATCACGTCATGTATCATCTGCAGCAGAGTGTACATGCACAAATTAAAGTTTTTAAAACAAATCATTTACTTCAGTCCTTTTTCTCCGTTGTCTTCCGGTTCCCACGATGCACCAGAAACACAAGAACTAAAACATTCACAATAAACTGGATGAGGCCCATCGCTGATATGCCGTAGTTCACATACAGGAAGCCGCCAGCAGTCGGGCCGACCGTGCGGAGCAGGTTTTGAACCGATGCACACAGCCCGTGCATCGTGCCTGTGAAGAAGAGCACATGAATACTTTGTAATGAGCATTTTGAAAAGAGTGACGCTGAAATCTATATCAGTAATTATTGAATCATTACTCAGCCAGAAACTTCTAAAACATGAAGAATTCTAAACAGAGTTTGGTAGATTTGTTTTTCGCCACAACTCGGGAAGCTGGGCATCATGGGTACTGGGCTGCAGGGGGGTGCTGTTGCTCAGTAAAAATAAGAGAGTGTCGCTTTAAATAAGCTACTTTCACGCCCATCAGTAATTTGAGCGTTTGGTTGCGATCAGGTGAGAGGAGCTATCTTGGTATTGCTGGGGGTGTGCGGTGCAGGAGGACCCCACCTGAGTCGGACGAGGGCACGCTCTTGGTGAGCATGGTGTTGGTGATGACGTTAAATACGCTGAGAGAAAACATCATGGGGATAACGTTGAGGCAGAACTGGAACACGGTCTCAATGTAAACCTGCAGACAGACAGAAATACGAGAGCAACAGTAGCAGGGGGAGTCGAGTCCGGCTTGAGGACGTCCCAGTGCGTTTGTGTGTTTACCTGAGCCAGTCCGACCAAAGCAGAGACTCCGATGGATAGGAGCAGCAGCGACCTCTCAGAGTATTTCATGGTCAGAGGGCCGAGCACCGCCCCCTGGATGATCTGAAACAAACACCCAGTCTGTGGTCAGCTGCTGCAGCCGTCACACAACGCACTGAGGTTATCATCCACCCGGTTCAGTTCGACACCGACCATTTGCATGATGCCAAAATAGGCCATCATGTAGCCGTTCTGCTCCGGCAGCAGCTTGAAGAAGTCCAACGCAATGACGGAAAACATGACTTGAAAAATCCCTATGGAAAGAAAGGAGACCATTCCTAATGTGTAATGGACAGAGCTTTGAATGTGTCTTTTCTCTTCTATGCTGAATAACTTATCATAAAAATGTATGTTATTTATGTTTGCAAAAAAGAAAACATGTGACCTTATATAAAATACTTATAATAATAATGTCTGAAAACAACATTCCAACGCGTAATTCAAATCTAGGGCGAATTGAATTGTGAAGTAAACACATCAGAATCAGTGACTCTCTCTCTACCTGATGGTAAACCTGCGACTATCTTCACCACAAACGTCATAGTGACTCCTGGAAACTTCATCAGTCGTGTGATTTCTCCCAAGTTGAATAATGACTTGTTTTTGGCGTCACCTGTGAAGACAAAGTGGTGTAAAACCTGCAGGGTTTCACGTCTCCAACAGTCAAGCGGCCACAAGTGAAATGTGTGAACATACAGAGGAGTCCCCCAGGAGCCTGTTGAATATCTAAAGAGCAGTTTGTTCACATTTATTGCTTCAGTATGATACATAGTTTGTCTCCTGAGGACAGCTTGACGTGTGGTGAACAAAAATACATCCACACAAGTCCCATTAATGTATCAGTGTTTTCTGTTCAAACAAACCAGCATGTTAAGAATGGAACAAACTCAGCTGAGGAGATGACGAGGAGCCTCAGGAGGAAACGTGTCTCACTTCTTGTGCTGCTTCCAGAAGCTTCATCTTTGGTTGTTTTGGGGATAAACTTTAAAACCAGCAGTAAAGTGAAGAAACTCCCCACTGCTCCAAAGCATGCAGTGAATGTCTCCCTGGCAAACACAAAGTCATTTCAACACCTGCCCCCATCGTGTCCATATTCAGTTGCAGCAGGGCATTTTATAAATCACTGAACTGATCTCAATAGGTGACTGAAGGAGAACTGACTGCTCTTTAGGCTTCAGCTGCTGCCCAGAGTCACTCACCCGTAGCGCGTGTTGAGCTGCCCGCCCAACGTGGAGCCCACGATCATGCCAACGCCAAAACTCAGACCGAGTTTGGATAAACCATCCGCCTGTTTCTCAGGCTGGGACAGATCCGTGATGACCATCTGAGATGCTGCAGGCGATGGGAGGAGGAAAGTAATGGAACAGAGTGAAACTGCATCTGTTTTCAGATGATGAATTCAGATCATAATGAGATTTGTATCACAGCTGTCAAACACTGAGTACGGCTCTTCGTTGAAACACCTCAGAGAAGGACAAGAAGAAGTCAAACCAGGATTCAAACTGCAAACCTCTTTGTTCTGAGGCAACAGTGACAAAGACCCTTCATGCCCTGAGCCCGCACAGATATTCACTGTCAAGTTACCTACATTTTAATATTTGCAAAAAGGCTCACTCAGGGTGTGACACCAACAGCAAACATACCCCAGGTGCTTTTAAATGTGAAGATGAGCGAGTAGGACTGTGGGTGGGTGGAGCTCACCAGGCAGCACGTGCATGAAGACCGTGGGGAATTTGTGGAGGAACAGCATCAGAGGATTGTTTGCAATGGCCAGAAGCAGAAAGAACACAACAGTTGCAGCAAAGGCCAGAGAGAAAGCTGCTCGTGCCCCGTGGAGATCTGCGAACCTGTAGACAGGAAGGAACCCAGAACGTTTTCAGCCACACAGATGCTGCTGATGACCCGGGAAACGCATCAGGAATAGGCTCCGTTTTGTCTTGCCTTTTCAGCCATTGCTTTGCACTTACCTTCCAAACAGTGGGCCCCCAAACAGCTGAATGACACCCACCGTGGTTTGCAAATAACCAAACCATAAAGTGTCAAAGCCCAGTTTCTTTGCCAAATACTGCACAGAAATGAAAGTACAAACATTAAAAAAACATGCAATCATTACTGGGCAAGGTTGATGCTCTACTGTACCGGGAGTGTACTTGTAGATCATGTTGGGTATTACATCCATGACTGAACATCAGCTCATATCTGATTTGTCTGCAGAATGCCAATTTAACAAAAAAAAAAAAAAGCTAAATCATAAGAATTAAGAATTAAATGTAGCTTAGCTGAAAACGTTTTATCATGCAGAAGAAATTCAAAATAAAGTCATGGATTATGCGTTTTGCTTACAAACTAAAATTAAAGCACCGACAGGAAACGTCTATCGTAGTGGAAGTGTGGAAATGTCAAGTGGCATAAAACAAACTGCTGAGAAGTGCAAATACCTCAGATGTGCACTGGGGCCAATGCACTGTCTACTATCATGACAACAAGTGTGTTTTGAAGCTGCTTCCCTGTAATAAAGGTGCTGTGGTGTATCAGCGGGCCTGTTTCATTAGCATCTGTGGCGGTAGAGGCTCTGAATGCATCATTATTGCATCTGTAGTAAAGTCCCAGCCGAACGTTCACTGCTGGCTCGGAAATGTCAGCTCTGTTCGCTGACATAACCCCTGATTATTCAATGTATACACATGTTTTATGTGAAATACTCACAGGAGTGACAGAAAACTGTAGAAACATGAGAGTAGTTTCCACAGCAGTGATGAGATAAACCATGTTAATGATTCTCCTCCTCCTCTTCTCTTGCTCTGCTCCGGGCGGAGAAACTTCAGCTTTTCCGCTCATGTCGACGGTTGAAGGAGACCCACCTGCTCGGCAAAGCTCACCGGGAGATTGCGAGGTAACTCCCGCGGGTTCAGGGGAGTCGCCTGCCCGCTGTGATCCGCCCTTTCACCCGCTGAACATTCCCTTCCAGCACTCGACCCTATCGCCGCCTGGACTTTGATTGGAGGAGGCGGTACCGAGGTGTGGACGCCACCTCCGGTCTGAAACAGTTAAAACAAGGCATGTGAAATGTTCGGTAGAGGCGCAGTGCACCGTGTGTCCGATTCCTGCCGTGGACACCGTGGAGCAAGCCCGGATACCAATCTCTGAAAAATCCCACTGCACGTGAATGTTTAAGTTTTCTAACGTGAGACGTTCGAGTACTCCTTCTCCGCGTCGTAAAATGAATCACCACGAACAGAATCCCATACTTTACCTACCTTCAAGACCGGGAACTAGTTTTATTTTGAAGTCGCTCTTTGGATACCAAACTTTAATTTTAATTAAGATTAGATCTCAATATGAGAAATCAACACCGTTATTTCATTGAATGTGGTTTATTAAACTTGTTTAAAGTACATGTACAGACATAAATAAAAACAAAGGGACTTCACAAGCAAAAAAAAAAAAAAAAAAAAAAAAAAAAAAAAAAAAAAAAAAAAAACAACAATTGTCTTTGCGCTTCTTATTTTGAAGTCGGTGAGGAACCTCCACCCGGAAATCCACTCCATCATCCGTTTGAGTGGCGGTTGGTGTTCCTCAGCGCTGGCCGTCAGTTGAGTTCTGCCCCTGGACACTGTGACCAGACGTCTCCCGGTGGTGTGTCATGGTTGCAACCGAACAGTGACGATGCAGATCCTGACACCGTATGTTTACTGGGCTCAGCGACGCGGAGACATTTTCCTCCGGGTTGAGCTGAGCGATGCTAAGGTAGGACACCCCCCCCCCGACAGCTCACAGCGAGCCGGCCTCTTCCAGCCGTTCCTGACACCGTATGTTTACTGGGCTCAGCGACGCGGAGACATTTTCCTCCGGGTTGAGCTGAGCGATGCTAAGGTAGGACACCCCCCCCCGACAGCTCACAGCGAGCCGGCCTCTTCCAGCCGTTAACTCCGGACTGATGAAACATGTCCACACCAGCTTGAATTGTTTTCTTTGTTTGTTTTTCCATTTAACAATGTGTGCCCTGTAATAATGATTGCTAACCCTCTGTGGTGTTAGCTTAGCGGCTAGCTTGACTGTTAGTTAAGTGGATGGTGACGCTACAAAACCACAATTAACCGTTAACAACCGTGAACAGACAAAATGACTGAAATGTCCTGAACCCTTTGTCTTGAAAATAACTTTATAACGTGTTGTTGTTGTTATTATAATTATTATATACTTATTATTATCGTTATTCTACAACAACATCACAAAATTTCAATTAAATTCTGCTAAATTGTATTGATGATTGAATAGAAATTATTTCTATTCTTATGTACTGGTTGAGACAGTACAGATAAAGGTCATGAACAAAGGCTTAGTGTTAGTAATAGATTTATAAATGGGTGATGAGGTTTGTAATGTGTCTTTAGTCTCCACACTGAGTCCTTCTCTGGGTTCCCTGGAGTGTTTGCATCGGTAACATGAAACAAGGGTTCCTGTCTTCACATTTACAGGTTCAGACGTCTCCAGCCTGCATCTGTTGGACGCAGGTCTCATAAAAGATGCACGGCTGTTAATGGTGCTTCTGGATCTTGTTTATGAGAGTGATGGAGAGCAGCTGTCACGTTGTGCACGTTGGGTCTATTTATTTAACAGAGGAGCTGCTGAATAAAAGAAAAAATGTAATGACAGTGTAATTCAGCACTGTCCATTAGTAGTTTATTACAGAATGTCCAAATACAATATTCTGCTTCAGTTTGTGTGTCATCAATCAAAAACTGCCCTCTGGGAAGTCAGAAAGTATTCGAATAAACGCATCCTCTCTTTGGTGACAGTGACTGAAACATATGTCACCAGACTTAAACTTCATCCACAGCTTGGTTTTGATGAACATCTTTGTTTTGAATTTTTCAGAATCTTAACATCAGCCTGCAGGAAAACAACACACTTCAGTTCAGAGGTTTGTGTTTACGTTTAGCAAGTTTTCAGAAAAACAACTGTTGTTATTTGATAAATAAAAGGGTCATCTCGTTCTGTTCCACAGCACAGGGCCATGGAGCTAAAGGAGAAAATGAATATGGGTTCTGTTTGGAGTTCCTGGAACCTGTCAGTGCTGAGGTAGTGATCCTTTTTAAAACACATTTGCATTACTTTGCATCCTTTGCTTGTGTGTGTGTTGTCATTGGGCATTTTCTCCAAAGACATCCAGGTTGTGTTTGGACTAATCAGAGACCCGAGTGTAGGCGTGAGTGTTGTTTGTCTCTGTATGCTGACCCTATTCTTAAATTGAATACCTGTGTAACCACCGGACTGATTGAGAAGAAATACCAGCTAGAAAATGCTGCAGTCACGTCAAGGTGAACTCTGATTGAAAAATGCCTCAAGCAGAAGTGTCTTGATTTGCTGCTACACAACAGCCTGGGAGATTCAGGGACGTTTCTCTCTGTGAATGTTTTGAGGTGACACAAAGCAGCAGGTTTTATTGAAGGTTCATTGCCCATTGTAAGAGACAGTCTGTGGCCCAAAAGAATATTAATTAATTTCATTGTTTGCCTCAGTTAAAAACTTTGTAATCTAAGAGTCTGTGTGTGTCTGTCATGGCGGACTGCAGATCGACCACAGGTCCACTGAGCGTCAGGTGGACATCAAGATCAAGAAGCAGGAGGAGCGCTGGTGGCAGCGGCTGACATTGCAGGAGAAGAAGCCTCTGTTTCTGGCTCCCGACTTCGACCGCTGGCTCGAAGAGTCCGACTCTGAGATGGAGCTTCAGGAGGAGGTGGGAAATAAAAATGTGTCTGCTCTGAAGAGAGAGAGTGATAGAGATAGAGTGTTGTAGTTGTTGTTTCCCAGGACAGATTTTTCACCATGTGATCTCTTGCAGGAGAAGGAGGAGAAGATCAGCAACATACATGTGGAGTCAAGAGTTCGTAAAGATCGTAAGTCAAAAAATAACATTAAAAAAACTCATAGAGGTGTCATTAACATGATTTCATGTTTATCTTCTTCTGTCTCGTTTCCGCAGCGTACCTGGGTCTGAAGAGAGGCTACTTGTTTATGTACAACCTCGTCCAGTTCCTTGGATTCTCCTGGATCTTCGTCAACATGACCGTTCGACTCTTCATCCTCGGTCAAGGTCTGTAACTTGCATCAGTTCATGAAGAGTAAATGTTACTCACCCACTTTGTCTTATTTGTCTTCTATATTCTTACAGATAATAATTTCATCGTAATTGCCAATGGTCCACTCACAGTTCACTCTGCTCTTATCACCATCCTTCTTTTCATTTTCTGAAATCAAACAAGAAACTGCAGAGTGGACAGTGCACTTACTGCTTACAAGATAGATATCTTGTATATGAACAATTAGGGGATTTGCAGTTTTAACAACAAGAAAAACACCAACCAGACAGAACATCTAAACCACTTTGTTTGGGGGTCGAACATTTAATAGACAAAGCAATAATAATTACTAAATATATAAGGAACAAAACACCCATTTAACATCAGATAAACAGGAGGTCTGTGGTGTCTGTTGTGTGAGGATCTGTTCACTGACGAGCTGATTTGAATAGAAACAGGAGCACTGCAACATATTTGTTTTGCAAATGATGAGGATTATGAATAGTGGTTCATGCATTGTTTGTTTCTGTCTCTTGCTGCTCGACAGATTCGTTTTACGACACGTTCCACACCATGGCTGACATGATGTACTTCTGTCAGATGATGGCCGTGCTCGAGGTCATTAATCCCCTGTTGGGCTTAGTGAAGTCACCGTTCTTTCCTGCTATGATACAGGTGAATACACTGGGAACATAGATTTACTATCAAAGGAACCCAAGGATGAATCTATGTACTACAGTGACGTGGATGTTGCAGGTGGCGGGGAGGAACGTCATTCTGTTTGTTATCTTCGGCACTCTGGAGGACATGCAGAACAAGCCTGTGGTGTTCTTCGTCTTCTACCTGTGGAGCACAATCGAGGTCTTCAGGTCAGCTCAGATCACCCTCCTCTCATCTCCTCTGCGGTACGTGTTTAGTTTCCAGCTGTAACATCAGACCCCTCCCCTCTGACACCAGGTACCCATTCTACATGCTGGCGTGCATCGGCACGGACTGGAAGCTGTTAACGTGGCTGAGGTTCAGCCTCTGGATCCCTCTGTACCCGCTGGCTGTTGTAGCTGAAGGTTGGTTTTTCATGTGTGCTGTTAAGATGGTGGCTGTTGTTGTCTGTTGTTGTCGTTGACAGTGTGTCATTCTTACGTCCCAGCGGTGGCTGTGATCCAGTCCCTGCCCATCTTTGATGAGACCCGTCTGTTCAGCATCTCGCTGCCTGCAGTGCTGGGGGGGTCTTTGAGCTTCTCCTACACTCTCCAGCTCTACCTGGTCTTCATGTTTTTGGGTGAGACATCCACTGACATACCACACTTCCCTCTGATTCATCCTCCAGAGCCTGCTCCAGCCATCACCTGGTGGCGCAAACATTTCATTTCACCCGTTGATTAATAATGACCAAGGTTCCCTCTCCACTCCAGGACTTTTCATCAATTTCCGACACCTCTACAAGCAGCGGAGGAGACGGTACCGCTCGAGGAAAAGGAAAGTCAACTAAGTTCTACTAACTAAATTCTCTGAAACATGTTGTTTTCTCAGCTTCCTACACACACACACACTTCCTTTTCGTGTTTTTTACATTTCATAGCTGAAAGTTGAAGGAATATTGGAATTGAAGCTGCTGGTGTCATATTGTTCAGACAAGACAAGAGATACTGACGTAGGAAAACCTCTATGAACGACTTTATATTTTTTACATTGCAGTTGCCTGTTAATGCACCTGAGAGCCGACAGTTCTCACTGTTCTAATGTGTTCGAGGGATTTTCTGCAGGATTTTAATACAAGATGAATGAAATGAAAATGGTTCCTGTTTGCAGACACAAGTCTCCAGTTAATCTCTTCAGGTGGATTTTTAATTTACGGAATCCTGCAGTAACCAACAGCAGTGAAGTTAAAGTTAATCCTTTCCCTGTTCTTTTGTCTCTGGCAAATATTTTGCATGGAGACACAGTTGATGAATCATTATTCATCTGATTTTATGAACACATAAGGATTGTTAATGAGCCGTCCACCCAAACACTATTTAACCTTCTGTTCAAAACCTGAGTGGCTTGATTATTTATGTTTGTGTTTTGTTTTCACCTCCGAGCCTTCGTTGTATTTGTATTTATTTATTTCTGTGAGCTCTTTTAAGCCTGAATGGTTTCTGTTTGACGATGTGACGCCGACACTGAGCTTGATTTGAAGTCACAACTCTGGATTCCTGACCAAATGAATAAACTTCAGAATTCTCATTTCAGAGTCTGGTTGTTTTGATCTTTTCATTTGTGTTTTTCTCTTGCCTGTGAGAATTAGACACATTCATGAGGGATTAGATCAACATGCAAATTAATGAGCATCATTCTGGATTTGATTCAAGGTTATTCAAGACCAGTTTCAATCATATTGGTGTCTGGATATTTATTTGATTTCCATTGAGGGGCTCAAATAGTTTACTATCCGCCCTGGTTCAGGTCAGTTCCCATTTACAGCATATTTTCTTTTTCTTAAACAATATTTGCATCCGTGGAAGATTCTGTGGTGATTTCTTTGCAGGTGGTTTATTTGAATTGTTGTAAATGCCGTTATCTGGTTATTGATTGAGTGTAGTTATCATCTTTGTGATTCACCTTCCCCAAATCCTATTTCAGGCAAAACCACTGTCACATTAAATTGAAAATATGTCTATGAAAAGTTATTTCACTCACGATATAATACATTTGAAATCCTGGTAAACCAAGGCACACCTGAATCAAATCTGAATAACAAGATAAAACCTCCTAATGAGGCTTCACTTCGACCCCTCCCCAAATCCAGCCCGACTCCTCCCGTCGGCGTCGCTCCTCTGCGCCACGGTCCTCCGGCTCGCCACTGTGAATGTTGGCGTATTGATAGCGGCTCCTGCGTGGAGGGGAAGGTGAGATGTGTTAATCCTCTTAGCTCTATTATGCTGAGCCTTGCTCCAGCCCCGACATGCGGTGCGCCCTTGTAGCTCCCCAAAACCCGGAGTCAGCAGCTCTGCGCCCGTTACGCACAGCTGGAGCGACGGAGAGGTGCCGCGCAGCAACAGGTGAGACCCCCAGCGCCGCGCACACACGCACACATACACGCGCAACATCTGGATGTGTCTATATATTCATCTGGAGGAGCACAGACGGACAGAGTTTGAGTCTTGTCCGATAATCAGCGCATCGCTCATTTGCTCGTCATTAACGCGACGCGTCCCCGCGCGCGCACTCTCGTTCTAATAACCTGATGTTTTCATGTTGGGCTCCGGGCGGCTCAGGTTTGTGCAATTCTCACTTGGTGCACGCGCATTTCATCACGTTCTCCCCCCTGCGCGCTCACGCTGATAACAGCACATTTCAATTAGGAGGCAATTCTGGAATTGATTGCGCAAATTTGGCGTATGACGCAGGGTTTTATTCCGTTTTCAACGTGTTCAGCTCGTCTTGTGAGAAGCTAAAGGCTGTGTAGCCATAGTAACAGGTGGCTGTCTGCATCGCGCACACACACACACTCCTCTGTGCCTGTGGAACAATGAGGACTCCACATGTGCTGATGAGATGATGGGATGATGAGATTCTCAGTGTGTTTGTTTCCTCTCGTCCTCAGGCTGGAGCTGCCAGCAGTGAGAGATGAAGCACACTGTCTGTAGGTGTGTGTGTCTCCTCTCTGTCAGCGGCCGCCTCCCTCCACATGGATCCACTGAGGAACATCAGCAATGCATCTGACGTAGCTTCCTGTCTGGAGTCGAGACCACAAGGGCAATGAACGTGCACGCGCCCACGGGGAGGAGACTCAGGCACGGCCGCGTCCTCTTCTTCGTCTCAGGTGTGCTGCTGTGTTTGCTCTACACCCTAACTCTGAAGGCCAGGCTGCCGAAGCTGAGAGGCTCCTCGCAGGCGGACAAGGGAGGGGATGGGGACGTTGTGGAGGTCATAGTTCGGGAGGTGATGGATTCCAATGAGACGCAGGAGGAGGTGGGCCCACCTGAGGTCAGCAGACCTCCTCCGGTGATGATCGTCAACAGGACGGACATGGAACAGTGCATCTACGTAGCTCCCCAACGCCCCGGACCTCCTCCTCCAACTCCGCCGCCATCCAACGCAGCTCCTCCGCCCAAGCCCCCTCACAGGAAGGGTGATTACCCAGAGGACATCTTCTCAGTGGAGCAGCGACAGCAAGGCTGGGTGGTCCTGCACATTATGGGCATGGTCTACATGTTTGTGGCCCTGGCCATCGTCTGCGATGAGTTCTTCGTTCCCGCGCTGGAGGTCATCACCGTCAACTTGGAGATCTCCGACGACGTGGCCGGGGCCACTTTCATGGCGGCTGGAGGTTCGGCCCCCGAGCTCTTCACCTCCCTCATCGGTGTCTTCATCTCCCACAGCAACGTGGGCATTGGCACCATCGTGGGCTCGGCCGTCTTCAACATCCTCTTCGTCATCGGCATGTGCGCCATCTTCTCGCGGGAGATGCTGCACCTGACCTGGTGGCCCCTGTTCCGAGACGTGACCTTCTACATCCTGGACCTGGTTATGCTCATCGTCTTCTTCCTGGACAGCATGATCATGTGGTGGGAGAGCGCCCTCCTGGTACTCGCCTACGTCAGCTACGTCAGCTTCATGAAGATCAACAGTCAGATCGAGCGGGCGGTCAAGGTCCAGCTCAACAAGCACATGAGCATCGTGAAGGTGTGGACGGCCGAGGAGCCGGAGAAGGTCAGAGTCACACTCAGACACAGCTGAGGATCAATCTATACCAGGAAAACACCATATTTAACACTTTACACATCTAAATGCAAAATAAATGTATATACTCAGTTGAATTTACTATTTCATTTTGTTTCAGTCTAAACACATGAAAACAGCTTCCATCTTTTTGCCATATTCCTCCTTCAAAGCTCATGAACACACCTCATGACTCATGACTTCACCTCTCGGGGGGAAAAAGGCCTCACAGAGAGCAGCAGGAGTTGATTTTACACGATGTTCAGATTTTTGCAGCCATCCCCGAGAACAGAAGGCCCACACAGTAACGTGGAACAGAGGGCAGATGCTCCCGGAGCATCTTCCATCCACACGCTGCTCTGCGTTTCCTGGTCTTTCATCTCGTCAGGGCCGAGACCGTTGTTCGGACACGGCGATTTGTGGGTCTGAGCAGGTGACGGGCTGTGTTTGTGCGAAACCCTTTGAAGCTCAGCAGAAAGAGTCCAGGTGTCACAGGGCGATGGAGACGTCACCGCGTGTCTGTGGCCCGGGCCTGAAATACAAATGCATCAGAGATGATGTTTCCAATTGGAAAGGTTCACGTTCGTGCGGCGGTAAACACCTGAGCCTGTCATTAACATGCACCGCTGTGTTTCAGCGTTTCAAGTGCAGGAGGTGCATTCTCCAATTATCCTGAGGCACGTCTGCAGCTGCCCGCAGCCCCTTCAGTCCCCACGCTGAGAGCAGCGAGACATGCAGCCGCACCAACTGCTGCCAATTACTGGGGTTTAAAAGATACTTCCTCATTGATCTCTTGACCTTTTTTCCACAATCAAGTGGTTGGATCTTCTTAGGGCCTTACACTGTGTGGCTGGACCCTGATTCACCGAAACCTTTCAGTAATAATCACAATGACCAAAGGTTGCAAAAGGACACAAGGACCACACAACGACTACTGAGAGACACTCAGCATGTCATGTCTGACTTTACAGGAGAGCGATGCCACGCAACCTCCTCCTCCTCCTCCTCCTGCTCCTGCTTCTGCTCCTCCTCCATCGGCTGCACCACCGCCTGAAGATAAATCCAAACCAACACCTCCCAGCAGCCCTCAACTCCTCAAACAGCCGTCGGAGCCGCAAGACGACAAAGCAAGACTCAGGGTGTGTGTCACAGTTTAATATGTCTTTATGTCTATGTTCAGTGGGAATGGGACAAACTGGTTTTCAGACTAGATGTCACCATCAACACTGAAACACTGAGCGTGTGTGTGTGTGTGTGGCCGCAGGTCCGTCCCGTGCTGCAGCGCGGCGGCAGCTCAGCCTCGCTGCACAACACATCCCTGCGGAGCACCATCTTCCAGCTGATGATCCACACGCTGGACCCTCTGGGAGAAGGTACCTACCAGAACCGACACAGACACCTGCAACAGGAATTCAGGGACGTCATCGCAATATCACACACTTTCATCTCGAGTTCATATTTCTGCTGAAGCAACAAAGGAGACGTGTCATTATTTAACTTTCGACTTATCGATTACCGCAGCTCTGACTCAGCTCTGTGCTGCTGAGTCCGTCCCCTCCCTTCCTGTAAGTCAGGTGACGGGGGGGGAGGGTGAAGCACGGCGACCTTCAGCTCGTCCTCGGAGTCTCCTGCTGTCCCTCTGCTCCCGCAGCGCTCGGCCACAGCTCATCCTTAATCAGCTTTCCAATGTAGGCTAATAAAAGCTGGATAAGAGCCAGTGTGCTGGAGGAACAAGCTCTTTATCAGCGTGGAGGAGCAGCAGCAGCGCGGTGGTCAAATCCTCGGCTGCAGCTGGACCGAACTGTTTCAGATGTTGATTTCATGTCGTTTTAAAGCTCCTGCTCGAGCTCGAGCTGCAGCTGTTCTCCTCGCGGTCAGAGACGATATCCAGCAAATGGTCATTATTGTTATCTCAGAGATGCAGCTTTTAAGCGCTGTTCATCTTTAATATCCACCGGCCAGGGACTAAAACTCCTCTGGAGGCAGTAACATGTCCGCCCATAACCCCCCCCCGAGGGTTAGGAGCAGAGGATGTGGCTCCATGTGCAGATTGTTGGGGTCTCTGTGGGAACGTTGAGATTTGTTACTGCGGAGGGCGAGGGGCTGGTTTGATTTCCTCCGTCAGTCGTTCATAT
Organism: Pseudorhombus dupliciocellatus; assembly: GCA_016785235.1. NCBI lineage: Eukaryota > Metazoa > Chordata > Actinopteri > Pleuronectiformes > Paralichthyidae > Pseudorhombus > Pseudorhombus dupliciocellatus. Next base: position 1,378,557 of record JAFBJW010009053.1, on the reverse strand, counting down.
TCCCTGTTCTCCAGCCATTCAGCCTTCGATTTCACAGTGACTGACAAACAGGCAGCAAACACAAAAACAAAGCAATAAGACAGGAATCAAATATAACTGAGACGATCCTCCGAGTTAAATCTGTTGCTGCTGGCTTCCATCCCAGAGGCAGGGGCCCTCGGAGGGGCCGTTAAAACCCCGGGGCCGAGGAAGGCCAGACGAGGTAAGAGCGGAAACAGGAAGTCATCTTGTTGTTTGTGGTGTGTGGTTGCAGTTTTGCATAAATATATATATACATATATGTATATGGTACTAGAGGAGACTGAAGGTGTTTGCGTCTGTCTCACTCAGAGACGTCCTTTAACAGTGATGTCAGAGGGGACAGCTCAGCGCAGAGGACAGGTGAGACGTGTTGGTGTCGGTTTGACGTTGTTAACGTTCTGGTGAGACGTGTTGATGCCGGTTACACGTGTTGGTGTTTGTTAGACTGGTTGGTGAGACGTGTTGCTGGTAGCCGTGTGTAATCAAGTGGCCTCTGTGTGTGTGTGTGTGTGTGTGGACTGAAGTGACTCAGAGGACACACGTGTGATCTGTGTGAGTCGTCCTTCTCTTAACCGCAGCAAAGAACAAAGTTAAACCTCTGAACGACGCGGCCGCAGGAAATTCCCAGCGAGGGTGCTCTGCAGGTGAGTGTGTGTGAAAATCTACCGACGAGTCTTGACTCAGAGAAACAGCGGAAGGTTTACAGGAAATACTACAAAATAATAGTTCAGATTCTCAGAAATTTCCAACGCTTTTTATTCAGTGCTGGAAAACAACACAATATCTTCCTGATATTTATCTTCCCTGCAGCTACGACGTATTTAAAAATCCCTCCAGTGAACGTGAGTGTGAACTGCTGACGTCAGCTGTGTCGTAAGATGTTTTTATGGAGACGCCCGGTCGTCTGCCTGATTGACAGAGAGGTTTCAGGGGTTGAAGGACGTGGTTCTCCACAATCAGGGGAGCCTCTCAGTGTGAGTGTGTGAGGCTGCAGGAAAACTGGAGAGGCCTTTCAATCATTCTGAGGTTTAACATGCAGATGGGACAGCATGTGTGTGCGTGTCATGCTCAGCTCCAAACACTCCAATCACTCCCACTGACGAGCTCAAACAGCCGATAACAATAATTTCCTCATCTCATTATTAAAGTCTGAAATAAACATCAGTTCTGTCTGAACTGAGGAAAGTGAGGCTAAAACGTTTTAGGGAGCAGCATCTCACTCCTCACGCTCGCTCGCTCTTTTCCTCAGACGGTGACCAAGACTCTAAAGCCGAGCAGACAACTGCCGCCGCCGCTTCTGCTCCACCAGGGGGCGCTGCAGCCGAGCCGTCGACTTCACAGCCTCCGAGGGCAGAAGAGACGGCCGAGAAGACGAGCGAGCGACCGGACGAGACAAAGGTACAAACCCTGTGTGTGTCTTCAGCTCTGGCGCTGATATTTTTAACACCTTTTAACACCTGAGAAAAATGGCCGCCTCACTTCTCCTCCTCCAGGTGGCGGCGACCTCAGCGGGGGGCTCGGACAGCAGCGGCGAGGACGACAGCGTGGGGGACGAGGACAGCAGCGACTCGGCAGAGAGTGAAGGCGATGGGGACAGGACCAAAGAGGAGGAAGCTGAGGAGGAGAACGAGCCTCTGTCTTTAGAGTGGCCGGAGACCAGGCGTAAGCAGATCACCTACCTGCTGCTGCTGCCCATCGTGTTCCCGCTGTGGCTCACGCTGCCCGACGTCCGCAACCTGGTGAGCACGACACGGAATCAGCGCTATCCGTCACTGCGAGCAGCCACCAGGGGGGCGATCGAGATCTCTGCCTATGTCCTGACCTTTCTGCCTGCAGGCGTCCAGGAGATACTTCGTCGTGACGTTCATGGGCTGCATCCTGTGGATTGGCATCTTCTCCTACTTGATGGTGTGGTGGGCGCACCAGGTCTGTCGCCTATTAACGTTTTCCCTCGTCTACGCACGTTGAACCTTTTGTCCTAATGTCTTCAGACAAACTGACGTCCCTCTTCCTTGGTCTTCCTCGTGGACAGGTGGGGGAGACCGTGGGCATCTCAGAGGAAATAATGGGCCTGACCATCCTGGCGGCCGGGACGTCCATCCCCGACCTGATCACCAGCGTCATCGTGGCCCGTAAAGGCCTGGGGGACATGGCCGTGTCCAGCTCGGTGGGCAGCAACATCTTCGACATCACTGTGGGGTGAGAGAACAGGACGAGTGTTAGAGTAGAAATAACAGCAGGTAATAACTAACGAGAAATACTAAAAATAATTGGCGGCTAAATATCACATTCATTGTTACAGAGGTAAATTCAGAATCATAAAAATGAAGTACTTCTGTCAGATATATGTACACAGTAAAGATACTTTAAGAGAAGGAAGTATGAAATTCATCAGGAGTAAAGTACTATCTGTGTACTGACCTGAGCTGTGGTCCTCTCTGGTTCCAGTCTGCCCGTCCCCTGGCTCATGTTCAGTCTGTCCCATAACGGCCAGTCTGTAGCCGTCAGCTCTAACGGCCTGTTCTGCGCCATCGTGCTGCTCTTCCTCATGCTCCTCTTCGTCATCATCTCCATCGCCGCCTGTCGCTGGAAGATGAGCCGGACGTTGGGCCTCACCATGTTCACGCTTTACTTCGTGTTCCTGGTCCTCAGCGTCCTGCTGGAGGACCGAGTCCTCACCTGCCCGGTTTCAATCTGAGACCTCAGCCGGACGGAACCAGTACTGAACCAGTACAGTACGTAGGACCAGTTAAGATTCAACCAGACCTGGTCTCAGGCCCGCGCACAGTAGAGACACAGTAGACACATCACAACACAAGCGGGTAGCGGCTCTTTCCTGAGGTGACTGATAGATTTATTAATAAATACATGACGTACACATTTCAGCGTGCAGCGATTCCAACATCAGTGGATGCAACGTCCTGTTTCGTATGTTGGCCACTTCCTGAACTGTATCCCAGAGACTCTGTTGTGTTGGACCGTCGGACTCGTGCATGTTCCTGTGTGTTGCTTGTGTGAAACGACATGACCCAGTGATCGTCTGTGTGTCAAGTCAACCCGTGCTGACATCTTGTTAAGTGTTCAATTGATGCAGATGTGAAAACTGACGATATTTCGAACTAAAATTCCACGCTGCAATAAATTATTTTTCCTACAGTGACCTGGTGTTCTGCTGGGAGAAGAAACAAAGGGATGAAAAATTAAAAGATCCAAGGGCTTCTTGCATTGAGTTTTGATGATTTCACTTGTTTCTAATGCGTTTCATTGGAAACAAGGAGAAAAACAGTGATCGAAAAACTGCTCTATAGCGCCACCTGTGGCCAAAACCTTAGTTAGTCTTTGGCAAAATAAGAAGAGTAGAAAGAAGAAGCTTGTTGAGCTTGTACATGATTTATTTACAGTCTGACAGTCTCTGTCCAGAACTGTCCCCACGTCTCACAGGACGTCCACACTGTTAGAAAATGTGATTTCTACAAAGGGCCAGTTAAAATGTACACGACCCAATTATCTGCAAAATCATTCGTTTGTACAATCATTCTTTTTTTTTTTCTTTTCAAACACAAATGACAAACATCCACAGACGGACGACAGCATCATCGCCGCCGCCTTCAATGAGTTTCCTCCTGGACTCCAGCATTTAAGGCTGAAAGTTCACTTTCAAGGGTCAAAGTGCAGATTTCAGACTTTCAGACTTTTCCCATTTTGGTTTCCTCTGCCACGGATAAAACACAAACGCACACACGGTTTGACATTCACAAGACGTCCTGGGGGTTTGACTCTGGACATCCTCCTGCAACCAGCGCGGCACAGCGTCGCTCATGTTTGATCAACACACATGAAAACAACACTCGTCACTTGTCCTGTGACACTGATGAGTTGTTGTCCGGGTAAAAATCCAGTTGATCCAGAATGTGTTTTAAAGATTTATATTAGCTTTAGTAAAAACACTACGTTTTTAGAAGTAGAAAGAAGACGTTGTGGTTTCACTGGTTTTGTCTGTTTTCAGGATGACACAGAAACTATGGAGCAATATTCCATGAAATGTTGTGTATTTAATAAATTCAAGAATTAATTTGAATTGGAATTTTCTTATTTCTTCACCATGGTAGCATTGACAGCAAGTCAATCTTCTAAAGCTTGGGTCATGTTTACGGAGCTAAGTCTAAGGTTAAGATAAGAGACGATCCTGACACGGACAAAAAAAGTGGGAAGTTGAAAACAATTTTTATAGTGAGATGAATGGATTTTGTGTTTCAGCAAAGGTTCAACTCAGTCTTCCAAATTTGTTGCGTAAACATCGGCCATTGTCTCTGTGAGGGGAGTAAACTCATGATCACACGGCGGCCTCCAGCCTGCACCTTTCACACGTGAACAGTAATACTGACGTTAGACTGGATAATGAAATGTGCTGAAACTTCGTTGTTCATGTGACAATGAAATCATTAAATTCCGTGTGTAAACAAGCAATATGGAACTTTACGTTAAAATGAAATTGCAGTTAAAGCAGCAGAACATTAAACAAGGCAGCTTCAAAGATTGACATCGGGGCTGTAGCCGAGGATTCACGACGAAATTATTATCATTCTGAAAATGATATCAGAATTAATACTGAATCAATCATGACAACGTCCGATTCATGTTTTACTGCAGCTCCAATTCAAATGTTTGTTTTTAACGGCCTGAAACGTGGTTATTTATTTACAACAGACACTAAATTCATATGTCAGCATCTCTGGTTTGAACTGTGAGAAAACAACGTCCAGCGACAACAGGACACGATAAAACACCAGAATAAATAAAGCTAACTCTGTATAAATAGACTTCAAATTAAAATATTGCTAATTGTCTTCATATACTTTGACTAAACAATTTAAATGCTGCATTTAAAAAAAAATCCTCTGCTGCTGTTTGTACCTCTTTTCACAGGATTTCCACAGAAACCAGGTCGAGGTTTCTGAACGCTGTGCCTTGACTTCCCTTCATTCCTTGGTTCACATCGTCTGTAAAAGTTGTCTTTGTCGTGTTTCAAGCTACATAACGCTGACCGCAGTCGACTGCACCGCTTTGATCACTTAGTGCACATTCACAGTCTTCCAACAGGTTTCCTGAGCTCGTCTTAAAGCGTCGATGATGAGAGTTCATCCAGGCCGCGCGCCCGACGGGGAGTGTTCACAGGTAAGGCTCGCCAAACGTCCGGCGACACTCCATGACCCCAGTGCTGGGAGGACGGTCACAGTTGTGGGTCAGCTTTACCAGGCTCGGCACGAGGCGGTCGTACGCCAACTTGTACTCCCGATCAAAGGCGTCTGAGAAGAGAACAGTTTTAATCAATTTAATGAATTCTTCCTTACTTTAAACCTGCGGTGATCAATATTCTATCAACTGGGTTCCATGAAGCATTTCGGGGTCCTTGAGATTTACCTGGACTTATGGACCTATGATAGCTAGGTCACCAGAAACATATCTGTAAAAATTAAGATAATAATTTACTTGGCCAAAAATCCATCATGGCAGGTTCATTCTTCCGGTTCCACATTGTACACACACCTTTAATGTATATTTAACTTTTACTAATGGCTTTGACAAAGTTGTGATTGGAACTTGCCGATATCGATATTATCTTTGCCCAGAGCCACGAGGGAGAGGAAGAGGACGTCTCTGTACAAGCTCCTGACGAAGAAAAGAGCAAATGTAATGCAAAAGATTTGGAGGTCTGTGTTCATTTACACTTAAGATGACCTCTACAAAGACTGACCTTTGCCTTTTGACCCCGAGCGTCTGATGCAGCAGCTGCAGCAGCTGAGCCATCGGCCGGCTGATGTCGTTCCTCTGGATGCTCTTCACCACACTCTGCAGTAACTCCTCACTGAACGGCTTCTCCTCCTCCGGAACCGGCCGGGAAAGAGGGTAACCAACATCTACCAAAACACACAAACACACAGAGTTCAGCTGTGGACCATATCAGCTCACAGACAAGACAATAACAAATGAGGATTTTTTTTTTTACTTCGCCGTAGAGAATTTGGGGCTGCAAATCTGTATTAATCTGTATTATCTTTAACTTTGGACACATGTCACTTTTGCTATGCATATTTTGGGGTATTGGACATTTGGTTGAACAAAACAAGACACCTAAACACATCCCATGCAGTTCTGATGCTACACACAAAATGTGAATATGAATATGAAAATGGTTTGTTTTAGCACAATCAGCACAATCATTTCTATGTTTTACTTAAAAATCTAAAAAAAAGGAAGATGAAAAGATATTTATTTTGTTCATCTGAAAAACAAACACTGTTTGGTTAAACGTTTGATCTTATGTTCAAATAAAATCAGCGAATCAAAACAAGTATAATTTAAACAATTAATTTGTCCAACCCAGGTGAGAAAGTGATTTACAACCCTAACCACTTTAAGAACTGTTTTATTGTCCGTGGTAACAAGTGGAAAGACAAAGTGGACATTCACCAGAGATGCAACATTCAAATACAGATCAGGACTGTATTTGATCAACAACAACAACAACAACAACAACAGAAACTACCCCTGAGTCACCACCACCAGAAAAGAGAAACCTTTGAGCTCCCCAAACCACACTGCAAAGCATCAAGCAGAGAACACACACACACACACACACACACACACACACACACGGCACAGAGAGGCAGCAGCAGGCCTGAGACAGGACGAACAGCAGGACTCATCTGAGTGTGTGTGCAGCAGAGGTGAACACTCACTCTCTAACAACAGAGTACAATTAAGCCCTGCAAGACAGAGAGCAGACAGAGCCTGTTAGCACGAGGATTAGCCGAATCCCAGGAGAAGCTGGCTCCCTCCACGCCTCCTTCTCATCAAACCATCGAGTCCTACAGACTGAGCAACAGTCAGGTCATTCAGTGATCACAAATCCAGGTGCTGGCGGGTTGTTCTCAGGCAGGAAATCAAAACTGAAATCACCGGGTGAACGTTTTTAACTCTGCAGACACAGCGAGGGGAGCACCAACACTCACTGAAGGTGTTCCAGACGATGTAGAGGGGCTGGATAGGGTCCTGGTGCAGCTTCAGGTTGTCCCACAGAATCTGGATCAACACGTGTTTACTGTCCTCTGACATCCAGTGGCGGGGAACCTGCCAACAGAGACAGAGATGCACTGTTGGACTGACAGTCATGTCCCTCAAAACCTTTCACATGTCTTTTAGAGTCACACCGTCCAGGGAGCATGTTTAATGTCTCATCGTCGTGGACTCTGACCTGAGAGCCTCTGTTGCAGTGCTCCGACGTGAGGATGAGTCCGGGCAGGTTGCTGGGCAGGTCGAGCCGCCTGAAGTACCACACCAGGTTCCAGTAGATGATGGGATGGTGGTCCACCATGTCGGCCTCCGTGATCACCGGGTCGCCCTCGTTCTCCAGCAGACTCTCCAGCTCCTTCCACAGCACCAGCGGACTCAGGTAGGGAACGGTCACTGGCTCAGGGTTGTGCAGCCGCCAATCCATGTTCAGGGGATCCTGGGTGATGACAAAATAATATGTCTTGATGAGTGTGAGGTAGGAGCGGGATCCAGAATAAAACTACTGAACGGTTCCAAATGAGTTTGTGATCAGTGTTGACGCGTACTGATGTCTCATTGAGACGGCAGGGCAGGCTGCCGGACGTCGGCACGCAGCGGTTGGGACGGGATGCCTCCTCCAGAGGATTAAAGGCGCTGATGCTACGGGCCATGGCCGCTCCAGGAGACGGAGTCCCCTGCCGGCTAACTGAGGGGATGTTGATACCTTGAGCCCTGATCGCCCTGGTCCTGGGAGGACACAGCAGGAACAGAGCAGTGTGTGAGACCAACGCACAACTCAACAACAACATGACACAGATCGCAAGAAGCTGCAACCTGAGAACTGAGGGAAGGTTTTGCAAAACTGTGAATAACAGAAGGTGATGATCAGTAAGATACGGACACCTGTTTGAACTCTGAACAGAAATGTACACATACAAAGTGACAAGTACTTTTTATAAATGGGTTTTTACAAGATGGAGATGTAAAAATGAATCACAGCGAGTACCTTCCGTCTCCAGAGCACTCCTGGACAGCTATCAAGGGGGAGGGAGGGGAGACGGCAGTTGCGGGACAAGGTGTGGACAAGGTGGACGTCCCCGTGTCGAAGCCCGTCGAGGCAGAGTACGATGATGTCATTGCCTCATCCACTGAAGGACTGCCCTTCAGGAAAAGTCTGAGGAGAAAAAAAGGAGGCGTCAAGTAACAGTAAGATACTGAAACTTAACTTAAAAAGTTAAATTGAAGAAAAGGCTCCATCATCAATCAATGTGGTCTACCTGCCGGGCCCTCGCATGTCCCTGATCTCCACATTGAGGAAAGGCAGGAAGGGGTTTCCACAGAAGGGGCAGGTGGTGTTCAGGTTGGAGTCGTCTGCTGTCCAGCCGGCCATGATCTCCTCGTCGTACACCAGACAGTCGCACGTCTTACAGCGGGAACAACTGGAGATCAGCAGCTGGGAACAGAGACACATCAAACAGGCTCAGTGGTTACTGGGAACGATTTAGAAAAATGTGCTTTTATTCTTAATTTATCAAGTCATAAAATATTTCTGATTGGGCTGTGGATTCATTTGTGATCCTAACATAATTTAAAAAACTGCTGGGTCCCTGTCACTGAATTCTACTTCTCTTGCAGTTTAATATACCTCCATGGCGTAGTTGTTGAAGATGCTGGTGTTGCTGGTGTAGTGTGAGGAGCTGGCGTCCGACTTGTCCGGCAGAGGGAAGCCCGGGGGCGAGAGGACGCATCCTGCAGATATGTGACATTAGTTGCTAAGACTACTTGTTGTATGTTTTATAAGAAACCTCCACTAACAGGACTGTGCAAATGAATTCAGAGAATCAACCAAGTCTTTCTCACCAGTCAGCAGAGACGTGGGTCTCATATGGCAGGGACCTGTGGAGGGGCTGTCCAGTCTGCTGCGGAGGGGGCTGCGTCGAGGGCTCCTGCGGGGTCCTGAGGGACCAGTGGGGCCGTTCCTTTGTGGCGACACCGCAGAGCACTCCGTGCCTCCACAGCCTTCCTCATCCAGCAGGGAGACGCCGTCTGGATCCCCAACACTCAAACGGTCACTGTGACCGTCCTGGATAAATGAAGGGGAGCCACAAGGTTAATGTCATATAATATATGTATTCAGGATAGCTCAGCTTACTGCAAATATAATTTTATATCTACTGTAAAGGATCAAATGAAAGTCTTCCATGTGTCTTCCGTTGACGTTAAACAATAACGGCCTATAATTTAATAGATGTGAGTGTGCTGTAAATTTATATTTTCTGATGGATTTTTGAACCAAACCTGATCAACGCAAAAGCATGTTTTATCTCATCTTACACGTAAAGTCTATCATTACGGCCACAAGATGGCAGCAGCACTCAAACTGAAGTCTTCCACTACTTCTTATATGAGCTTCATGTTGTAAACCACTGATGTGTATTTGCAACACGAGTCAGTGCAGGTTTGATATGATTTACTCTAAAGATTTTAAAATCAAAATATGGTTGTACATTATACAGCTTTAGATGACTGTCTATATATAGATATACATTTTTATCTCAAACTCACATAACATTTTGATTTTAGCAAGTGTCTTGAATTGTTGTGATTAAAAGTGTTCAGGGGATGATCAGTCAAGGTTGACAAACAGAAATCATTCTGCGCAAATAATCCAGCTCAACAATCAAAACTGATATTAGAGATCTAGGCCGGGCACCTTGGTCGGCGTGGTGTAGGTGGCCAGACGAGAGTACCAGCGGCTCGCCTTCTCTGCCACCCCCTTCCCAGCAGAGACCACACTGGTTTTGAATACATCCAGCGTTGGCGTGAGCAGAGTGTCCAGAGCGAAGGAGGAGGAGGACGGTGACGGCGTTGCCAGGCTCATCCTATCCGCCCTCTCTCTGTAGGGGCTGGGTCGAGGGCTGGGGCTGGGGGTGGTGCTCGAGCTGCGGCGTGGAGGTGACGACCACAGACGCTGGCGTGAGATGGGCTGGCAGGGCGAGGGTGGGTGGTATGTGCGGGAGCGTGGCACTCCAGTGGTCCTGAGGGGGGAGCTGTGGGGCAGGCTTGCTCTGCGGGTGCCAGAGACTGAAGCGGGATGGAGGAGGAGGGGGCTGGCTGCGTCCGGCAGGTCCAGACTGGGCGTGCGGCTGGTCAGGGGGCTGCCCATGTAGTTCATGTAGAGCTCTATCTCTCTGGCCAGGTGCCTGCCGGAGCTCGGCGTGCTCGCCTCATCGCCATCTGGGCAGCGATCCTCATTCTGCTGCTTGGACTGGGACTCTGCCGCCAGCAGAGACAGAGGGTCATCGCCCATCTCAATACCGGTGCGTTTGACAGCTCCTCTGGACGTCCCGGGGCTCATGGCGCTGTAGCTGGCACTGCGTCCCACCTGTTTCTTGTGTTTGTGGGTTTGATGAGTGTTGACGCCAAGCCGGGTCGCAGGCTTGTCTGAATCCAGATCCTCCAAATCAAAGATGGCTTCTGTGTTACTTCTGTCCTCATCACTGGAGTCCTGTCCCTCCATCTCGTCTTCCTCCTCCCTGCGATCCAGACGTCTGGCAGCGCCAGTCTTAGCAGCGGCGCCCTCTGATCCGCCAAAAGCCAGCGAACGAGGCCTCCTGCTTTGACTGAAGTTGGCACCGGAGAGGATTTTGGCATCGGCGCCCAGGTGACCTGCAATCTTATCTGGGTCCGTTTCACCTTGGCTCATACCCAGGCCGAGGACGGTGGTGCCGCTGCCACTACTGCCGACTGTGTCTCCACTCAGACAGCTACCCCTGACCCCCTGCCAATCGAGAGCCGAGCCGCTGCTGGCACTGCCAACCACCTCTTCCAGAGTGCTCCTGTGTCTCCTGAGCAAACTGTTGGTTCGCACCTCGCCGATCTCATCCAGGGAGGACGTGAAGAGGAGACCTGCGATGTGGCCTGAGAGGGAGGGAGGGTGTTAGAGGGACTTTTTTTTAAAATGACACCATCAGTCAAGGCAGAGAGTTCAGTCAATTTGAAACGCTTCCATCTTGTTTGAGGTTGTAATATCAAATTTTTGTCTCTGTGTGGCCTGGTCACTTGCTTCAAGTAAGCTTATTCATGTCTGAGACTTCAGGCTGAATTGCTTCGTTTTAATGACTTTTACATTATGACCCATCATCTTATGTTTCTTTGTGTACCTGTGCTGACAGAGGTCTTGGGTTTACAGGACGTGTCGTCGAATGCACAGCTGCTGCGAACGATGCCCCGCGGTCTGAAAGAGGAGTGGGCCTCCACGTCCAGCTGAGGGAGGCAGTCTTTACTTCCTTTGGCGCTCTCCGTCTCAGACACTACAAACAAAAAAAATTACAATTTCAAAATCGTCCTTTTCAACAATGTGCACAGCTTTAAACATGATATTTCAAAAAAAATAAAAAGAAAACACGGGATTGAAATGCTTTGATGTGCATGAGAAACCAAGAGAGATGAGTTGTCTCTGGAGGAGACGGCAAGATCAAGGCAGAGGAAGGGGAAATCCTGCGTGGATACAAGTCTGCCAAGTTATCGTTTGTCTTTTTGAGGGCACAGTCGACATAAAGATCAGGTGATATCTGATCAGAGGAAGTACTGACGGGAGCTGCAGTCGCTCTCCTTCTTTTCATCCTTGTCAGGGGCAGCGTCCTGGGCAGTGGGGTCTCCTCTCCGGACCTCCTCTTTGGACAGCGAGTTATAACCCAAATCTGACTGATCTCCTGCATAACAAGAGGGACAGAAGAAAAAGAAGATTACACAGAAGAAAGGAAAGAGCACTTACTGATTTTAAATAAAAGTACAAACCACAACATTTGAAAAAGAAGAAGGATCGAAGTTCTAGCTTCTCAAATCAAACCAGAAAAAAAAAGCTTTTAATATAAAATTAAAAACTGTGAATGTTTTGTTACCGGAGAGATGAGACATTAAGTGGAAATGCCGGAGAGGCATTTCTTCCCTTTTATCTGCTCTGTTGTGTGAGAGGAGAGATGCGCTGAATAAAAGACACCTCCTGAGGGCGTGCAGCTCTACGGTTACTGAACGGAAACTAACGGCACGTTCACAGCTGCTGAGGAATTTCACTGTGAAGACCTGACCTCAGGGAGTAAAGGAAACCTGCTGTCGCTGGGGGCCGACTCTTCTACCTGTCTCTTTAACTTCCCTGGACCTGCAGGCAGCCAGCTGTCTGATGATTTGTTCTGCTCTTTCATCTTTCCCATGAGCCTCCTTGGCCATTAATGCTAAATAAAGCATAAGAGCGGTGTGGCACGGCTGCAGCAGAGTATGGAGCAACTCTGATGCCAAGGGACTAAAACCATTCTAGGTCTGTGATATCAATAAATAGCACATGGAGGTCCTCCCCCCTGCTGTGCTGTGAGCTGCGGTTCTCTCTCGCTCTGTGTGCACACCACGCACACTCCTGCAGAGGTGCCGACTCTGTGATTAAAATTATTTCTGTAATCAGAAAGAATGCGCCGCTGGGTAATTACTCGCTGTAATTGACAATGACAAATTCCCTCGGTGGTGAATCGTGAGGGGAGAGCAAGAGAGAGAGAGAGAGAGAGAGAGACCAAAAGAGAGACGAGCAGCAGAGAAGCATCCAACTGTGATGTACCGGGTGGAGAGATGGTGTGGTGGAATGAAAGAGAGAGGATGGGAGATCAGAGAGAGCCAGAAAAAGGGAAAGAGTGGCAACGAGGGAACACAATGAGACAGAGATGCCACCAGAGAGAGAGAGAGAGAGAGACAGAGAGGTTTACCTGGGTGGAGGGTGGCTTCTCTGAGCTCAGAGCCCCCACAGTGGGAGTGGGCCACCGGGGCCCTGGCGCCCACGCTGCCGCCCCCACGGCCAACTGCATGCAAGGGCAACACAGGTAGGGCCAGAGTGAAGGGCAGGGTTAGGGACAGAGCAGAGCAGAAACCACAGCCGCAAAACCAGGGAGAGACATGGATGAATGGCGGGAAACGGAAGGAAGGTGGAAAAACAGGCAGCGGAGGGAAGGAAGTGTATGAGGGAAACAAGGAGGAGGCCGAGTGGGAAAAATGAGGAAGGAGGGTAAAAAAAACAAAAAAAAACAAAGATGTCATTGAAAGTAAAGAAAAAGATGTACAGTAGAACAAAATGGCTGCCTCTTAATGATGGAGACAAACAGCAGCCATTTGAAGTGTACCTGTGCTAGATCTATCGTCAGTGGGATCTACTTTGATGGAGTCAGTGGCGTCGGCCACGTTAGTGTCCACAGAGCTATCCAGGCTGCCGTGACTCACAGCGTCCAGGTCGCTGCCATCTGCCCAAAGACAACAGTGGGTTAAAGGCCCATTGTAGTTTGATATTAATTCAGCTGAATAAGAAGGATAACAAAATTAATTACTGTTGAAAAGCTTACCGTATTTTCCGGACTTAAAAGCCTTGAATTTTCTCAAAAAACGACAGTGCGCCTTATAATCCGGAGCGCCTTATATATGGATTAATTCTGGTTGTGCTTACTGACCTCGAAGCGATGTTGTGTGGTACACGGCGCTCATGGCGCTCTGTCAAAATGTTTTAGTATGACTTTGGTAAACTACAAAGCCGCGCCGCTTGCAGCATTACGGCTACCGTAGTCAGGAGCGTGTGTGTGTGTGTGTGTGTGTGTGTGTATAAGGACCCCAAAATGGCACCTGTCAAGGCACATGTTTACGTCACGTACTTCAAACTCAAGGCTGTTAGTCACGCAGTAGAACATGGGAATAGAGCAGCTGTGATAGAATTCAACATTAATGAATGAATGGTACGGAAGAGGAGGAAGCAAGAAGATGACCTGCTTTGATTTAGCGGTATCAGACTGGTTTTTTTTTTACGTGTCACAACTGAACAAGGTTCGGAGTAAATGTGAATACGCTCATTAACGCTTGAACAATGTTGAGAATTATTGTGAGCGCGTTTAATAAAGTTTGACTGACTGACTGTTTTGTTTTGCTTAATGCGCCTTATAGTCTGGTGCGCCTTATATATGAAAAAAGTTAGAAAATAGACCATTCATTGAGAGTGCGCCTTATAATCCAGTGCGCCCTATAGTGCCGAAAATACGGTATATATGCCCTAATGATGATAATAATCATACAAGTAATAGTATAATAATATTAGTTATACCTTTTTATAGTGAGCGCTTAACAACATAAAATGTTTACAAAAATAGTTCAAGTAACAGGAAATATAAATAAATGGCATATAAATGTAATATTTAGGAATTAGTTCCCATTTACAATGAATGTAAATGGACATGTTGTATGAAATGTTGGCCAGTTGTCTTGTCTTCAGTGGTGTTGTTCAAACAACAGTGATGAGAAATCGGTGGCTTGTGTCTCGTGGATGCGTGGACGATATAACTGAATGTGTTTAAAAGTTATCCCAACTAACGAGGAGGCGTGAGCACAGTAATTACCTCTGGTTCTTAAAACAAAACGGGATTAGCAGGACGGGGATTATCATGCAGCGGGTGTGCAGGTGTTCACTGGCATGCAGGTGAGTTAAATCACACGTGTTGAGATGCGTGTGTTTTGCAGTTTTACCGTCCTAAAGCAACACTGTGAAACTTGTTTCGCATGATTCCCACTTTAGCGAGAGGGAATCATGGGTAATCAATCAATCAACTTCATCAAAACTCAAATGACGCCACATATCTATGTGGTGAATTAAACTTGATGTTGACACAAACTTACAGTGTTGGTTTAAATGAAAACATATTAGACTCCAGAGTCCAACACACTTTTATTTTATAGGTGTCCGTTTGTGTATTTTCACACATTTTCTTCCTTCTTAATGACCCAGTGACGACTGCTGAGTGAGCGTTTTACGATCATACACAGAGCTCTGTTTGAAAATGGGTGGGCTGTGAACAGCTGCACTCCACATGTGCTTGTGGTTTCTTTATATTCCCTCATACGCTTTATAAACTTTCTATATATGTTCACGTTACAGTAGACTGCTGGAGGTTTGCTGGAGGATGTTTATTTTACATTTCATGTGAAAGATGAATATTTTTATAGCGTCTGGTAAACTATGAACAACAGAAGCGTTCCTCTCGGACCCGCAGGCTGTTTCTCTCTCATCACAGTTACCTGACAGAGGGCTCTGGGTGACGGGGCCGTGTCGTCGTAGGGCCTGTTTGAACTGCGCTACGCCCAGAACCACATTTCTCAGCTTCATCCACAGGAAGTATCCTCCTCTGGTGCTGGAGGGCCACGTGCTCTCTAACACCGCCTGCACCCCGGGAGGAAAGACACAAAGGGACAAAGAGGACTGTCAGAAAAAGGTAGGTAAAGGAATTAGAATTACCACCTCGTAGTTGTAGGCACCCATAAACCAGTCTACATTTATTTTCCAGACCCATTTGAAATGACCATGACCTTCAACCTCCAACACCTGAAATCTCCTAAATTCATCTCTGAGTCAACGTGACAACTGGTCAAAAGGTGAAGAAATTTCCAAAAAGCAGCACTGAGACCATCAAACACAGGTTTTGTGAGGCCGCCCTGACCTTTGAACTTTGACCACCCGAATCGAATCTGTTAATCCGTGAGGGACATCTGTACCTAATCTGAACAGAATCTCTTGAGCTGCACGTTCACAATACAACCAATATGTTTTGTGAGGTCACAGGGATCTTTGACGAACAAAATGAAAAGAGTTCATCCTCATATTCTACGATTTGTTCAAAATATGACAGAAATTCCCTCAAGGCGTTCTGTTCACAAGAATGGGACAGAATGACCTGAAAAAGCATGGAGGATGCTGCCAAATGAAATGTTTCTTCTTGCTGTGTTAGTATCTGTTCATTTTTACTTGAGATTTTTGGGCGTTTTCTCTATTCCAGACATTGAAATATTCATATATTCATTTGAAATCTACAATAAACCACTGAAGACAAAGCATCTGGATGTGGTGAAGACTTAATTTTGAGCATTCTTGAGGAGAATGAACAGAAACTGACCCAATCTCTGTCCCATAAAACCATCTAGGATGAATATTTCATCAAGGCTGTTAACTGCTCTGTGAATCCACAGTCACTCTCGGCATCAGGGGCGAAACACAAAAGCCACTGCAGCTGCTGGTGGCCAAGTCACGTTCGACTGTCAGTGTTGGCTACTAAAATACATTTCAGACGCCCCCTGAGAGAAATCACTGGTATGCCTCTGAACTGCACTGAGTTATTTCCACTGGCTGCTGCTGCTGTGCGGAGGCTGTGAGGATGTGGACCAGCTCACAGTGGTCTGCGTCTCAGACCGACTGACACTTCTCTTGGATGGACATTTGTCAAACGATGGACATTTGTCAAACTACAACAAGCTTTCCAGGCAAACAATGTGTTTTACTGAATAAAAGCAATAAAAACAGTAACTGATGTTGTTGACATCACATAGCTTCATAATTCTTGCTGTGCACAATGTTATGAGGACTATTCTGTTCAGATTATTGTACTGAGCTGCCGATCAACTGCGATTAAATCACAGAATGAGCAGATAAGTATGTAAACAAACACAGAGAACATCTCTTTCCTCCTCCTTCCCATTCCTTGACGTCAACAACCTCTCAGTGTTTATGGAGGCACTGGCTACTTTTATTCATCAACGTCTTTCACCTGAAAGATGAAATAAGAACCTCTGAGGCATCAGAAGACATCAGGGTAACCTTTAGCAGGGCCTGTTGTCTGAACGCCTGCTTCCACATCACCTTATTGCCTTTTATTCTCCCTGTGTCGCCACACCACGACAGTTTGAGCCGATAACAGTCTCAATTCACCCTGACACCTGAGCGTGATCTCAACATGACGTCACACGACCTTGGGGAGGGAAATGTCACCAATGTTTCTTTTTGCCTGAAAGCTGAGAACGTGCAGAGCGATTACCGCGATGAAGTGTCCCTGCGTTCACCAGTGTCAACAGGAGAGGAATGAATTTTAGTGACGAAGCAGCCGAGCACAGAGGTGCGATAATTTCCATGTGGTTATTTATGAGGGAGAATTGGGAATAAGCTTCCAGGCTGCAAACAGTCTGATGTATAATCTATCAAACAGCTTCCGCAGCGTTCTACAAATCAATGGCATGTCTTTGCATCCTAACAAAAAGCCTTAAAACCCTAATTAATGCAATCAGCACCAATTTATAATATTAAAGCAACTTGTGAAAGTAGTATTAAAGTTATCAATCTTGAATTTATCTAATTGATGTTATGTTGATCTGACTCCTTCAGGAATGCCAACTTTTACATATTTTTACTTTTGACTTCCCAGAGCAGATCTGTTTTATGTGTTTTGCAGAGCAAAGTTATGGACCACTTGCAAGATCTCTGTTTGGATGAGAGATGCAAGACTTTGGGTTTGGATCTAAACTAACAGCTGACCACTCGCGGGGGGGGGACTTGTGTACCTTGTTGTAGTAGCCATATGTGATGGCATTGGGGTGGATTCCAGCCTTCTTCATCTCAAAGAGGACCCTGACTGCCAGGACAGGCTGACCATACTGTCCACAGAGCTGCATCAGCACCCGGTAACACACCTGGAAATGTATTTATTTTATTATTATATCAAAAACAACCTACCTTGAAGGTAAATGGAAAACTCTAAAACTTTTACTGCAGCGTAAATGTCAGGAAGATGTTATATAACCATGGATTTACCTCATCAGGGGGCTGCAACTTTTTGGCCTGCATCTTCCTGAGGACGTCGTAGGCAGTACGAAGGGCCCTCACCTTGGAGTGACACACTTTTACGTACGCTGGCAGACAGATGAACCACAGACCGTAGCAGTGACGGAGCAGACACTTGGACCAGAGCTGAGGGATAGACGAGTATTTCTTTGCTATCTTCTGGGACAATTTGATCTCCTGTGGGTGAGGGGAGAAGGAACATTTTGCTTTTCAGGCGTCAAGGGCAACTATGATTTTGTTTTAGAGAAATATGTGAGAGTCAAATATGAGCGTAAATCTACAAATTTCAACAACCTCCAATTACTTACTTCACCTACTTACTTAACCTACTACAATATTTACATAACTTTTTTTCCAACGTGTGACTACCTGATTTGCTCAATGCTGAATATAAGTTCAGTGTAGATTTTGAACTGGAGGCTTAATTTTTGAGTAAGATTTTGCTTGCTCTGTTTTGAGTTATAAGCTCAGTGTTTGGACGCGTAGCAGCGGTGAGTTACTGCGGTGCTGACCTGCTTGGTGCGTCTAAACATGGGGGCAGGGCTGGTGGGACAGCTGTGCCTGGCAGCCAGGCGGGAGGAGGGGGTCCGCAGACCCTCCACAGGGTCAAACAGGTCAAGGCTTAACACTGGGAAACCGTCGTACCTAACCGAGAACATAGACACACCCATGTGAGTGAAAGCAGTCACAAAGTTTTACAACCACAATACCTATCGGTCTATATTAACTCATGAGGACTCCACCAGCGTCTGAAAAGAAAAAGTCAAATAAAATAATTCCTTCCAAGGTCACAATGCTCAGTAGGGTTTGGATGAAAGATGATAAAAATTCAGGAAAGCTGCAGGTTATTATGAATTATTAGAGTATCTTAATTTAAGTGGTTCTGAAACTGCTTAAATTTTACAGAGCAAAACCTGACTGCGGAATACAAACAGCACTAATTCAGGCCCACACAGGCCAGCGGTCATGTTTGGTCTTTACTCTCTGCCAGGGAGCGGGACTCCTGCTGATCCACATCATCAACAGCTCCAAATTGAAACTCACAGATTTTCATTATTTAGATTTTCTAATTTCCTCCGTGTTGTTTAATGTCTGTCCTGTGTACGGCTCAAAAACACAGCAAAATGTTTGTGTAGTAGCAGCCTGTTCGGGGATGAAGTCATTGACTCATTAGCACATGATGCAATCTAACAGCACAACACCTTCCCTGCTGGAGCGAAACCTGAATTACAGTGACTCACTCTTCATTTCAAATGAGAGAAGATACAAATAAATCAGCACAGTATATCTTGCCAAATGAATGTTTTATGTTTTCCACCATTTGAGTATAAAGATATTTTATGTACCTGTAGCAGAGCGGGTGTTCCTCCCCCTCAGGGAGAGGAAGCAGCTCTGGAGGTGTGATGAAGACTGTGTGCTCACTGCGCTGGGATTCATCAAACTCTATCAGCCTGGCCTCCTCCGGCTTCTCACTGTCCACCTGCAGAGCACACACACACAATCAGGGACGTGTGGGTGGTGGTGCACAGCAGATGGAAATGGGGAGGCTGTTGAATCCAGAATTTATGCCCTATAATAAATGCTTCTGTGTTTGGCCTGACACCTTTTAAACAAACACTTTTAGTGAAACATAAATTTAAAGCAGCTTGGTATCCGTCACTCTGAGCCCAGGATTCCCACAAAGTGTGTCTGGCAGAGCTGAGGGAGGACGACAGCAGGTGACCTAGATTTCTCAAGTGAACGTGTTTCCCTTTCTCTTTATTCTTTCTTGACTTTTTTTTATATTCAGTCTACCTGTCTCTATCGCTCTGAGAGACACGCACAGAATTGAAATAAGCCAATCAATTCGCATCTCAAGTCAAACTGGCTTGACACAGTGAGGGAAGCACATATGTTTTCACACTAATACAAACGTGCCATAACGTTTCATAAGCGGACTGTTGGGCATAAGCGGAGGTGGTGTGCGCTCCTCTAAATACCATTCTTGTATAACATTCAATTCCCTCCCTATAATGTTAGCTTTTTAAAGCTCTTAATTGATTCAATTATATTTCATTTGTATGATTAGTTTCTGTTCGGTGTTGTTCCTCCACTGGTTTTAATTAAATTTGCTGCTGCAATACACTGCTTTCCCTCGGGGATCAATACATGTGAACCTTATCTTTCTGTGGGACTGCTGTGTAGTATGACTTTGTGAGCCGTGTGCTGCAGTGTACTTTCTCTCTGAGTAAATAATGTGATCCAGCCCCAGATCACACAGACTCAAACGCCTGTGAACCTGAAAACCTGGGCCCCACTGCTCATCTGGGGCTACAGCAACGACAAGCTGTGGACGTTGGCCTCAGGATTCACCTCCACTGTGTCTCCATTAAAGCAGAACATACGCACACAAGTGATCCAAGGACAGCCAAGTCTATTTCAGAGTCTGTTAACAAATGTCACCTGTAAAAAACCCTCAGACGTGACTGGGGAAGTGAGTGGCTCTGTGGACTTTTAGACCGCAAACACACAAAATGTAACCTTGAGCACACACACATCGGATGAAGTAATACTGCGAGCACGAGGGTAAAATGCTCTAAATGCTCCTGGTGGAGCAGAGATGAAACACTGATGGTCCCTTCATACTGTCACACTGAAGGATATGAGCCCGGAGGATGTTTTTAAAAACTCTTCATGCTCCGTTAGTGCATCAGAAGTCCCTGAAGCGTTAAAAGCCCAGACTCACTGTACCCATGAAAAAGTATAGAGTGCAGAAAACTGTGCATACAGAATTTATTTTACTGTCTCAAACTTGCTGGTGAAGCAAATCTGCTGCAAAGAATTAAAATTCAAATATTCATAAAAAATGGAAAACAATCAGCTTCTAGGCAAGTCACAGTATTTAGTTTAAATGTATTGAGACTCTGATGAGTGAGTGGGAAAAAGAATGTGACAGCTCAGGCTAAAGAAGCAAAGTGGGGGGGGGTATCTGAAGGCAACTGCTTCCTTCAGTGTCTACACAGTCTCCACAGTTTTAAATTTGAATGAGACGTTTTCAAAAATGATCTTTGAACACATGGTTATCGTAGTTCCTTGTACATCTGATGTCACTTTCAAATGATTTCTTTTGTTTGCTAGGAGCATGCACACCTCCCCCACATGGAGAGAAAATTAACCGAATCAAACAAATAACAGACTTACCTTTCCCGCTTTGTCTGCGCTCCGCTCTGAATTGTAGAGCTGCCAGCAAATGGAGGCCAAAGAGAAAAGAGACAAGAAAACCCAAGGAAATCAGAAAAGGACAGAGGCAGGTGAACAATACAGGAGAGAGTGGAAGCTATAGTACTGTTGTAGGATGACAAAGAGAAACACACAACACTACAGAATCACTCCAGAAGAGGAAAGAAAAGGAATGGTATCTTTTGATGTAGGTTTTTTTTTTTAATGCAAGAAGTTAATTTCCACTGCATCAGAAAGGAAATGTAAAAAGCCCAATTAAGGAATAACAAGCTCACTTTGTCCACGCAGTCGTCGAAGAAGGCCAGGCTGGCGTCTTTGTCACTGACGAACGAACACTCCTCGATGAAGCGGATGAACATCTGGGTCTTCGTCATCAGTGAGTAGAACTTCTGGTGAGAGCGGTCACGGCTTTTCAAGAACCCTGAGGACATGAAGAGAAATTAGCAATAAACATCTGAATTATTTCCTGTGCTTAAAGATGATTGACAGACAGACTCCTTCCAAAGGTGTGGTTAAACAATCCATTCGTCTTGTGTTGGATGATGCAGCAGCAGCCAAACACGCTCTTATTACTATGATGGCCTATTTGGGATGTAGGAGGGGGAACAAAGTAAATCACCCGTCTGATTGATGCTGAAAGCCGTTTAAGTGACTAATTAGGCGCCGCTGCTGCTGCTGCTGTGAGGCTGAAAGCAAGATGGATGGACACTGGCTCACAGCACAGAGGTGCATGCCAAACACTAAGAAAGACACTTTTCTGCAGCTGATGAATATCTAGGTTCTAACCCTACACTGTGTATAAAGGCAGAGAATGTGTCTGCACTTCCCACCTCTGTACAGACGCAAAGCTAAAACATCCAAGATACAAACGCTGCCATCACTCTGAGCCAGAGGGGGAGCTGCAGCATCAGGATACCATCTCTACAACCCCCTGAACAATTGTGTCAGTCTCAACTCCTGTTATGAGCATTTAATAAATAATTAAATTGTGCTTTGTTTGTCTAGGACCTAGGCGAGCTGGGATATTACAATGCCATCCACTAACATGGAGGAGGTGAGGGTTGTGACCTGTAATGAAAAGCCACCGGGAGTCGATCCAAACACTTCACGAGTGGCAATTCTAGTGCCATCCATCTCTATCATCCTGAGGCTGATCCGCAACCTGGATCGTTTATTCTGACCGTACCTCCTCTCAGCTCTTTATCTTATTTAGAGACGGGACTCCAGACACTCCTGGACACTCCCTGCATTTAATGAAGTAAAGGTGACAGATGCTGGACTGAGAGCACTATAATTATTAATATCAAAGGAGGACACTGCTATTTTGGTAGGCATCAGGAAAAAAGGAAACACTATATTTTATATTGTTGGAGATTATACATCCCAAAAGTTTTTTTCCTCCACCTGATGCATAGGCTTTAACATTTTTCCTTAGCTGAGTCATTAAGCTATATCATGTAACTCCCTCTCTGAACACAACCTTGGCTGCAGCCATCCTCAAGTGGCGTGGCTATGAAGCACGCTCCAGCTGCAGAGGCCGGACTCCAGCCCCTGGAGGCTTTGGTAGCTGCGTAACCTTCAGACTGCAAAACAGCGTTGAACCCCTGACCCTGGCAAACGCTGCGCAAACAGTTTGTGCGTTTGTTTACTCAGTGGTGGGGATGGACACTTATGAAAGCTCATGTATTAAACAGCACCATCTGTTTTAGAATCTGACCAGCTGGTGAGAAGAAGGTGCTACAGATGACACAGCATTTGATTATATATTCATAGACTCATTAGCTTCAATAATGCGCTGTAACTGTACAACAATGACTCAAACTTCACGGCCACACCTAAAGACTGAACAAGAAATAAGTGGATCAGAATAAACCTTTCTTACATTGAGGTCCTCAAAGCAACACACTGGATCCACTCACAGGCTCTAAAATACTGAGAATTTTATTGATTTTCTCCCCATGAGCAGCTTAACCTTTCAAATCAATCTCTGAGATCAGACCTCAGATGATTTAAACAGAAATACGAAACCACTCTGGGTCACAAGGACCTTGACTGAGACTGATTTGAGAAACTGAATGAAGATAAGGCATCACCCCCAAGTCATGTTTGTGAATACGAGCTAAACATAGCATTTTTCAAAGAGCTTCAGCATTAAAAAAATTAAATACTGAAGTTCAAACAGGTTGTCTCCAAAGGATAAATTGAATTTAAGGGGTTTAGATTCAAATGGAAGCTTTCAACCAGCATTGCACTGAGATATTCCCCATCTTCTGATGCAAAAGATGCTTCAATCAGACCATTTTTTTCACATTTATCACTGACAGACTTTGTGTGGCTGGATGAACATTCACAAATTATGGATCAGGAGAGAGGTGTACGTGGAGCAAGATCTATCACTTCTGAGATCAAAGCGCCACAGAGCTGCCTGGTACCAGGGACAATTTGCGGCTGAGGAGTTGCACACTATCAGAAAGAAGCACGTTATGTGTCTCCTTTAGGTGAAGGCTCATTATCTGTTCATCACAAGGCATCTGTCAAATCGTGCCAAAGCGACACGATCAAGTTCAGTTTGAACGATGATACACAAACGTGTCAGTGAGCCGCCTCTGAAGCCAGGTGGGTGAGTTCTCCGCCAACCACAACGAACGAAAAACTCAACCAAGCACAGATAAGCTCTGTCTTTCTCTGGAGCTTGTGGCGGAGCAGCTGGCACTGCACGTGTCAGATTACTGGTATTAAAACAGCAAAGCCTGAACCTTCTGCAATCAATAAACACTTTGGTGGGAGCCCTCATGGAGATTATTTTATTTCAGAGAGAGAAGACATTGGCTCCTGACACTGTAGTGGGTAGATGGTTTGTTTAAGTTTAAGTTTTACACAGGGAAAGTGTATTATATTGTTGTGCAGATACCTTGTAAGTCAAAAAGTGAACTGGCATCTGTGGCTTTCTCAGACGGCGCCTGGGTGATGGGCCGTAAGAACGAACGGTAGCCCTTCAAAATGGCTGCCATGAAGCGCAGGAAGGCTTCCTGGATCTCCAGCTCCAGCGTGTGAAGACTCTTCCCACAGCTCAGCTCTGACGAGTCGCTCATGCTCAGCTCCAGCAGCCCATCAGGTCGGTGCTGACCTGAAAACAGAGCCGAAATTCATTGAGCATTTAGTCATTACGTTAACGCATCAACATAAATGAGCAATCATCACTTCACACTGGGGCTGGTGCTGTTAATGTGCCATCATTTGATTTCTTGATGAGGTCATTATGATCAAAGTCTGAATGTGGTAACTGGATCCCAGTTGAAGCAGCGGTGCTGAGCCAGCTCCCGATCACGATCACAGAGGATCGTACCCAGTGTGAGGAGAGGCATTACGGAGAAATGATTTACCCAGCTCATTTACCAGCTGGTTTTATGTTAAAACATGACACAGTGTTGCTTTAGGCCTTGTTTGGTGAACAGGTATTAGGATAATGTCATTAGACATAATACATTTGAGTTTCTGAAGGTCTACAAGGTTTAAATGTCTCTAATTAAATCTCTGGCTGATATATCAATATTCAGCACTGGTGGCAGCAACTGGGCAGATTTTCACCTTCGGTGAATCGGTAAATTGATTTATTCAATTGCTACAGCTCGGCGCGCAGCAGGCTTCGAGAGCGAGCTCTGTGAACAGCAGGAAAAAGCTCACAATATTACAATGATCCTGGAGCTGAAGGCACATGGATAATTGGGATAAAATGTCATGATGGGATAGTTGCTGGTTTTCAGCTCCTGCTGATGCAATTGAATCAGGGACCAATTGGAAAGACAACAGAATCCAGAACTAATGATGATGAATGAGGTAGAACTTCATCACAGATCCCTCTGAGGACGTCACTGAGACACACATTCACTCTTTTTTTCTTTTATTGATTACACAAGGTGATTATATCCTCAAAGAAGTCTCATGCCCTGAACAATTGGTGTCAGTTTGTTGTTTTTAAATTTCAATCGACTTTCTTCCAGCTACAAACCTGCAGACTACTATTACCAAAAAGAGATGGCATTCAAATGCAATACTGAATAAAGTAGAGCACAACTTCTGGTTAGCATTATTTTGGCACAAAAAGCAGCAGCCAGCTACCCAGTGGGGGTGACTGTGAGTTGCTATAGCTCCTGCTCAGGCTGGTGAAAGGCATCCATTGCATCTCATCTGTGGGTTGAAGCTAGAGCTAGCCTAAGCCTCTTTGTGAGACACTTTGATCAGAAAATGTGTGTATTTAGTGCACAAGTTAGCGCGTTCACGCACGTGTCAAATTTCACCACCAGTCAGAGCTGGAGACGATAAATATACGTGACTGCTGCAGAGTCGTTTGACCAGGGAAGGATTGCACCCTCTCACACTGGAGATAAAAGCCAGATGTTCATAGTTTGTGGTTTTTCTGGGCAGCGTGGTAGAATGAGGCTGGACTTGATATTCAGACAGAATTTCTCCAACTGAACACGAAATGGGAAGAATCACAAATCTGAAACGTTTCCTGAAATACATTTTTTACCAGGCACGCAGGACTGACCATGAAATGAATACAACGAAATCAAACAACTGGCACATTTGTATGAAAATGCGTTCCAGCAGTTCATTTACCAGGTCAGTACTCACCATCGACCAGCTGCTGGTAGAGATTGCTCAGCACATTCATCAGGTTTTTACATGCTTTCTTTGGCAGGATCTTCCATGTGAGTGCTCGCTTATCTTCATTGCTGTAAAAGCAGAGGCAGACACTGAGCTGCTGAGAGGTTGGGAGGCCAAAATCAACACGGACAGTGGTCGAGCCGGCGGAGCTCAGACCACCCTAACACTGTCTGGCTGCTAATGAGGGCAAAAGTGATGTGAACCATTATTGGCCGCACCTGACATTCCAGAAAATTGCATTTGCTTCATATTATAACAAGTCTGACATTGCAAAAAAAAAAAATTCCACCAGGCTCCAGGAAGTGATCTCTAAACTTAGAACTCCTGAGCAGGCACAACTGTGGTCTGGAAAAAATATGCAAGAGGAAATAATGTTGATCTTAGAGCTGGAAGTGCTGAACGTGATGTGTGTGGCTCGCTGCCCTAAAGTTAACCCTTTAAACAGCACGTACAATATTCATCACAAGACGAGTGAAGACGCATGATGTTAATGTCACAGATTTCACTGCTCACTTTAGTAGTGTCCCTAAATAACAACAGCGATGGATGATGATACTCACTGGAAGATGGTGTTTGTGTCCAGGTCCACGCAGCTCACATCTGGAGGTGGGTCATAAAGATCAAAGTAGCGAGAGTCCACTCCCACAATGAACGGACAGGGGGCACTCAACACGTCGGCCAATGCCAGGGGGCACAGAGGAATATACGGGCAAGGCCAGTGGAAAGGGAAGATCATCTGAGGAGCGGGGTAAAGGGGAGAAAGCGAGGCCTTCACTGACATTTTATCCAAGAGTAATTTCCATGAGTACAGATGTTACATTTAATTTTTGTAATCTGTAATAAGACTTTATTATAGCATGTAATAAAGCCATATGTTAGTGTTTAAGAGATACTTGCACATTATTAACCCATTAAAGCTGACAAGTTAAATTTGCAACATCAGGCAGTCAAGCTTTGTAAGTGATCAGTGGTAACACACTAATGGAAAAGTAACAGGTCAAAAATGAGTCTCCTGCAGAGCTGTACCACATCATTGTGCCACACTAAGTTCCTGGTTTAATGCGCTGACTTACAGACACCAGCGCTTCAGTGACACTGGTCAGTACGGCCGGTTGCAGCGAGTGCACCAGAATCTTGTGTTCGGTGACAGCAAACACCAGCAGGGTGATGGCGTTCTCAGGTCCGAGGTTTTGGAGCAGCGTGGAAAATCGTCCACCACTACAACAAAAAAAAAATGTCATCTTCTGTTTCAGCTCAAATTATAATGTTGTCTACAAACAACAACATGATCGCTCAACCTTTTCTGGCCTGGCAACCAAAAAGCTTGGTGACTTTAAGAATGAAATGACTTTAAAGATAATTTGTGACAACCCCCAATCTCTTACAAATATCCAGAATTTGAAGAAATATTGCAAATGAAAAGTGTTACTCAGTACATACACTGCAGCCAGGTGTCATACGGGGCAAATTATAGGCTGATTTTCTCTCACCTGAGCGGTAAAGGAGAAGATACTGGCTGGCTCAGCATCAGGCTGTCATGAGGAGAAAGCTGCAGAAAAGACGCAGAGTGATATAAAACCAAGCAGGCAAAAAAGAAAAAAATACACCTACACTGAATAATTCAAATATTCAGCCATAGCAGAGGATCTAAATTCTACCTTGCCTGCATCCCTCAGGCAATCAGAACACCTTCAGAGAACATCACACATAGGCTGCAGACAATAACACATCACCTGTGCACTTTTTTCAAAGAAGATCACAAATACCTTGAGAGAAAAACATACCTGCACCAGGATGCGAGGCCTCTGCGAAGAGGGGAAGGGAACTTTGTGCATAAAATGTGAGATGTGCCTGGGAGGGAGAAGAATGGGGAGGATGTGAGGCCAAAAATAACTGCAGTGGGCGGCCGAGTCATCCATCAGCTCACCCCTCTCAGATGTGTACGACTTATGAGCAGCAATAAAACACAGGGGGCATGAATCTTCTGTCACACGTTCCCTGACCAGGATAACGTCAAGTAAATATCCTGGTTTCAATCTAACCCTGGGAGGGAAGGCAACTATGAGTGATGGGATTTTTTATTCATGGACCTATTTTGTGTCTTCATTTTTTTTTTCCTTTTTCATTGATTCCCCCATAGCAACAGCATATGTTTACTCTGATATGGAAGAATGTTACACTAAATACTATACTAATCAGACTCATGCTCTACTTTGAATAAGAATACATTAACAGAGAGGACACAACTTTTTCCGGAGACTTAATGAGTTGGTAATGAACTAAAGGTGTCTTTGTTTCACAGCTTCTCGACTGCTCTGTGCCTTCACTTACGTATATTGACAGAACAGAATGTTATATTAGCGGCAACACTGACAAATGGAAAGAACCTAGCTGAGCATAAAAGGGTAAAACAATGAAAGGTGACTCACTTCTCGATGGGCAGGGCATGAGGGCCAGAGATGGAGTAGCGATACAGGAATGTGAGGAACTTGCGAAAAGCGTCAAAGAAGGGCCAGTGAGAGAGTAGGCAGATACACTTGTTGGTGTAAACCAGACGGGGGTTGGTGGTGTTGCCCCCAATTGAGGCGGCAGGGTTCGAGGAGGTGGAGGAGGGCTTGTGAGGGTCCAGGCTCAGGAGGCCAAGCTGGGAGAGCTGCTGGTCGGTCAGACACTCCTGTGGGAAGGGCTCATAGAACTGAATGGCAGCACCGTACACCTGCAACAGGAGACGCGCTGGTTACACAACTGCATTGAGCTGCTGTCGTGTTTATCATGTGACACTTGGACACTGCATTTTGGATTTTATTTTAAAGGCCAAACTGGCAAAGCATTTCTCTTGACCTGTGGGAGAAATGTGCCGGTCAGAGGTCATGACACCAGTTCTGTTGTGACCTCTTAATGCATCTGTTTCGTCTCAGTGTTCAGGCCCAGAAGTCGCCTTAAATCAAAATTAAGCAGGCACAGAAATCAGTTCACCAAGAATTATGAACTATTCCCCGCGGAATCTGTAAAAATCTTCTTATCTCACAGTGTTCAGTGAAAAAAAAAATATTGATTTACTTTTAGGCTTCCTAGAAATATTGGTTCCCTGTAAAACTATAGCAGTAGCTGTTGTGTCATCCTGCTGACAACAAACCAATCAACAGGGGCGAAAACATAAACTCCTTGACTTGGTAATTATTTTGCCAAATTAATCATTATGAACCAATTATTGCGACATTATAAAATGTCACAACGATTAGTTTCAGAGATGACGGGGAATTTATCCAAGCCCAAGCTAAAGTCTTAAAATTCCTGACTAACAGGACAGAACTCAAAACATATTTAATTACATTTATGAAAAGCATCAGCATTTTTAATTGAACAATAATTCAATAATCAATCATCAAGACAGCTGCAGCAATGTGCGAACACAGACCCTCGAGAACATGTTTAATTCAGGGGAGCCCTACGGACACATAACACCGACCTCGACCATCACATCCACCCCCCTGCCCTCCGTCGTACAGCTTTTGTTTAATAATCATTTCCAGAAGAACAAGCTTCATGTCCGACAGATGACCCGGCCTCATTATAATGAAGAGGAGCAGACAGGTTCACAAAACTCTGTGCAACCTTCTGGGTCATCCCTGCACTCTTAATTGAATGGAAACATTGATATGCATAGAAATGAAGAGAGTGCAGGGCACTGGTGTTTAACCTTCATCGAATGTTAATACTGTGAGTGCCATACAAGCAGCAGTTAGCTGAGCCAGGAACAGCATTAGGTCAAACAAATCCCCTGAAATGTTCCTGATTCATGCTCAAATCAAAAAATGAACTTATCTGGTTCGTTTTCCCGAATCACTTTGTCTTTTTCTACTTCAGCCAATAGGCACCTCCTAAAAATAGAGAGCCTGGATGTTGAGATGCGAGGTTTTCTCCAAACAATAGCGACATGTATGCCTGACCCACTTTCCCTTCTGGCATCCAGAGCTCTGTGGTTTCCTCGTTCCACACTATGGTCGCGTCAGCTGTATGGATGGCAGTTAGAGCCTGTTGATGAGGTCTAACGGTCACTGCAGAGCCTCTTATAGCTGCTGCTGCTGCTACAGATATGTTTGTAAGACGTGTTGCTGCGAGACACGGAGAGAGAGTATGATATAGAGAGACTCCTCAGCCTTACCTTCTCTCCAGAGGCTCCCGTAAGGACAAAGGTGGAGAAAACAGGGAGGGAGTATTTGGTGTTTGCTGGCCAGCACTCGATCGTAGCTCCCATGGGAAGGCAGAAGAGAGGGACCGACTCCGGCAGGGGGAATGACTCATAGTCCTCCTCTGGATATCTGCTGAATAAACCTAACAGGAAATAAAAAATAAACCAACAGGCTCAATTAAGGGAGATGCTAAGTGCAGCTTCCCCCTGTGATTACCAATTAACAGCTAATCCAGATTCAGAACCGTCTTTCTAATGAGCTAAGAATGGAACAAAACAAGTACAGTTTATTTTCGTCACAATGATTCCATGCGACTTCATCGACTCAGTGTCTCAATGGCTTTGTAATAAGAAACCAGTGCTTGGTAATGAGGCCTTTAGGTGATTAGTCACTGTCAGTGGACACAAACAACAAACAATGAAGTTGAATTTATTTATTTACTTTGGCTCAGCGGTGATGCAACACAAGCGTCACTAACAGCCACAAGCAGCTGCAGTTTGTGTTGTTTTAAACACCAAGTGTCAAATTTACAAACTGTCAGAGCACAACAAAAAGTGTTTCACCAAAATTTGCACATTTGAAAACTCCAAGGGTGTCACAACAGAGCGGGCAAAGAGGGCAGTCACCTGTTGCCTTGAGGCGATAGGGGGCCCCCGAGAACAGCTGAGTGCACCAGTCTACAGCTACAAACAGTTGTGAGGACCCCCTTAAGTGTACATTTGGTTATATACAGGAGACTGTAATGACACTACCGCCAGAAATCCCCTGACAAGCCCCATGCCACAGACTTTTTGCCAAAGGTTTTGTCATGGGTTTGGTTGAAGACCAGAATGCGTTTCATCAAGTTGTATGTCTGGAGTCCAAACTCATGAAGAGCTTTTGTTGCCAAGTTGCAAATACCTCATCTTAAATGTCCCACCATGTTTTGTTTAAAATAACAAAAACATCTTTTTTCATGTTGTTTGTAGCTTAATTACAGACCCGCTGAGGAAGTAAACAGAAACTGCTGCTTCATGAAATCAGCAGCAAACATTTTTGGGGAGTAGATTTTCTTTGTCCTGATAATAAAACTCTTCAATAAATAGTAAAATCCACACAGTGCAATTCTACAATCTGTATAAACACAAATACCAGTGACTGTGCAATATTCACAGGAATGCAGGATCAACTCCTGTTGCATATCTCATATTTAGTCATGCCAAATAAACTGTGAGTGTATACACTGTGATTTCAGCACAGTCAGTAATTTAAGGTTTATACAGAATCAGTTTCTTCCCATTTCCTACAAAAACCACGGATTCATCAACAAAAAGCAGCTTCACTTGTTCAGTTCTGTATCACACTCCTGCATCCGTCTAGAAACAGATGTGGCAAAATAGATCTGTTTCCAAAACTTGAAGCTTGAATCATGCTGGAAGTTTCCTGGCCAGGAACTTTGAAAATAAACTACATTTCTTTGCGCTGACTCATCCAAAGCATTAGAGAGAAAAAGATAGAATCTCCCCATTCAGTCTGCTGCTCGTTTTTAAGACGTTTATGACAAAAGCCAATCTGAGATGAATGCGTTCAGCCAACAGTGCGAGCAGACAGTCGGCTGTCAAAGTGCTTTTGGCACCGAAAAGCAAAATGGATTTAGTGTGAAATAATCCTTTATAGATATGGCAACCATTTAAACCCGCTAAAGAGGAAAAATAAAGGCGTGCAGAGTCTTTTCTAATTATCCCAAATCTGAGGCATCAACACGCTTCAACAAGCCTGAACATGCACGTTCAGCTGCAGCAGTTTCCTCTTGCAGCCAGTTCACCCTGCAGCAGCCGACCCTCCTCTGGAGACACTGCTGCAGTTCTGACACATGAAGAAACCAGTAAGGTTCTTCATGCGATCCACACTTAAACCTGCAGTTACACATCCACTCAGTTTTCATCACAAAAGTCACAAAACATACAGCTCTCTGTGTT
This sequence comes from Pseudorhombus dupliciocellatus, assembly GCA_016785235.1. Lineage (NCBI taxonomy): Eukaryota > Metazoa > Chordata > Actinopteri > Pleuronectiformes > Paralichthyidae > Pseudorhombus > Pseudorhombus dupliciocellatus. The sequence goes on along the minus strand of JAFBJW010009053.1, from coordinate 1,346,764 downwards.
AAGGGATTAGGAAGGGTTACCTGCTTTGTAGGCTATTGTGTTGGTTTTGGCCACAGACTTCTTGTAACACAGGTAGACAGATGAGCCCCACTAAACAACACAAGAACAGAAAGGAACACATTAGCATGTGGGCTCACATTCCGAGCAAAAATCATCTCTAATTTGGTACGATAGTTGATTCATTTAATTAACAAGACATCATCACATTACTTCTTAGAGTGACTTTAAATTGGACCTGTCGTCATTTCAGATGATATATAAGATACTAATATTGCTGTGTAGCAATGTGTACAAGTTTCTATAGATGTGCATGTCTCTCACCATGCTGCTGTTGAGATTCTTCTCCACCTTACAGAAGGTGTGCGGAGGTGACTCCCCCTTGCTCGGGATGATGATGCAGATGTCCGTGACCGCCAGGGCGGCATGTGGCTGACTCTCGGGCGCCCGGCGGTAAGTGACGTAGATGCGCTGAGAGGAATTGCCGCTGATGTTGGCCGGGCGACCCGAGGGCGTGGTCTGGATGAGGTGGCAGCCCTGCTTCAGTCGCTCCTTCCACTCGAACAACACGCTGGGGAGAGGGGGTAGGAGTCAGCCAAAGATCGGGTAGTTCTCAGTGTGAGGAATTAATGAACACAATATGCAGTCGTGATCTCACTGGGCCAATTAGGTGGAGCTCCATTTCTTTGTAACTTTAGACATTTATCCCAGTTTTTCCAGAGAGGAGCTGATTCAGCCAAATGTCTGCTGTGTACCTCATGACCTCCACAGCAACGTGTCATGAAAATATATAACAAAGGTTTATTCCAAACCACTGCAGTGTCCCTTTCGTTATAGTATATATAATAACACAATAAATGACCTAAATTCATTGCTCAAACACAGTGTAAGTTAAAACTGATTAAATTTACTAACAAGGTTGTGGTTTAGTAGACTTTCCGTTGTTTAGCAGGATTACACAAAACCTCTGAAGGGATTTACAGTATGAGAAAATAACATTGTTGTATATATATCCATAATATAGAATGTACTGTACACAACATGAGACAATGCAGTATTAGACGTTTGCTTGAACAACAGGAAACCTCCAGGACACTTAATAATGAGATAATGCTTTCTGTGTGGGACAGTCCTCACACAGGACAGTGTAAACATATTAACCCAGTACAATTAGACACAAGGGGACACTCACACAAAGCACTTAGAGGAGAAGTACTCAGTGGTATAATCACAGCAGTAATTTTAAACATCCCTCCTCCTGCTTCCATTATGCACTTTTCATCCATTACTATTTCAAGTGGAACTCGACAGGCGTTTTGTGGCAGAATTTAAAGTGGTTAAATGTGGGATTTTTTTTTTGTCTGTTTTTCCATTTCAGCGTGAGGATGATGGTGCTTTGCTCGCAGTTGGAGCAAACACTGAAAGCACATCTTTCCCTGCAGTAAAACCAGGCAGGGTCGTGTTGATCCAGACTCAGAGCAGGGAGGTGGATTTCAGCCCTTTATTGGTCGGTGACAGAGCAGTGGGGAGAAACAGTTTTTTGTGTACATTTGTTGACATCTTTAACCAACTGTAGACGCAAGAGCAGGTCAAGGTTCAGAGCAGGACTTTCTCAAGGAGCTAGGGTTTATTTTGTGGGCAAAAAGTTCTAATTCACTGATAATGTTAAGACTTGAGCAATATTTGAGGCCATCAGCTACTAAAAGTAACTGGGCTGTTTCAGCATTAGGGTAAATTGCTCTGCTTTAATCTCCCTTAAAGAGACATTTTTATTAATCTCTTGCTTTAATGACTTTCTCAGGACTTAAGTGTCTGAATTCACCTTGAACTTTGAAAAACTTCTTAGAAGGTCTTTATCTTGGAACTTACTGGCTATTTTAATCATCATATCTGCTAAGGAAGGCAAAGTTTGATTATTGTCTGTCCTCAATTCACAGGAGTGCGCAAAAACTACAGAACTGATTTTTAGTGACACTGGAAAGAAGAATTCATTACATTTTGAAGCAGATTCATTTAAGGGGGGGTGGAGGCATTTTGTTGTTCACTTCCTTCTGAGAAGTGACTGTTAAATACGATGTGAAATCTGGTGCAGAGCCTTTATTTAGTTACAGTCCTGAAAGAACTAAATACTAAAAACATGTAGCTGAGATGATGAAGATGAGAAAGGTGCTATATAAATTATGTTTATACATAATAAAGTTTTATTAGTGATGATTCTGCATTTTACTGATTGAAACCCTGGAGGTGCCCGTACTGAATCAGGCCAAATTGATATCAATAAGACCACTGTTGACAGATAATAATACTGTTCCATCTGCCGTCTCAGCAGTGACAATTCACAATCACATGGTGCAATGAGAAAACATGGAATATGGGCTTCACCTGCACACACACCTCAGCTTCCCATCAGCCCTGCCACAGTGTGAGAAGTGCAGCCCCTCAGGGCTATCAGCATCCCAAAGGTGCTGATACCGTCCTGAGCAGAGTGCCCATGTCAGTGCTTGATAAGCACTGCACTCTGTGGTGTCGGAGGCAAGTATTAGCCTCCTTAGCATTGTCAATGCCTGCCTGAGGTGTGAGAGGACTGAACAAACAGGAGGGAACTCACACACTTCAGAAGATGTTGCTGAGGACGACACCTGTAACGGAGATTCATGCTTTTCCTCTCTTTGCAGCAGACTCAGACCCAGTGACTTGCTGCGAGCAGACATAAAACTGCTGCACTGGAGGAATTATCAGACGGAGCGCAGCACTTCCTGAAGTGCTTGCTGCTCAGAACAGAGATGACATCGACCTCGCACTAGAGTCTGACAGTTACACCGTGAGTATAAATCAGAACACCAGCTGGCAATCATGAGTCTGTCAGTAAACTCAGACTTCATTAACTGGTTGGTAAAAAATAACCTCATATAATTATTTAATTCTTTAATTCCTGTTTGAAATTTATGATGAATGACTACTTTTCTTTCTTCTATTTGACATCAGGCTGCTGGTCAAATAAAACTTTTCAAGATGTCACCTTGAGCATTACAAAACTGTCTCGACTGGAAAAGAAAAAAATTAAAATCCTGATTAATGGGAGAATGAAAGCCTGTTTCAGAGAGGATTCAAACAGAACCTCTGCCATGAACCATGTCCTGAGTATCTCAGTAAATCCTATGGTAAAATAAAAATGATGACTACTTTAGGACTTACCCAAGGTCGGTGAGTGGCGGCTTGTCACGACCTCGTCTGTAGCATATAAAGATCTGTGGAGCCATGAGGCCACCGTTGTTGAGATCGGCTGAATGGCCGCTGGGTGTCGTCTCGATGCAAGTGAACCCTGGAGGGACCTCCTCGCCCATCGAGCGGATCACCAGGGCCACGTCAGTGACGGGCGCTTTGGGCTTGGCCGTCTTGTGGCAGACATCGTCAAAGTGGATCTCCTGGTCCAACGGCTTGGACGAATCCGTCAGACCGGCCACCACAAAGTAGTCGGCTACACGAGGGCCTTTGTCCTCCATCATCTTCCATCCCCGCCAACTGCCTGCAAGGGTACAGGGGGGAGGAGGGGAGACACAGGGAGGGAGAGAGAGAAAGCAAGAGGAGATTAATTTTCATTTTGGTAGCAGGTAGAGACTGTTCCTCTGTCCTTGCTACAGCAGTAAAAATACTGACATTCATAAATCTTAGTGAGGGTAGGTCTGTGGAAGGGCAAAAAAGAGAAGGTAAAATGTGAAGTAGGAGAAGTAGTGGAGCTTCGATCAGGTAGGAAGCAGCCATTTACCGTTGAGGCCCACAGTCTCTCAACATATTGACTTTTGTTCACATAACCAGCTTAAGGTTCAGTGTCCTGGCTCAAGGACGATGAAAAACCTGTAGCTGTGAAGAGGACAGAACATTGCTGGCGTTCAAGATTTTTAACCTTTCTCTGCTTCTGAGGAGTGAGACAGAAAACGTCAGACTGGCTGCACAGGCCTGAGAGTGCACTTTAAAAAGCGCAGGGAGAAGTGAGGTGTTTGCTCACACTTGACATTCTGCCTCAATTACAGGCCTGGTCCCACATAGAAAGCTGCTGATTAGAAGCCTCACGATATCATTAAGTCTATCAAGCGCAGTGATAAAACGCATTTGACTGCACAACATCACTCGTGTTTTGGAGGCAACACAGGCTGAAGAGTGGGGAAACCAGTTCGTTTCAATAGAAACACCACGAGATGCCGTCTTTGAGCCGAAAAATACATTCTCTAGTGCCCTGTATGCACACTGCACCAACTTGAAAGCTGCTTTGTCCAAATAAAAGATGTTTTTCTGCCGGGATAGCATCACAGAAGCACAGTTATTTAGAAATCCCCATTAAAACAGCACAGACACAAGTTCCAGCTGTGATCATTTCAGTCAGGGTGAATCTCCAAACAACATAAGTCTGTTCTCTCTTTCAGAATCTCAACAAACACATTCAACCAACTCCGAGAACCAGTGAATCTTAATCTTTAAGTTCAAAGCTACTTTGATTCCCAACAACAACCACTGATTGTTTGCTATGTTCACAACGGCATGTCAGGAAAACAGGGGCATCGGGACCATTAAAGACAAAACCATTAAATGGCTTTTGGGGCCAGAGACAAAAATCAATGGCGTGAGGAGAAAGCGTGGCACATCCTGAAATAGCTGCTTCTGCAGGCTCTGCCACAAGTGTGTTAAACATGTTTGTATCCACCTCCTTGATTTCCTTTATGGTGGAATTTGGTTTCATTGAGAGGGATTAAGTACCAAAATTTGAGATTTGGATCAAGGCCTGTACGAGATAATCACAGATAATATGTGAGCTTAGAAAAACATCTTTTGCTTTGAATCATTCCCTATTGGTTATTGCTTTATGCCATAAATCGCACATTTTACAGATGCATTAAACATATGAAGGGTTCTTTAACAACAGACACAGGGAAAAAAGAGTGATGTGAAAGCAATACACAAGGCCCACGTGGATGTGGTTTGGTCTCATATGGGCAGAGATGGTACTTTCTGCTGACGTCAAAGACCTTTTACCACCAAAGCAGATTTATGTCAAACAGCAGGAAGAGGGCCAACTAACCAGAGCCAGAAATATTAAAAGAGTTAAAAAGAAACCTGACATTAGGTTTCTGGGAGACATGGTTGAGGAGAAGAGTCCAGATTCAATGTTTTCCAGAATGCTGTGTCATGTTTGCACATGTGTGTGAATGAGACTCATTGTAAAGCGCCAACAGACATAAAAATAGCTTTATAAAGGGAAGCAGAAAGAAAAGATGAAAAGAATGAGAAACAGCTTGAGCACAGAGTCACAGTTTGTGAAATTAGAGTTTGGCCATATCACACAGACCTATCAGAACCATTACATCAGCATATTTTATACTCTATAAAACAAAATAGACTTTAACGCTTCAAGAACTATGCTGGATTAATTACTGATCCAAATAATTTAAGCACAGAAAGATAAAAACTAAAATCGTCTACAGAGACCCATGAGGATACAAACTGTGTGAGAACTCAAAGAACAAGTAAAAATAGTTCTCCTTATTACTGCAGCTGCTTTTTACCCAATTAGTTTTCAGCCTGCAGATGTTTTTTTCTCGAGCCTTGTTTTTTAAAGAGAAGCTATCAAAATATCACTCCAATCACTTCCTGAAGAGGAAAATCAAGATTTCAGACAAAAGTTTGACAAAAATCACAAAATCACATTCAAAACGAACCACAAATACAAGACATTTAAATGCAGATTGGAAGACAGGTCAACATAAAATATCAGAACCCAGAAATAATGATTACAAAAATTACAGTATTTTTGACTGCCTCTGGGTGCGGTGGATTCTCAGTCATCCTCAGTGACCAGATTCATCACTCACTCTCCAGACAGTCGAGCCCGTGCGACACGAGGCTGTCTCTGTGGGTTAAAATGAAACTTGGCCCCTGCCAGTGCTATTGCAGCACAAAAAATAATAAAAAGACAAGGCACTGAGTTCACGGCCGCTGAAATCAGGAGGTGTGAGAAATGTGTTCCCACTCAGCAAGCATTCAGATTGGATGAAAGAAACAGAATACAATTCAAACATGTCTTGGGGGTTTCTCATATAGATAGGATTTTGCAAGGATGGCAACTAGATGTCATAAATCTCTGCCTGATAGTTATATCATTGCAACATGCAATCCAATAGTTTCAGTCCAGTTTGTTTCGGAGTAATTCAACCGGACAGGGCCTGATTCCACCCTACGCAAGAGGGTGTGGGAGGAGAGTTCAATTAGCAGGGCGTGTGCGAGGCAGGGGAGAAGCTGCCAGCACCAGTTTGTGTGATGCTATGTGAGCGAGATTCCAGCAACATAAATCAGTGAGTACCCAGTTTCCCATCAGGGACTAATAGAAGTCGAGAGGAGGCTTAAGTGGCAGACTTTTGCAAATGAAAATTCTCCATCTGCAATTTGGTCATCCATGGTTTATTTGACTCTGAGTCAATTTGCAAAATGAAAATCATGCTGCAAGACATGAAATTAGAGATGGAGACCACAAACTCCTAAAGAAAATGTTTACTGACATTATAAATGAAGTGAGAAGTACCTACAGACCCAGACTTGCAACAGGTACAGTCACCTCCTGATGACAAACCTGTAACAACCACCGAAGATGATGAAATGATTTAAGAAACCTGGGATTCAGTGCAGAATGTAAGGGTTGTTGGACTTCAGCAAAGGAAAAAGAATCCCATTCGTTTCTCCAGGCCAGTTCATTCCGTCAATGAGGGGTTCCATCCACCATCAGCTGTTTCAGACAACATTAGGTGGAGAAAATGGTTTGTTTACTAAATCTAACTAAATGTGGGTGTGTATTGGTAAAAGGAAATGATCCTTGCAGCGGGAACAACGCGAGCTTACACCCAAAGAAAGAGCAATTTTTGTGTTTCTTTCTTTGGATGTCACATGAAGCTCCCCACAGATGATGAGAGAAAACGCTGCTTCAATGTGTCCTGGCGCTGACACTCAGTATTACAGATGCATCTCACCTCATCACTTCCTCACTGTGAGAAACTGATGAGGAGACAGTCACGGCGCACTGAGCTGATTTTCTGTGCCAAGTGATGTCTGGTCGGCTGTGATAAGGCTTGGAGGAGTGAGAGCATAACCAAGGCCTCAGGTCTGTACAGTACTCATCTGGCATCAAGACTTTCAGACCCAGAATATTTCACATCTACAATTTACACTGATGATCAGCTGGAGAGCAACTAAGAGTGACCCCAGGCTCTGGAGAGCACACATCTGCACAACATCTTGAGTCCAAAATCTGTGTTCAACTTCCTGTCAAACACTGAGAGCGTGCTGATGAACGTCCCTCGGACACTCACATTACAACACATTGGTGGAACACCTGAGGGACAGGATGTAGAACACGTGTTCACTTCTCCTTTAGATATTTTTACTGGGGGATTGACCGTGGTAGAAAAATGCATAAAATAAGGATTTGTCCACCATTATGCAAGAGGAACCTCAGCTCATCATGTTTCACATCTTCTAATGTAAACCCTTAAGGCACCAAGGAACAAGGAAAATTGCACGAGTGAAACAGGAACTGAAATGTAGGGGAAGCCCATCACCAATCTGTGACTCCAGAGCTGCAGGATCCAGATCTGACACTACTCAGCTATCATCATCATCATTACAACAACCAGCCTGACAGTCTCTCTTCTATCTCCCCCATTTCTTTAATCCAACCGGTCAAGGAAGATGGCCGCCCATCCTCAACAGCTCCAGCCTCAGGTGGTGATTATTTTTAGGCTTGGGCTCTGTGTAATATAAGGTGGGAAAAGTCCATGAATGTGTAGAAGTGAAGTTCTGACTGCATTGTCCCACTCAGTGACCTGAAACAGAGCAGAACGATGGATTTTACCCATGATCCCCAACTTCCTGAACCAGAAAAGCTCCAGCTGTAACAAATTCACCAAAATCTGTTTCAAATTCTTCATATTTTGAAAGTTTCCGGCTGAATGTTGGAGACAGACTCTGTTGTTTATACCTTCTTAGTCTTTTTTACTGATCAGCTGTTCAACTTTACTGGAACTGATTCTGAACTACATCTATCAAATGCACACAATGCACGCAATGCTCACAAGTCACTGAGCCATCAAAAAATTTGAAGCTGTTGTTTTAATATTAAGTTTGTATAGAAGTTATAAAAATATACAGCTGCTTTAAAAGGAACGCTCCTCTCTGTGACACTGGATGGTCTCGTGACTTGAGACTATGTGTGTTGGGACAAAGTAATTGAATCAAGCACTATGTGAAATGACATGAGAAGTGATGTACGCTGGGTGTGGACCAGTATAGCCCGGGGGGATTTCGCATTACAATCAACTGACAAAAACAGACTTGGGTAACAAAATCCAAGTCTGTTTCAGAGGACACACAGTAAGAGTACAGTACAGTACAATGCCTAGGTAAACGACGCTGAACCCATTAATAATACTCACATGGATGAATGTCAAACTGTTCAGTATCGAGAGGTGACACAAAGAATGACAACATGGCAATGTCCTGCATGGTCATGTTCTCAGACTGCTAAAAATACCATGCAAACCAAACGTTGCATAAGGGTTGCCCACACCCCACCCACATACAAACTATATATAAATACTGTAAATATACACACATACTGCATAAGTAGGACAATGCTGGACTCCCACTGACATCAAACCGCCTCTGCTGCCTTCAATATGCCCTACATTTCAAGAATAGAAAAAAATATCAGCACAGGTGACAAAGATGAATTACTTCTAGATCTCACTGTCGCTGTTTTCACAAAGGAGCAATCCAGTTTCAGGCTTTTCCTGAAATTTGACACAAAAGTATAAGTAAGTTGCTGTGCACATTATCTGGAACTTTGCCTGCCAAGGCCCACTAAAATGTCCCCAATATGTCTGTGTGAGCCCGTATGGGAATAGTGCAGGAAAATGTCCAATTCACATCAAGCAAGTGGGCATGTTTCAACATTGCTGTCACATGACAGACAGAAGGGAAGAATTCAAATATATCAGGATGACAATGAAGACGCTGTCAAAGATGGCAACTTGGAAAGACAAGGGCCCACAGCGATCAAAATGAAGTGCTACAAACAAAAACCCTGAGCTTATCTCAGCAGAATGTTTGAATTGTCCCTGCTTTATATGTGAAAGGCAAACAAATGTCCAGACCCAAGTGCAGGCTATCAATCTTCGAATACGCTGCTTTGACATGACTACGGAATCTGGAAAGAGAAAATTGTTCCTTTACGGATTTTTAGCCGAGAGTTGAACCCAGCATTCAAAGCATGCAGATGAGCATTTAAGTACTGAGAAGCAGCAACAGTGTGTTACACCCATCTATTATGTAGTTAATCCATGGATTTTCATGCACACACCATCACTCACTCTGTGACACTGATCCTGTCACACAAGAATGAAAGTCAGCATCACAGGCTGAAGTGGTCTAATCCAAATATCTTGGCTGGCTCGCTGGCTACGCTACTTCTCCCCTGGCAGAGTGATCTGGAAGGAAAACCCCTTCATTTGGTTTGAAGGTAAACGCCCAGCGAGAATGTCACAACTGATTCTTCCCAGCGTAAGAAGAGAGGAACTTTTAAAGGAGGATGTGCTTAAGCCTCTTAAAAAGGTTAGTGGGGTCATTTACAATCATCCTGAAGCACAACAGAAAATATGAATGTGCTTTAAGCGGTGCAGACATTCATTACATGTTCCTCATTCATTTTCCTCAAGACTAGCTATCTTTTTATAGCTGAAATCAACGCTTGACTTAAGAGTGCCTGACTTTATGCTGTGACTCAGCTGACTGCTCAGATTATCTGTGTTAGTCTGACTCTCCACAGTAATCACACAGGATATGGAGCCGTGTGGGAGCCAGAGAAACAAGAGAAAGAGAGTCAATGGAAAAGCACCACAGGCCCAGAAACGTGGCCACATGAAGGACTTGCTGCCAGAGCCATAGACAAAGCCTCCCAGCCCAAACTCACTGACACCACAGCAGGACTTCAGGGAGGGGTTCGATAAGACGCCCAGACCCAAGCAGGCCTTAGGTCGCTTCCACGTGCGTTTCATTCAAGCCAACGTGACAGAGGAACGACTTCCAGCTGTCTCCAGTTCACAACAACTGGGGCCAATGAAACTCACCAATGGGACTCTGGTTTTAAGGCCCGGTCCCAGCTCTCAAGTCCAGCTGTATAGACATCCAGCGCGGCGATGGCCACAGCAGGGCAGACACGTGGAGGAGGTGAAAAGGAATGTGCTCAAGAACATAAACACGAGCCGGTAGGAAGCCTCGCTGGCCAAGCATCTGCTTCCAGTTAGCCCAGAGGGGTGGGCGTTTGGCTCTCGTGCCTTCTCAGAGCATCAGGTCATGTAGCGTCTTGGAGGAAAGATGATATATGTGAGAAAGAAGTTTTCTTGTTATTTAACAGTTAAATAAAAGGTAATTCACATCAACTGCCTGGCTCTGACAGAGCTGCAGTGAAGAAGCAAAGACTTAAGAGAAAGCTGTGTAACCACCGACAACAAGCTTGAGATCCCACCAGTGCCAGAAATGTGTCTGCTGCCAGCCTCTATGGCATAAAACCACGTTGATGTTAATCACTTTTAAAAGGAGCGAGTGTGTGTGCAGCGGGGGGTGTTAGGATTCATTAAACTTTGTTAACATCTACTGTGTTTGTATTAGATATGGGACTATACTACAGCTGTTGGCTTGTTTGTGTGTGTGTGTGTGTGTCTACATTCTGGAGCAGCAGTGCGTTTATCGTCATGCTCCGAAACATGCATCCCCTCAGGGACTCAAGTCAATCTTATCTTACAAGCGCCTGTCATTTTACTGGTATTCCCTTTTTATAACAAGGAAACAACAAACATGGTGTTCCCCTCAAATTATGCACTTCTCCTCTGAGCCACTCACAAATACAAATTCATGATGAGCCAGAATTCAGTCATATCTTGCTAAGATGCCGTGTGTGAAGAGACAGAGTTAAATACATGGACAATAACAAAACAGCTGTTTGCAATAGACAAACACTCTGAGGCTTCTGCTCACTCCATGTCTTTACAAAGAGCAATGTCAACGCTGGCAATTCATGACCCCTGACCCTTACCTATACAAAGTTTGAATAGGCTAATGTTGCTTTGAGGTGCTTCAACCTGTGTAATGACAAAGAAGCTTTAAACACGTCTGATAAAGGACTTGATCTAAATTTAGAAAGACAGTTAAAGTTTTATTGCCCTCTTCACTGTTTAGTATGAGGAGGAGACGGTGATGAGTTTGTTATGGATAATTATGCACCTACAACTATGATGGATGGGGACGCAGCAGCATGAGGCACAGCAGTGACAGGTTTAACCTGCCAGTCTCTGATCCCATTAACATCACTTGATTACATTGTGAAAAAGACAATAAAGAAAAATACTGAGCTGCGGTGTCAACACCAGGGTTCTATGAGGTATCCCTGGGGTTTTAAAGAGGTTCGACTCTCTGTGACATGTCACAGAACAAATTCACCAAATGGACAAATAAGTTATGGTGGGTGGAAAGTACAAGAGTCAATGCAAAAAAAATACAATTTCTAATACCGTATATTCATTTAGGAATCTATTCCATTTTTTTAATTTACATATACATCGAGAAAGAGAAATAAATATTCTGCCATGATACTTCCCAGACTTGAAACCCCATTCCCGATGTGACCATGCTGGCTCTGTGTGCAGTATTAGCACATGGAAGTGTTAATGTGCAGACCTGTGGGAAGTAATAATGTGTCTCCAGGAAACATGATCTCACCAACCTGCCGACTCTCCAGACTGATCCTTTAATTCCAGAGCTGGCAGAAAACTGTTCTTCAGGCCGGTGGTGTCCCTTCCAGAGAGTGATTTGTAAAAACATGCGGGTTTGTTTTCCAGTGTCACCTCTTTGTTAACTTTTGTAGTCTGGCACCTCTGGTTTAGTGATGTGTTTTGTCTCTTTAATGATAAGCACCAATTATTGTCTGAGTGATGAGAAGAAAGAGAAGGCATTGATGGGATAATCCTTCACCCTAGTGAACCCAGCGGACCACACAGCAGCAGCTGATTTATGCTACAATTGGACCATTACAGCCTTCACCAGCGGAGCTGTTAGATCCACTGGGCTAAGAGTGTCCAGATTGGAACAGAGCAGAAAATCTGACTTCAATGTAAATAATAAGAAGAAAAAAATGTGTAGTTCAATGCTAATTGCTGAGATTTATGTGTTGAACTTTAAATGACAAGCATTAACATTTGGTTTATTGGTTTTTCTGTTCTGGGGATTTGTGCCCAACAAGGTTTTCTTTCAGTGTCAGTATGGATTATCCATGTTCATTTTTCCAATGAATCAAAATGTACTATCATTTCCTGATATCATACAGACCCTGGTCCCTCAACATACTGAGTTCCTGCAAAGTTCTTGTGGTGGAAATGCGACAGCAAGACTCTCAAAGAAGTTTAAACTCTTTCAGGATGGCCTGCAAAGGATGTTGTAAAATTTTTAAACAGCCCTTGATAGGTTCTCCACCCCTGCCTTAAATGAGATGAGATCAGAGTCCAACGCCCAAATTCATCTTTCTGACATCAGATGCCACCCACCAGCTGAAGACAACCCTTCTTCCTGCAGGCTATACTCTGGGCTTAAAGCTAATTAGTGTTTGTGGACTGAATTCCCTGGGAACATGTAATTGTATTCTCAGCTGGCCTGTGTGAAAATCAATAGTAGCAACTCTTTTCTTTATTCTCGCCTTTCGGCTACATTCTGCATAAAAATCAAGCTGTGCTGCGATAAAAACCAACAACACTGACTTCAGCAAGAATTCTTCACTCTGGAAATATCAGCATGCCCATGTGAGAGAACAGTACAACTAGAAGTATGCAGATATGTCAGGATGAAAACAGCAGAATTCATAGGTCACAGCCTACTTCCTGCCTCCTGCATCTCACTTTAACAGGGAAAAGGTGAAGCTCCACAGTGGAAGTTAAAATCTGACAAATGTTGCCTACTGTGCTTTGCTAATGATATATGCATCAGGGCTCTGAGATTCTTTTATTTCCTCAGTGTCTGAATGATAATTTCCACCCGAGCAGAAGCTGCAACACGAGCACAAAACAAAGCAGAGTACACAGCAAATAAAAGATGGATCGTGTAAGAAGTACAGAAGTTCGGTATTATCAAGCTGTTCTTGAAACTGTGGCACTCAGGTATGATTGCTGCCATTGTTGAAAGCATAATGTCAGAACTATTCTTACACTTGAAAGAAAATACAAATTCTATTCCAAATTCTAAATAAAACATTTCCAAAAGATGCACATCTCCAAAAGCAAACAGCCTGATGGTTTCATTTTCTACATCCTGGAAGAAAAACTCAGAACAGCTGCTGACACGATATTGCATACATTTCAAGTATAAAACACTGCTTGTCTCTAGCAGCTGCGATTATGTATAAAACATTTTCATCCTTCTGAACTAACGGGCCAAACATCCTGCATCAGCCAACAATCACTCCAGTTAGTGGTTGTAAAACGCACAGGAGCAGGATATAGACTGTCAGGAAACATTCAGCGGCTACATCTCATGCACTGTTGCTCTCCTGTGTTGTCACCATCTGTAGAACTTCCTCTGATTTTAATTATAAACTGCTAAATACAACATGTTGCTGATGAATGCCACGATGGGAAATTTCTGAGCCACTGTTAATTAACCCTTTTAATTTAAGTCAGTAAGAAGTCAAGTATCAGTGAAACGCAACATCATCACACTTATGCATTTTAGTTTTAAAAGGACCCATCCATCTGTAATAAAGGACTCATAGTGAATGCAATCTGAGCAGCAAGACCCAATCACAAGGTGACAAAGGGGAGTTTCCTTCAAGGTTAGCCGTCTCACCCCTGTCCACTAGTCAAGACCATCCAGCTGACCTACCATCCTTGATCCGGATGAAGGCACAAGAAGATCTTTGCATGGTCAGGCACCTGAACACATCTCATCCTTTCAAAGGGATTTCCAAAACTAACGAGTCAGGGAGCAGTGTTAATGGCCTGTGTTGATATGGCAAAGGGGGTGGGGTTTGCAACCTAACCGAGAGGACAGAGCATTTCAGGAATGATTTGAAATTAGGTGGGAGTCTTTCTGACAACATCCTGTAGCCTCCAGGCTCATCAACGTCTTCAACAGAACTGCACTGACACCACAGAAGGAAAAAAGGAAACACTTCACAGAGGCTTCACGTTCCCCATTACAGTTTTATTGCGGAACAACTCCTGGAAAGCAATGAATTTATAAGCACGTTCTGTGAAAACCAGACCACCTCAATTGCCCACAGGGAATCTCTGGGGACATTTGTAGTTTCTGGTGAAAAACTGCAGAAATGCCAACATATAACTGACGGGCAAAGTAACCATACTATATTTTGATATAAACACAAATGAAAGTGCATTTTCTTCCAAAATACACGCCTTAGGTATGACAGCGGTGAGCAGCACATTCTGCAGCTGACAGCTCTAAGAAGTCAGACTCCCTCTTTCCCCCTCTTTGTGTTCACTGAATTATGCAAGATGTTGGGAATAACATGCATCCTGTGCCTCGGGTGTTGGAATCACTTCTGACGCCGGATGGGACATTTGGAGCCAGTTACATGTGGACAGCAGGCACTGACCCTGAGGGCACAACCACGGTTACTGGGTATACCTGAAGCCTTCAATCACCTCTGAGCCGACACAGTCTACCCGTCTCTCCATACTCACTGCTCTAAATCCTCTACTTTGACCTGCATGGGACTACACGGCCAAGTGGAGCAGGCTGTACAACCACGCTGAGCCATTTGTTTCAAATTTGCGAGGCGACAGCATCTCCATTTCAAAAATGACTCTTTTTCCTCCCAATCTGGAATTCCAGACAGGCGCCCCTCTGCCCTCTGAACATGAACAGACATGGCAGCACACAAACAGCCCGTCCATCATTTGCACCTTGACAAAATCGAGCCATGAGAAACGCCATAGTATGTGAAAAAATGTGTAAAAAAACAACAGAGGATAAGAGGGTTGATACAGTGCAGGTTACCTTTCTGGTATGTGGAGCTGAGGTTTTCAAATGACAGGCTTGAGAGTATTTTTGTCACACGTACGATTTGACCAGACTTGCCTCTCCTGTGTAAAACCGCTGAACGACGCAAGGGGATTTTTTTTGTTGGAGGGGGGGAGTTAAACTGCAGAATGGCAGGCCCCTGTGCCAGCGGTTACCACCACTCCTGTCTACTAACTAAACACTCAACTGGAGTCCTGGTGTGTTCCCTCTCTGCAGTCTGGTTTCCACATGTTGCACACTGGAACTCTGCACATTCTTTTAATTCATGCAGTAACATCAGGACGGTGGCTGATCGGCAACAGACCAAACTCATTCTCAGTTGGAAAACTGACACCAAACGTCATGAAGCACAATTCTCTGTTTACTTGGCTGGTGTTACTCAGCAGATTGTGTTGGAGTTGGAGCTGATAGATGTCGAAGAGCAATTACTTTTTCTCAAAGAACTGCAACAAAGAAAAGAAGTACGTAATCTGCTTTCGTTTCTTCAACTCAATTCAAAGATGGCAAGTCTGCCAGAAATGTGTGGAACATTAACAGCTCTAGATCCTCGTCATGTAGTGACATTTGGGTGAATGTCAGTGTACGGCATTAGGCTCTGCATAGGTTACATGCACTGCAGATTGAACATGTTCAAACTAAGAAAACAACTACATCAATTTGAACATGCAAATACAGAAAGGGGACAAAGACAGTGACAAGTAGCAGATTTCATAGCACAACTTGACAACGCATTGAAGCACAGACAGGTGCATCACTTTTTCAGGTCATTTCTGTTTCCAGTCTGCAGTGTGTTCCTGCATTTGGGTTAGGGTTGTCAAATCGATGAAGACGTTTTTCTGTGTTTGCTCGTGTTGTGACTTTCTGCAGCACACGTGTCTCATATTGATGCAGCTGTTTTCTTAATTTGCACGTGGCTGCTCTATTTGCATGTTTTCTTGATTTGCAGTGGGCTGGGTTCTCTATACCCCATAGAATTCAGATTGATGGAGAAATAAACAAAAACGTGCAAGCACATTATTTCATTTCAACTTTGACATTCACGCTGAGATCTTGAACTAAAGAAGGGAATCCTGTCTGCAGCTATTTTTATTATTGTTTTTTTAATTTAAAAATTCTTCAAATGATGAATCGATTATCCTAATAAATCAAAACCCCTTCACACGTCCAGCTCGGACGTCTCTTCGTGCAGCTCCTGCGTCACTGCATGAAATGAAGGTTAAATAAGAAGCTGTTTATGAGAATACACGCTCAAACATCCATGTTCAGCCAGAGGTCAGTTAAGTGTTTGTGGATATTTTTAGCTGCCAGTGACCGCATGTTCCCGGTGAACGCGGGTTAATGAACCGGGTTAATGAACGCGGTGTTTCCAGGTACATCGTGAAATGTTTTCGGAACCGTCGGTGACTGCGGACAACCTGTGGCTGATCTCCACCCGGCGGAGGGTCGCACATGTCGGGCGTGTGTTTGAGGGCAGAGGCGGCATTTAGCGACGGTTTACTCGAATATAAAACCACACGCAAAAGGGTGACAGAGGGATTTCTGCTCCGGATCTAGTGGGAGTGAGCAGAGGGCAGCTGTTCGACACATCCCCCCACCAGCCCGCCTCTGAAGCGGGCTCATCATCTCGTACTTACCCCCCGTTTGTGAGCGTCAAATCGGTCCTCACAACTCCGCCTGGCCGGTGTCGTCTACCGGTGCTGGTTCATCACAGTCCCGGTACCGGAAAGGTTGAGGAGACCGGTGTTTTTTTTTTAAAATGAGTTTGGTTTTATTGTGTGTTTCTTCCCCCGTAGCCGACAACTGTCCAACACCGAGAGAGGCGCCTTCGTCTGTCAGTCACCGAGCAGAGCCGGCTGTCCGCTCCGCCGCCATCTTGGTTGTGATGATGCGAGTAAAGCCGCGAGACACACACACACACACACACACGCACACCGAGGGAGTGACACAGACACACACACACACACACACACACACACCGAGGGAGTGACACAGACAGACACACACACACACACACACAAAGAGAGAGAGAGACACACTCACTTGATGCCCACTGTGTTTCCTCTATTAACTCTTCATTATTTTAATTAACTCATAATTTATCCTCATTATTTTCACCTTTACTTTTGAACGAAACCTGTTTCATTTTTAATTAATGAGACAATTACTATTTTCAGGATTAACTCACTTAATTATCTTGAATTCACTTAATTAACAAGATTGATACATCGATCAGTGTTTTTCTGGAGTGGTATAAATACACAAGTATTGGAGTAGGTACTTGTTTTACTGACGAAAGAGATAGATAGATAGATAGATAGATAGATAGATAGATAGATCTATTTCTGTTCACACCTGGCAGGTGAAGCGTGGCCTGTGAAGATGTTGGCGTGTGTAATAAACAGGTCAGAGAGGTTTCCTCCCCTGGTGCATGCTGGGATTGGAACACTAATGGATGGCTGACGTAAGCTGACACATTCCCCTGACCCACAAGTCCCGATCGGCGCTGAACTCCTCTGGTGATTGTTTGCGACGCCTCACATCTCGGCTGTTTGCCTGCACCCCGATTAATAAGTTCAGTTTCGCTCCGAGTCGACGCAGGTGATGTGATGAAAGTGGCTGAAACCGCTCGGCTGTGAGGAGGCGTGAGGTAAATTGGGTGGAGGTGGAGAGCTGGTGAAGTATTCCCACACATGAATCCTTTAAACATAACCACTCTCTTCTTCTCTGTTCACTGATGATGTAAAAAAAAGGCCAATGGCCCTTATGAATATGCATTCAGTGTATTTCCCAGAAGTTGTTGAAGCAGTGAAAGTGAGAAGTTCCCTTTATGAGACTGAGGTTTAGATGGAAACCCCCAGACTCTCACCAGAGCTGTAACTGCATATTTCATCTTGACTAAGTTGCATAATGATTATTCTATAATCATTATGCAGTATCTGTTATATGATGGTATTAAAATCTAAGTTTCACATTCAAGCAGAACACATATCTGTTTGTATATCATCCAACGGTCACCACGGCCCCGGCCGTGTCTCTTTGCTTCCCTCTGCTGTCGACGGCTGCTAAACACAGCTCTCAACTGCATGCAGTGGGTTGTTATCTTCAGAACTGACTGACTGATCGTGAAGCCAGTGCAGTATATTCAAAACGATTACAAGATTACAACATTTTGTCTTAAAATAAAAATTATGTTTGAATTTTAAAATATCTCAGGCAACTCCTTTTATAGATTGTACAGTGTAACAATATGGTTATCTCCTTCTTTTATTTCTAAATAGCCGTTAATAGTAATAGTTGGTTAAAAACAATGTTGGAGAGCAATCATCGTCTCTGCTCCTCCTCTAACTTCATCTCGCTGATGACGAGTGCAGAGAACAGATGGACGCTAACGGCCCGCTGCTCCTGAACAGTATAGGTAATGGTGTTAGTGGTGATTAGCAGCTCGCGTGGCCTCTGCCCACAGACATGCTGATGGCTGCAGGCAGGGTCTCACTGGCACAGCAGGGTGTCCAGTCTGTCCTCGTGGGGAGATGGAGAGCAAGCGTGCAGGTTTACACATGCAAACATGTCAGTGGACATTTTGTTTTCAATGCATTTCAAACAAAGGGAGTGACTGACACCCAGGAAAACACAAATGTGCTGATTTAAACTTGATTTCATGTGTTGATTCAGGTTTTTATATTCCGTGCTTTAAACTATTACCATAGGATTGTAACTCTTATAAAGGTTATGACCAGAAGGTGTGTTTCCTACTGAAAATGCAGTTCATACACAGCGCCGTCCAAAACTGCTGATGCAAGACGCTTCACAAAGAGGGCAACTGAAGAACAATTACACTCAACATCAGTGACAACAATCAGAAGAGAGGTGGATGACAGGACTACTCTCAAAAAGGGAAGCCAAAGCATCCTGCTGCACTCTGTCTCATCCTGGTTGGCAGATGAAACCCAAACAAAAAGTTGTAGTAGGTGTTAAATAAATTAAAATAAAATAAAAGACAACTTTGGTTTAATTAGATGATATAAAACAGGCTGAGAAGTCATGATTGACAGATGAGACAGAAAATAAAGCAGTCATTAAAAAAAAAAAAACTTTATCAAACAGATTAAAACAGTCAAACTCATTTTCTTTCCCCCTGCAGACCACCTTTCATGGCTCTCCATGTTCATGTGCCAGTGTCCCCGGGCCCAGGCTTCCGCTGTAAGACAAGCTGTGTGCGCGGATGCAGAGTTACTGGAATTTCTCCTCTCTGCTATTGATTTTCATTGGAGTTGGAGCAAATGTTTACATGACGAGCGAGAGGCGCATAAGCCTCTTCGAACGATCCCCTCCCCGGCTCTCTCCTCCGTGCATTAGAGGTCAGCAGACAGGCAGGATGTGAGAGGGACTGGTTGTCAGGGATCCTCTGGTGCTCAGTCCGTCACTGTCTAATAAACCTGCAGGAGAAACTGCTTCTCCCTCTCTCCCTCTCTCTCTCTCTCTCCTGGTGCAAGACACACTGGTTCGAGCTCAGAGCTCGGTTTGAAATCTCTTTGTTTTCAGGCGTTAATGGAAAAGCTAGGATATGATGTCATGCGCCAACGCAGGAGCTCCCAAAAGCACACAATTAAATCCTCAGGTAATCAATACTCAGCCTGTGGTTCACAACAACAGCAGACTACACCGCTGCTCTTCTGTGGAGCATCCGATGGAGGAGGGTTGAATTGTAATTATGAAAATCAGACCACTGACAGTACAAGTCTGTATGTAACACTGTATATCAAACACAACGTTCATTCTCCCTTACCTGTGCATTAAAGCTTAAGCAATCATTCATGCCTGAGACACAGTGATTTCCGTCTACTCAAGGCATTGATACACACAACCAGCATTTCGTGACTACCTTCAGGCCCTCTGTCACAACAGGAACATGCATTCACATACAGGGGATGCACTTGGGTAAAAATATCCATAAACCACTGTCTATGCGTGCACGCGCACTGCGTCCAGAAACCAGCCTGGCTTGAGTTTCGCCCTCTCTAGTATGACGAAGAAGAGAAGCCTCTCCGAATGCACCTTGGTTGCGGGAAGCAGAGCGGCTGCAGGCAGAAATAAATCTCCCCTGGGGAAAGACGATACAGAAGCTCACATGTCCACAGCAGATGAATATCTCAGCCCGTCACAACCGTAAATGGCGTTGAGTAATATAGGACTCCTAGTCAAAAAGTTTGGCTGCAGAATTATGCCTAGGTAAAGACACAGTAGAAATCCTAGTTTAGCATAAATTGGAACCAGGTCTTTAACGGTAAAAACAACCAGTTCAGTGACAGTGATTAGCGGTCGGAAGGTAAAATGTCATTATGTTCTGAAAATACTTAAACTAATAGTTACAGATTACTTCGCAGCAAAGAATCCTGATACATAAACAACCAGGATGAAGGATATACATGTTACAATGAGAAATAAATGCCTGAAAGAACAGAAAAACAAATGCATGCATAGTAAATAAAACAAAAATATGTTTGATTTAAAACCACAACATGCATTCATGTTTTCAGAATAATGCACAAACTTCTGTTTGTCTAATATGATGGAACAAGAGCCGGTGTATCTACAGAGCGAGGTGCAGCACTGACCAGCGGTCAGACGACTCTTCTGATACGGATCAATGGAAACAACTGAGACCAGTGGAGCCAGAGACTCCCTGCTGACTCAATTTACCATCTCTGTAATTCACATGATCGTATACACACACACACACAGGGACTATGGTCGCAGGTTGCGAAGAGATCCAGTACCAACAGAATATCATCATTAATAAATCACAAAGTTTGGTATTTCAGTATTTTGTTCCCTCGCAGAGAAGAAGTTGACAATGTGTCTCATTTCCCTCGTCTCATCTTTCAATCCTGCTTTCTTCCTTCCTTCCATCAAGAAAGGTGTGTTTCTCTTGGTTAGCCTGTTACTGCCATGCAGGTAAAATTGAAGAAAATAACGAGACTGTGTGTTTGTGAAACAAAGGGTATCATAAGAATTCAGGAAAGCATTTCTGTTGAGTCTAATGAGGCTTATTTTTAAGCATTTTATGTGTTTTCTTTCC
Organism: Pseudorhombus dupliciocellatus; assembly: GCA_016785235.1. NCBI lineage: Eukaryota > Metazoa > Chordata > Actinopteri > Pleuronectiformes > Paralichthyidae > Pseudorhombus > Pseudorhombus dupliciocellatus. The sequence goes on along the minus strand of JAFBJW010009053.1, from coordinate 1,325,565 downwards.
GCAGCTCACAAAGCAAATTTCTCCTCTAAAGTTGCTGTTAGTGAAAAGTGTTGGTCAAGGCTCAGCTGTGCTTCATTTGCTAATGAGACATGTCCAAAAACTGGTCAAATAAATCTAGGTGGATGTTTAATTCAAAGAAAGTACCAGTGCATGAGAAACTGAAAGTGAATGGAAATTAAATGCACCATTACCTGCAGCTAACACTAATGCATCATGGAACAATGTTTCGATGAGCAAACCCTAAATGCACCTGCAAAAGAAGGACGTGGCCGAGAGTTGATAATCTGATTCCAGCCTAGATGTTAGCGTCTGATTCTGAGTGCAAACAAACTGCCTGAGGTCATAACACGTGCATTGAGTACTTTGACTCCTCTTCACTGCATAAATGGCAGTGAAAATAGCCTCTATATAAAAATACAAGGAGAGGAAGAGCCTCCGTTCATTCAGAGCAGCATCAATTATTCATAAACGCTTCTGTGGACAGCGCTGCTCGGGGATCGATGCCTCTGTAATATGGACTGATACGAGCCCCTGGTCGAGTCCTGGCTGCAGCAGGTTAATGGGCCGACTGGATTTCAACGACCGCTCGAGGCGTTTCCAGCACGAAACTCTGCAGCGAGGAACACTTCAATGAAATCTGCCCTCTTACACTATTGCAACTTAATGAGGGTTTGCTGTAGCACAGAGGATTTTGGACTGAAACAGGAACCTGATTAAACAGACTTGTTGTGACTGATCATTGTCCAAAAACTTCTGGACGGTGGGTTAGGGTTAGGAAGATGAAGTGTGGGTCAGGGAAGAACTCCAGATCCAGATCAAGGTCTGGATTGACGATTCCTTTCTTGTTAGACATGGTGTTTGGTAAAATGATTTCTCGGGCGAATAATTCAGGGATTTCATAAAGATCTGATATTCGAGAGTTTGTGCAGATCCAATGAAAAACCAGGATGTAATTTTAATGTGGGTGCATTAGAGGGCTGTTGGGCCTTGGTGGAGGTGTGCACATCTCCTGGTTTCATTTGATAAATGACGTTTTAGTGTCTTTCTGCCAGCGTTTCCTGTGAATCTGTGTGTGTCTGTGTTTCTGTTTTCCTCCAATCCATTATGCTACAGAATCAATGGTTGTTCAGTGAAGTGGTTCAAAGAGCGTTGCGGTTAATATTGAGTTATTTCTCAATATTCTTCTCCTGCATAGTAACAACAGGCCTCCGGTGCTGAATCAGTTTACCAAATACTACTTTTGTTCTCACAGTGATTCACCTCATTGCTTTTATCAGGGAACTGCTGGATTTCTTGATAACGCTGAGATGTAGTGAACTTTATTTTGTAAGTTAATGCTTTCGTTTTTTACTTTTCATTAGTAAACTTATCCTCCTGTTCCTGGTTCTGTGAAATCCTTGGATCCAAAGTTGAGACAGTTTACAGTTTCCTACTTAGTTTCCGAGTGTGCAGTCAGATAAATTGATCTGGTCGTCTGCCAGAACATGTGGCGTTATCATCCTGCCGGGCTGTTGATAATGCGAAGGCCATTAAATATTCAGTTAAGAGGAAGTCAAGTGTCACTACATTATCTGAGATGTCAGGCATTTATTGATGACTATCCGTTATCTGTTAGCACTGAAAGGGCACACACACGCACACTATGTAAAACCACTGGGGGTAATATTATTTGTCTGATAGATGTTGTCTGTTTCTTTCATGAATTATAGATTTCCCCAAATTTCTTCCACGATGAGCTAGTGCCCCGGTTCGAAACACACACACACATGCTGACATCACCTTGACAGATGAGTCCACTTGCCAGGAGTTCGATCTCAAAGGTTATTCAATCAATAAGTGAAGCTTTTTAAAACGCTGGCTCGTTTCCTGACACTGAATTCTGAATCAGGCGGAGGCAGGTAACACCACGTCAGGCTGCAGGTGAACCTGAGGAGCACTGTGCGTGCAGCTTGGCATCCTTCACAGACGGACTTAAACAGATTTAAAGCTCTCCATGAAATGTGCTTTAATGCTTTAAGTTAAGCTATGGGACTCTAATGAAATTAAAACGACTCAAATAAGCAGAAATGCAATTACGAGCAGAAATAATTCACTTTGTGAATGAAGAGGCACTCTCCAGCTGCTCTTCTTATCCTTTATCTTTCCTTTTTTTTTCCAGGGGATGGAATTTGTCAATGAATGAGCAGCGGAGATTGTGAGAGAGAGGAAGTCTCGCTGCCATTAACCTGAGACCACCCCCCCGTTACACCCCACCCACCATCTCCCAGCCCGACCCCTCTCCACCTCCCCTCATTCATTCAGACCTGGCCCTGCCTGCGGAGAGGAAACTGCTGCCCCCTCTGGGATTTGGCATCATAATTATATAGGAAGCAGAGCAGTCTGCTGTCTGTCGGAGCTGGGGAGGCTGCAGGCTGGACGCACACGTCCGCTGATGTGCAGAGAACCACTGGCCACAACATGGGCGAGCTGCTGCCATTCTGACATTGTTGAGAAGGTAAGATTATCTCTCATGTTAATCTGCAGAGAGTGATTACCAGCCTGTGATATTAAACCTCCTGCTGCTCACTGTCGGTTCACCTAAAAAAAAAAAAAAAAGAACTGCAGCCGAGAACAAATGTCTTTCTAGCAGGTTAAAGTCTGAAGAAGCAGTTTAACAAAACTTTCACTCTTCAACATCTCTGAGGAAATGAATTGCAAAGTTCTGTCTTATTAAGCCTTAGTGATTGTTTATCGAAGCTGATTTGTTCCATAAACAATCTGCAATCTGTTTGGTTTGTTGTTTTCTTTTTTTTCTCATCCATCATTCACCAGATGTTCATCTTGCACATGCACAAAGTTATATTCTCATTATATTCAAAATCTATTCATTAATGAACTGACAATGTCATTAAAATCTAAAAAAAAAAAAACTATTTGGTGAAATCATTTTATGTTATTGATTTGATGAGTTGGCGCACTCTCAAAAGGCTCTTAAATGACCCAGTTAACCTCCTGACCAACAGCTTCAAAGATCATTTCACCCAATGATATCTTTCTGGAACAAAGAGGATTATAGGATATTTACTTTGTGATGAATAAAGTCATTGTTCAGAGGGATAATTTCGTCTCTACTCTCTGTCTATAGCAGCGTATATTATAACAGACTACATATTAAACGTATCGTATTATATGCAGGCGCCGCTGTCATCATGTTGTGACTCGGCCTTCTGTTTTTCAGAGTACCAAGAGGAAGCAGCCATGTCGGAGAAGAAGCCACGAGCCTCAGACACACGTCCCAAATGTGGCCTCCGCAGCTGGAGCGCAGACAGTTACATCTGGAGGGGGAAGAAACGCTCTCGGAGCTCTCGCAGCGACGGGTTGAGTCCCGGAGGGCTCGAGGCGGAGGGGACAGAAGAGCTGGGCGTGCGGTCAACATCCTGTTCAAGGCGGCGGAGAGAGAGGAAGTGTAGCTGCAGCACTCTTGGGGATGCATTGACGTCTGCCGACATTGACGTGGTGTGCCGGAAGGCCTTGAGCCGCCGCTCTTTACGGCAGAAGTTCCAGGATGCTGTGGGCCAGTGTTTCCCTCTGCGCTCTCACCACCACCACCATCATCACCACCATCCACCAGGTTCCTCTCGACCCTTCTCTGTCCTCTTCTGGTCCAAACGCAAGATCCATGTGTCAGAGCTCATGCAGGACAAGTGCCCCTTCTCGCCAAAATCTGAACTGGCACGTTGCTGGCACCTGATAAAAAATCACGCCACCCACCCAAATTCTCTCAAGGACATGGAGACTCCGCTGAAACCCAACGTCTCAACATCCTCTACCTCACCCCCAGAGACGCCTCTGTCCTGGGAGGACATCTGCTGCTCCCCGGGGCCTGGAAGCACCAGTCTGGAGGACTGGGACCCTTCTTGTCCTAATGGGGGAGCGGAGGGCAGCTGCAGCGACACTGACTACATCCTGGTCCCGGATCTTCTCCAGATCAACAACAGCCCCTCTTACTGGGGTGTGTTGAACCGCTTTGAGGCCGAGGAGCTCCTGGAGGGCCAACCGGAGGGAACGTTCCTGCTCCGAGACTCTGCCCAGGATGAGTTCCTCTTCTCGGTCAGCTTCCGCCGCTACAGCCGCTCCCTGCACGCTCGCATTGAGCAGAACGGCAAGCGCTTCAGCTTTGACGTGCACGACCCGTGTATGTACCGGGATCCCAGCGTGACGGGACTGCTGCGACACTACAGTGACCCGGCCACCTGCCTCTTCTTTGAGCCTCTGCTTTCCCGGCCGCTGCTAAGGACCTTTCCTTTCTCCCTGCAGCACCTGTGCAGGGCTGCGATATGCGGCAGCACCACGTACCAGGGCATCAACAGCCTCCAGCTGCCACCGCAGCTCCGGGACTACCTCAGGCAGTACCACATTAAATGTGAGGGGGCCTGCGCCGTTTAACAGACGGAACACACTTCATCACACGGGGGGGCAAAGACTGAAGCGAAAACATCACCACTCAATTCCAACGAGCTTTGCTGTTGCTAAACTTTTCGGCCTTACTGATCCAGAACCGGAAACGTAAAGATGTTTCCACTGTCTGTCCGTCGCGAGGGCACTGAGGGATACTTTGAACCTCCTATTTAGGTTTTCCTCTCATGGCCATATTGACAGCAGCTGGAGCCATGGCCACCTGTAATAAATCTGCCTTAATGGAGTGGATGAGAAAAGACATTCAACTTTAACCTGTGGAATATTGACTCCTGGAGCAGCTTCCATTTGACATCAACTCAAACGGAGCTGTCGTTTGTGGCATATGTTAACGCTAGCGGCCACTAGAGGGACTGCACCTTTCACTATGGCACCACACTGCCAACAACCAACACTGCTGAGGGTTAGAGGAACAGAGACTCCAGCTGCATCTACTAATATGCAATATATCATAAATCCATATGTTGTAGTCCATCATATCCACTCATGCATACAACACCATTACCCTTTAATCCTTAAGGTATCCGCCTCTCATGTGGAACTGTGCTGCCTTCTTCTCTGCATCCACATGATGGCAGCATAAGTGCACTGATGAGAGGGTTTGGTCTCCTCTCTGCATCTTTGTCCATGATGGCTGATAACTCCTCTGCAAACTGTTTTGCCTCAGCAATATTACCACTGGGAAAACTGTGGATTAGAGAACAGTTCATTATAAGCACTATATCCTTAAACCACCTGAATCAACTGAGATGCCCTCTTGTCTCCGTGCATATATTGTATTCACCCTACTGATTCAAAAAAAAAAACAAAAAACAAAACAATAAATGTCATTTACACTGCCAGCGCATGTTGCACAGGTTTCCTCATCTCTGAGTTTAATGGTGCAGCAGCCGCGGCCCATGTCATGGTCAGACGGGCTAATAGCGTGGAAAATGTAGCTGCACACGATTCATCCCGCTCTCTCTGCAAAGGACACCTCTAAATGCCAGCGCTTCTGCATGAGCAAATAAGCGATAAGGACATGAAAAAGCTTCATCACTGGAGAGGAATTCATGTGTCAGTCAGCATCTCTCCAACCTGGAGTGTGAAACATTTAAATATATATCATTTCCCCCAAGGCTGCTGCAACAGTGTGTAAAAGATTCGTCGTGCCGTGTTTTCAGAAGCAAGACGTCCATTTGTCAAACATGATGTCAACATTTTACTATAACATGCTTGAGAATACTTTAATCTTTTCCTCTTCATCACAGTTTCAATCTCATCTATCAGATCTGGAGAACTGGCTTCGGGTTTGATGAATTTAATCACACAAACCTTCACTTAAATTAACCAATTCCATTAAGTCTTGATACAAAACCACCAGAACCCCAGACCTTATTCACAAGTAAAAGCTCAAGGGAAAGATTCTTTTTATTTCAATATGAGACATTTTCTCATGTCTCAGTGAAAAGCTGAAAATAATTAGTTACAGCTGTGTAAAATGTTTCTGCTGCAGCTTCAGGGTTCTGCTGTTCATAAAACAACTAGTCTCTCCCTGCTCTGACGAATCACCTCACTGCAGAGGAAACCCAGGGGAAAGTAGTTTGCTTTTGTTTTAGATTATTTCTCAAATAACTATTCAATTCTTACTTTTTAAACAGGAATAAAGCTTTCAGTGTTTTTTCAGCATCAAAGACCCAACACTGATCATCACACAGTATTTACCTATAACTTTCAACTTAATAAAGCAGAAATGTACATTCATTCATGTATAAGGCCTGTATGAAATGCAAACTGCCAACTGTGCATTGTGGGAAAAGTAGGACACATTGTTTTTTGTGATTTTTAGCTTTAGTTGAATACAAATGGAGACATTTTGACCTGCGCGGCTTCATTTTAATCATTAATTTCTCGTTATCTCCTGCGAGCGTCTCAACGTTCTGGAAGTGCAATAACTGGCGGAGGTGGATAATCAAGCCCTGGACGAGTCTGCAGCGGCTGAACTTAGATCTCTATCTCACCACCATTTGTCAGTGTCTGCGTTCCTGCATGTGGACGCTCAGTCGGGGGACGGCATCAGGAGCCACATCTATTGATTTTCTGAACCACATACATGAAATATTAATGTTATCGTGTATGATCCGGTTGGTGGGCAACATTTTTCAGCAGCTCAAAGCCGCTATCTGTGGTGTCAGGTTCCTGTTACATCTGATTTCCACACTAAAGAAGTGAAATGTTTGTTTTTCATCCAGGAAACTTGGATACATCGATGATGAGCAGGAAAGCACACACATCAGGCTTCAGTCCTGTTGAATCATCAACACAGTTATGGTCCCTGATTGTTGTAAATCAGTTCAGTAAAGTGCTCAGCTGTCTCTGTCAGCTGAGCACTTCCTGTTGCACTAATCAAATCCTCCCCTGAGATGGTGCTGCTCAAAACGGAGAATGGAGACTCGAAGCTAAGCTGATGATGACGTATTGGAATCAAATGTAATTCAAAATTTAATTAACAAGAGTTTCTTTTAAATAATCAACTTTAAACATTTGTAAAAAATATATATATATATAAAAATTGTGTTGTACAGCAACAAAGAGAGCACACAGCAAAAATTTATTTTCATTTGCATAACAATTACATTTAGCAGTTGCCAGCAATGAAATGCTCGGAAACTACAAAATAAAATAAATACAGAATATAAAAATACAAAATATAGGAGTGATGACACAGGGGCTGCAAAAAAAATAATCACAACACTTGCAAAGAAAAAGCAAAAAGCATGGAACAAGAGTTGGCAAAGTTGTTTTATTCAGTTGCCGGTGTCTTTTTCTGATTCATGCTTTTTAATAGTTGTTTAAGAGCATGTGTTTTCTCTAGCTTTGACTGGAACATGAGCAGCATGAGAAAAACAGCGTGATAATCTCCACTCACCTGGGTGAAAAAGCCTTCAGGTTAATCCCAGTGTCAACATTTAAATCTGAGCTCCAAAGTCAAATAATAAAAGCCCTGAATCTGGCCGTGCTCTTCCCGCGCGGCCAAAGCGTGACAGGACTTCCGGCATCTGCGTCATGACGTCAGTGGCGGGAGTTGTGACGCGGCGTTTCCTTGTTTTCAACGCAGCGCGGGAGATTGAGAAGAAGTAGAGCACAGCTGAGACCAGGACAAGAGGAGGACAAAGCTTTTTCAGATCGGACATCAGTGGATTGTCCCACGGTGTGTGTGTGTTGTCGTGTCGTCGCCTCGCGGGTAACGTGAGTCTGTGTGTGTCCCAGTTTGTGGGGAATCATCAAAATGCCATGTGAGAGGAAGCCGATGCGCTACGGCCACTCCGAGGGACACACCGAGGTCTGCTTCGATGACCAGGGGAGGTGAGTGTGACCAGAACCGAGGAGAAGACACCAGATCCTCCGCAGCAACTCATCCCCGAGTTAAAGAGTGTGAAGTTAAAGCGGCTGTTTAACTGATCGGCCACTTGTAGGACAGTCAAGTCCTGCAGTAGCCCCACAGTGGGGAATATTAAGTCATACTTTGAAATGAATCATCATGATCATCGAGTTCATTATTGTGTTTTATACAGATGTGCTTCTGTAAGTTCATAATAAATAAATAAAATAATCATTTTGTGAAAAACATCTCAATGTTTTTACTTTACAAAAAAATCGGATTTGGCTTTGAGAACCCTTGAAATAAAAAAAAAAAAAAACAGAACAAATATGTTTGTGCTGTTTTCCACTCAGGTTCATTGTGACCTGTGGAAACGACGGAGACGTTCGGATATGGGAAGGCCTGGACGACGACGACCCGAAGTTCATCACTGTCGGAGAGAAGGCGTATTCTCTGGCTCTGAAGGTCAGTGTCCGTCGCTGTCCTGCAGCTTCGGCTTCTTGTGATTTCCATTGACAAAACAAAAATGGCGGCCGTTGCATTGAGACACGTTCCCCCGTCCGCAGAACGGTAAGCTGGTGACGGCGAGCTCCAACAACACGGTGCAGATCCACACGTTTCCTGATGGCGACCCAGATGGGATCCTGACCCGGTTCACCACCAACGCCACGCACGTCACCTTCAACAGCAGCGGCTCGAGGGTGGCCGCCGGATCCAGGTATTCATCAGAATAAACAATAACCAGGGGAGGAGGGGAGACCTGGCTGCTTCCAACCGAACTCAAAATTGACATAATCGTAAACAAGAACTTTTCGGGCAGTGATCCTGAGAGAGTGGTCATATTTCATTTTCAGACAAAAGGACGTCTTCACTCGTGAGTCCAGGCGAAGGCGCAGATCAATTCCTCATGAGATATCCTCCACCCCTGATTTGATCTTGGCGCTGAAAGACGAGCACATGTCACTTTCACTTTGTCAAGCCGTGCACGTTCACCCGCTCCGGCGGCGTCCGGCGAAGCTGTCGTGCGTGAACGCGTCTGCTGTGTGTTCTCTGGCGTGTGTAGCATGACGAACCCACACTGTGATCTGATTAGGTCCGGTGTTGTTGTTCTGAGCTGCACGCAGCGCTGTGGCAGGGCGATATTTCAGGGCACAGCAGCATTTTGGATTGAGTTCATGATTAGCCTTGATTGGAGATAAATGTTTGTCTGCTGCCAGACTCAATTTCCCCTCAGCGGGTTTATCTCAGCAATGAAAGCACGGAGCATGACGCCGTATCGATGCGGCTATTTTCACACTTGTAATCCCCGCTGCCGTATTGACTGAGAGAATTGAAGCATCTGAGGATGTTGCAGGGGATTTGACATTTGCATTCTGGAAGAGACGAGAGTTGTTTTGCTTCTCTCGTTCATCGACTTGACAATTTGCCGCCGCGTCGGTTCGAACCGACGCCCTTTCTGATTCTGTCACGTGTTGAAAGAGGTGAAACCTGCAGTAAGACATTTATTATGTCCTCTGTCTCCCTCAGCGACTTCATGGTTAAGGTGGTGGAGGTGTCGGACAGCAGTCAACAGAAGACACTGCGGGGCCATGAGGCGCCCGTCCTCAGTGTCACCTTCGACCCCAAAGATGATTTCCTGGTGGGTAACTCGTCTCCCTGGAGACAGAAATTAGACTTGGGTTGTTTTCTGTTGGTTGTCCTAATGAATCTTATACTTCAAGTATATTTTAAAGTACTTGTAGAACTTTGTCTCTTTAATTCAATTTGCATTTTCATCATCGTAAAATCTTTGTGTACTTCCTTCATCACTGGGTGTACCCTCCACTGTCACTGTAAAACTTCATCTGTCTGACGTTATCCTGTAAAAACAGGCGTCCTCCAGCTGTGATGGTTCTGTGGTCGTCTGGAACATCGAGGACCAGGTACGTCACTGTTCCACCGCCTCAAACCCAAAGGCTCACGTGTGCTCTTCATCCGGCTCTGACTCTTCATGTCCCTCCAGACTCAGGTGGTCAGTTGGCCTCTGCTGCAGAAGACCAACGATGTCAGTAATGCAAAGTCCCTGTGCCGGCTGGCGTGGCAGCCCCGGGTGGCGAAGGTCGGTGACTGACTGTTGCACATTTCTCAGTGTTAAAAAAAAAAATAAAAAAAAAAAAAATCATGATCTAAATAGCAGAGGATTAGATCTAAAATAACTCTGTTTGTGTGTGAACTCAGTTTCTAGCGGTTCCTGTTGATGCTAAGGTTCACCTGTATGAGCGGGGGTCCTGGGATCACGTGAGCACGCTGTCTGACGATATGCTCACTCAGGTGAGACCCGATATGGCGACCTCTGTCAAGCCTGTATTTAAATTGATGAATGAATGATATCTGTCAGAGCTGAAGGTTTAGTTTATCGCATCCGCTCTTTCTCTTCACACTTCTTTCCCCTTTCCCTGCAGCCCATCAACGTGGTGGCCTGGTCTCCGTGTGGGCAGTTCGTGGCGGCCGGCAGCGTGGGAGGTTCCCTGACGCTGTGGGACGTGTCCAGCAAACTGTGCGTGGAAAGGTGGGTACGACAGTCGTGTAGTCTTCCTCACGCCACCTTTCCAAAACCCTGAAAAGCTCCGGTTGCTGCAGTGAACGTGTTCTCCTGGTTGCTGCAGGCAGAAGCATGAGAAAGGTTTCACAGTGTGTGGTCTGGCCTGGCACCCGTCCGGCGGGCAGATCGCCTACACGGACACGGAGGGCTGCCTGGGTCTGCTGGACGGACTCGCCGTGCCCACGTCCAACGCCACTGGCCCAAAGGTAACGAGGGACATTTGCAGGAGTTGCAATTGTCACGGTTTTTTTTTTTTTTGTTCTTCTCTTATCGTCACGGTTTCTGTCTCTGCACTTTCAGCAAGCTCTTGTGACAAAAACGACCAAAGACTATGACGACCTGTTCGATGACGACGATGACGATCGAGTCATGGACGAAGGACTCAGCGACACCAACTCTCCTGTTAAGAAACGCGTGATGGCGGACAACGATGAAGAAGACGACGATTTCCTCATTCCCTCGACTGGACGTATTCGGAACAGAGGGGCGATTCTGGACGACGAGAACTCGCTGGGTCAGTACCTGAGGTTTAATATGAGGGGGGGTAGAAGGAGGATACAGGTGACAGATTAATACAGAGGTATTTAAATCTCCAGACACAGGATCCCTGAAACTCGGTTTGGACAAATTCGGGGACGACGACGACAGAGGCAGCGCTGTGGAGCCTCCGTCCGTCCCCCTGGTCCCCCTGCGTCCCGTCTATGAGGGTCCGATGCCCACTGCTCCTCAGAAGGCCTTTCAGTCAGGCTCCACCCCTGCACACCTCACTCACCGCTTCATGGTGGGAGACGCTGATGGAATATGAAATGATCAAACCAGTCAAACTGAGACGTCCCCGTAACGTCCAACTTGTTTCTCAGGTGTGGAACTCGGTGGGAATAGTGCGAGGTTACAACGACGAGCAGGATAATGCCGTCGACGTGGAGTTCCACGACACCGCCGTGCACCACGCCATGCACCTCACCAATTCTCTGGGTCACACCATGGCTGATATCTCCCAGGAGGCCGTGCTGCTGGCCTGCTCCAGCACAGACGAGCTCGCCAGGTAACCGCCCCCCCCCCTCTCTGAACTCTCAGAATCACTTTTGGGTGAATGGGTTTTATCAGAGCTCTGACCCTGCTCCTCTCTGGGCGCAGCAAGCTGCAGTGCCTCCACTTCTCATCGTGGGACACCAATAAGGAGTGGATGGTGGACCTGCCGAAGGGCGAGGACGCCAGGGCGCTTTGCCTGGGTCAGGGCTGGGCGGCGGTCGCTACCAGCACGCTGACGCTCAGACTCTTCTCCATCGGAGGTGTGCAGAAAGAAATCTTCAGCCTTCCAGGACCTGTGGTGTGCATGGCCGCACACGGGGAGCAGCTGCTTATCGTCTACCACCGAGGTTACACACACACACACGTTCAAATTTTACAGATTCATTTCTTAATTCTAGTTCTAAATACAAGTACATGATGATATTTGTGTGTTGATGTGTTCGATTTCACGTCATCAGCGACAGGCTTCGACGGGGAACAAGCCCTCGGTGTCCAGCTGCTGCAGTTCAGTCGAAGAAAGAGACAAATCATCAATGGGGAGCCGCTGCCTCTGTCCCTCAGATCCCACCTCTCCTGGCTCGGCTTCACTGCAGAGGGTCAGTCTGTGGAGACAAAACCACACGCGCACACATAAAAGTGGTCTCCTGGATCCTTCCGGCCTGCTGAGGTTGTGGGTTTTTTTTTCAGGCACGCCTTGCTACGTGGATTCCGATGGGGTGGTGCGGATGTTGAACCGCTCCCTGGGGAACACGTGGACACCGGTGTGTCACACCAGAGAGACGTGCAAGAGCAAGTCGGATCACTACTGGGTGGTCGGCGTGCACGAGAACCCTCAACAGCTCAGGTGAACCCTGTTTGCTTAAACAATTCAGTTCTGTGTCCATGAAGCTCAGCTGTAAATATAAACTAACAGCGTCTTATCAGACTTCTGCTTCGTCTGAGTTTTAGATTGCTGATGTCATTGTATTCGGCGGCCATCTTAACTGCCTGTCCTCGTCCTCTCAGGTGTATTCCATGTAAGGGCTCCAGGTACCCCCCCACCCTGCCCAGACCTGCTGTGGCCATCCTGCCTTTCAAGCTGCCTCTGTGCCAGACGTCCACCGAGAAAGGACAAATGGAGGTAAACGCACGGAACCTCGTCCGGCCAGCGTCACACGCGCTAACAGAGTTGACGAAACACAGCAGCGGTTTCTTATCAGCCTGTCGGGTTGGGTCCCCTTCCAGGAGCAGTTCCTGCGTTCGGTCCTCCTCCACAACCACTACAGCTTCCTGTCGTCCAGCGGCTACGAGATAGACGAGGACGGACAGAGCCAGTCCCAGAAGGAGCAGCAGGAGCTGCTCATGAAGATGTTTGCGGTGAGTAGCTGAGCCATGGGAGCAGCCTGACAACATGATCCTCGCCTCCTGATCGACGTGTTCGCTCCTCCTCCAGCTGTCCTGTAAGCTGGAGAGGGAGTTCCGCTCCGTGGAGCTGGCGGAGATGATGACTCACAACGTGCTGACTCTGGCCATTCGATACGCGTCCCGATCCCGGCGCATGGCGCTCGCCCAGCGGCTCAGCGAGATGGCCCTGGAGAAGGCCAACCAGATCCAGGAAGAAGAGCCAGAGGAGCAGGACGAGGAGCCAGAGTATAAGAGCAGCAGACGGCACTCTGGGTAAAATGCACCTGTCACTTAAGTGACGAGCTTAAGTAGTAGTACAAGCTTCTGTATTCATTCGTTTGGGGGAAGAAATAAATTACAACGCCCACGTCTTCTCTGGACAGGTATGACCAGAGCGAGGTCAACGGAGGACGTCACAGCAACAGACATAATCAGGAGGAGGAGGAAGAGGAGCAGGGACAAGAGGTTAGGGAGGAAGAGGACGAGCAGGAGATGGAGACGGAGGAGATGACAGAAAGCAGAAAACGTTAGTTCCACTTGTTTGTTCTTCTCAGAGGAGACAGTATTTCAACAATGGAATTCTGGTGAGCGTGAGTCCAGTGAGTGTTTGACGCCTCTCGTTGTTATTTAGGTGTGAATCCATTCGCCAAAGACGCAGGTTCACCGGTGAAGCCGTCTCTGACGCCAAGTGAGTGCACACCTCTCAGCGGGATTTAGAAATATTCAAAACTGTAAACACGCTGCCAGTTTCAAAGTGGTGAGTGTGTCCCAGCTGTTCAGTGTGTTCCAGAATGATCACCTGATTTCACTTGTTTTACAGTTGGTAAAGCAGGACGTGCAAATCCCTTCAAGGTAAGACCTCAAGATATTTGAACTTATTGTATCACAAAAATGTGACATAATTAGATAGGTCATTATTGTGTCTCGACGAATCCTTGGAATATAAATACAGACGACTGATTTTATTTCAATGTTTTCAGGTCTTTGGATCAGGGAAACCTTCGTCTTCCTCCGGTCAGAATCGAGTGACCAACATCCTGGACAACATGACGTCCAGCAAGAAGTTGGCTCCACTCAGTGGGTCTGCAGGGAAACCAGGCAAAGGTCCCGTCCTCAAACCTATGGCCCCGAGACCCAAGTCAAAGGTCAGATGAACTCCGACCACACCACAGCAGCATCTCCAACGTTCAAAATGTCCCCTCCTCACGGTTAGTGATTTCCCTCTTTCCTCTCCAGACTCAGTCCACCCTGCTCCAGATGACTGGCACAAAATCAGCCAGTAAGAAGACTCAGGAGAACGTGGAGCCGGCGGCGGAGCAACAGAAACACGCAGACAGCGCTGAAAACAAGAGGTCAGATATGGGACGACTTGAGCCTCTGGAGCGTGGAGACAGACTCTGGCACATATTTAACTGCTGTGTTTTTGACTCTCTGTCCCTTCAGACCCAAGACGGGGTTCCAGCTCTGGCTGGAGGAGAACAGGAAGAGTATCGTGTTCGACCACCCTGACATGGAGGAGACTGATGTCATCAAAGAGGCCATGGGACGCTTCAGGACGCTGTCAGCAGAGGATCGACTGGTAGGACATTAGGCTCATAGCCTAAGGCCTTAAGGTTAGCGACTCAGGATAATGGATTTATGGCCACTTGGCGGCTGCAGAGATCAGCTGAGAACAGCCTCTGCTGCAGGTGACATTTCAGTTCACAGAAGTAGCTGCAGAGTGAGCGCTCCTCGCTCGCGCCCGCTCTCTGGGTAAAATCCTTCCGCTGCGTCGTCCGCTCTTTTAGGCGAAGATGTTAGATGGGTCGGGTTCATCCTTCTGTCTGATTTTTACTGAAGAGCAGTGAGAGACATCAGCGATCACCAGCTCAGACCAGTCGTCTTTTCAAAGCATCCCAAGCGCCTGCAGACTTTAACTGTGTCCCGGTTAACGATGTCAGCTGGGGTCGTGTTTCCGTAACGACGGGCCTCGTCGTGTCACGCGCCTCAGTGCTAACAGACGTCAATCTGTGGGTTTCTTTGGCGGATGGGTCCTGACCCTGCATACATCAGGACTCTCAGCAGAGAGCTGGACGACACTCGACAGAGCGGGGGCCGAGGATGAGAGACGCGGATGGGGGAGGGACGCCTGTTGCCTGGGAACCCTGTCGAGTGTGTTTTGGTAGCGAGGGCACAAAGCATTGATCTTATGATAATCCTGTGTGAGTGGCACCCGGTGGGTCAGTCTGCAGGAGAAGGACAACAACGGTTTTGAGGGGTAGCTCCAGTGTGATTAGCGTAGCTGTTACTATTATTATTATTATTATTATTATAGATTTAATTTGTTCCGGTTTGGCCTCGTTTGGTAATGCTCTCAGTAGGGTTGGGTACCAAAACATGTCTGGTACCTTCCGGTAGCAAAGATTTCAGTACCTTGTTTTGGTGCCACTCTAACAGCAGAGCTATGTACTGAAACAGTTGCCCTGCTTCCCCCCCCCCCCGGTGGTTGTGGCCCTAAACAGTCTATTATATATATATTTGTAGTTTTGTACTATTTATATTAGTATATTTAAGATAAGTATCGATTTTGTTAGGGCACTGGTATAGGATTAACCCTAAACGACACCCCACTGTAGTTGTCAATAAAATGAACAGAATATCCTGGAAGTTGTTTCAGTTGTTGAGCGGCAGCGTAGGGAAAAGCAGCTTCAGCCTTTTTTTGTTCATAATCATTAATGAGATGTAGACGACGCAAAGATCCAAAGATAATTATATCCACACATGAAACTAACCTTATCTGCAACTCACCTGACTGGAGACTAAGATAAGACTGGACAATCCTTTTATTAGTCCCACAATGGGGAAATCACAGCTGCGTGTTTCCAAACATAATGAAATGACAACTGAACAGTGCAACATCACAGCTTGAGCCACCTCTCAGCTCTGAATGTGTGTATGAGGTTAATGGTGGGGCTTTATTGTGTGCTGGGGGTGAAGTGTGTGTGTGTGTGTGTGTGTGTGTGTGTGTGTGGGGCCAGTGCTCACTCACCAGGCCTGATGATTCATCCTGGCTCCATTACGTCCAGGAAAACGCTTCCTTTGTCTCTGCCGGCGGAGAAAAGGAGGGAAAAATAAATAAAAGCAGGCAGAGAAAAAGAGCCAGCGGGTCGAAGGGATGCAGCCTGTCTATAGTGATTATATGTGACAGGATGCAATTTTCTGAGCGCACGCCTGAGCATCCGTGTGCGTCTGGATGGAGACACACGAACAATACCAAATGACTTTGTCCTGTTCGCTAATTAACACGTGCGTTTCGCGTCCTGTGTGTCTGTCTGTTCGGTTCAGTCGTGGACAGAGAGAGCGAAGGGCCAAAGTGGAGACGCAGCGGACCTGAAGAAGAGGAAAAGAGCAGGAGGTGGAGAAGATGTAGAACATGTCACCGGACAAGAAGACGCGGATGAAAACGATGCCAAGAAGAAAAAGTCTCTCGATTCCATCTCCAGACTTTCAGCATTTGCGTTCAACAAAAATTAAGCATTTGAGTAGTTTCTCAAGGTTTGGTTCTTCGTGTTTTTTTGTGAAAACTCCCGTTCCCCCTGACATCACTGAAACCTCCACACGTTAAATCTGAAGGAGTTTCATGGCAGTTCATCACAGTTTGTCAGTGTGTGGTGTAATATTATGTTTCTGAAAAAATACATCACTGTGTTTAAATTGTTGAATAAATGTACATTTTTAGACTTTGTGTTCAAATGTGTGCGATTTATTTAATGATTTTTATTTTATTTTAGTTTTGTTTGTTTTTTATAAAGAACCCTATTGTTAATTCTGGTCAGGTGAGTCCTCTGCACTTTATTACGTTTTACGAAACATTTTACTACTCTAGTCCCACTCTCATTGCAGATAATTTATAATTAATTTTACCTTTTTAAAACTGTTTTTGTTTAACTAGTCAGAGCAGATACCTGATGCCTCACCCCAACCCTCTACTCTCTCTCCTCCCCATTTTTCTCTGAAACTGAAAAGAATGTGACATATTGATTCAGGACTCAGTCCCAGGCCTTTGAGGAGCTGGAGCTTCTCCCTCAGAGCAGGCCCCAGCAGATTGCATTAAAACGCTGCACTCGATGAAGATGGTTTCCTGCACATCCTCATCTCCATCATCGGGATCCATGTGGCAGTCAGAGGGGAAGTGAACCCTCCCTCTGGGGCCGGGCAGCCAATAGGAGCCCCTGCCTGGATCTCCCCGCTCGTATAAAGCCTGGCCATGGACGAAGCTGCGGGAGAAAGTTCACCTGCAGCCGGAGTGAGCCGAGACTACGGACCAGAAGAAGCGATGGAGGACTCCAAACAGACGCAGTACGGCTCCGGCGAGAAGAAGGACACCGGGGAAGGTGGCTCCGTGCTCAACGGCCACTTGGGCGGCCTGGTGAAGCGGCCGGCCGCCGGTGGCGCCGTGCGCTCCGGCGCCGCGCAGGCTGCGGGCGCGGAGTCCAGCGCGCAGGAGAGCTGGAGGGAGGAGCGCACCCGGAGCGTGGAGGACAACGAGATGAGCCTGCCGTCCCTGGCCGCCGCTTACACCGCCATCCTCCGGGGGCTGGGGGAGGACCCGCAGCGGCAGGGGCTCCTGAAGACCCCCTGGAGGGCCGCCACCGCCATGCAGTTCTTCACCAAGGGCTACCAGGAGAAAATTATAGGTGAGCGTTCAAATCCACAAATCCGCTCAGAGGAGGCTGCGGGATTTGTTCCAGCGGGCAACAGGTGTCAGGTTTGAGGTCCAGCTCCTCAAAACTCTCACACACACACACACACACACGGTCCCGAGAGAGGATGGAGTGAAACTTGATCCTTAAAACGAGTTAAAGGTTCACCACTGCAGCTCACTTCATGATTCACTACTCCACTAGCTTTGACGTTTTGTTAAAGATAAAATACCAAATAACACATGGGCTGTTTTATTACCTCTCACTCACGCTCTTTAAACAGTAATAAAAACAAGAGTTAAGGGGGTTCATTCTGCAGCATGTTCACGTGTTTGCAGGACTTTGTCTTACATTTCTATTTTAGCATTTAGTCTCTCTCTCCGAGGTGTGACAGCTTCATGTCAGATGGTCAACAGCTGGCAGGTCTGACAGAGGAGGAGATCCACCTCCTTCACAACAAACTCCCTGTCGACTGCTTCTCATTGAAACACGTACATGATTCAGTTTGAGTAGATGATGGATGAAAAGGAAACTTTAATATCAAAGGGGAATTTAAGTTTATTCAAGGGTAAAACGCTTGTTTTATTCTTCTTTCTCAATGCATTTAACGCATCTCTGCTTTTTGTATTTTAGGATTGTGAAGTTCATGTAAATATAGTCGCAGACTGAATGAAACATCATGAATGCAGATTTTTTTTTCTTGCACTTCTGTTTTGGTGTCAGCAGGTCAACTTAAACGGTTCCATGTGGCTATGATGCCTGTTATTAATTTTTTTTTAATTATTTTTCCATCTCTACAAGTAAATTAGATAATACCGTCGTACAAATGGTCATTTACTGACCAGTTCCCATGAAACAGAATCATTTCATTCAGCATTTGATCTGGTTTTAAAGAAGGCAGTAAAATAAATATTTGGATGGTAAATTCAGTTCACTTATTCGTTACTTTACTACTTTAGTAGTAAAGTAACGTTCCTCCCAGAGGGAGTACTCAAATAGAATACTCACACAAAGTACTTTAGTAGAAATACTTCGTTACATTCCACCCCTGCTTTTGAAGTAATCTGAAAAGGGAATGAATTTAAAGCTCTTGAATCGTGATGACGAGATTTTCACCCTGAATATTCTTTCATCATGTGAGGAGCTGCAGTTTGACATCTATGACGTGTGTGAAGATAAGATCAACCTGTACTGACCGAGTCATGATCTAGCTGTTAGATCATTTTAAGACTTTGAGTTTGAAAGAATTAGGACATAATTCGCTAATCTCAGAAATAACCTCTCATGGCTCCACATGATTGACGAGTGTCAGTCCTTCCTCTTTTCCCTGGCTCTTGTCAAAACTCAGTCTCGATCTTCAGATCTTCTTCTCACCCTGAGAGGAGGTGAGGTTTTGTGTGTTGGAGCAGTTTGTGGTGATGCAGCAGGGAAGGAGGAGATGTTGTTCCGCCCCACAGCGACACAGCGCTCTGATTGGACAAACACATCCACCACCTCCGTGGGCGCTCAAGTCCAAATTCTTTAGTATTTAAACTATTTCACTGAATAGGATCTGATCAAATCCAGAACATGTTTATGCTCCAAACGCACCTGGATGCACACGAGGTGTCAAGTCCACATGTGTCCGCCTCTCCAAGCCCTGAGCCAGGGATGCCCCCCCCCGCCCCTGCCTCCTCCAGATCTCCATCTGGAGGCAGTTTGTCGGTGTCGGGGTTGTTTGGGGTGTTGTGAGGCTGTGTACGTCAAGGAAGGAATGCATGTTTTCAGTGGGCGGCCTCACATTCTTCCCTCGCTCCACAGAGTGAGCGAAGGGATTTCGGATCTTCTGGGTTGAATGTGACGTATTGGTGCAGCAGGGTCGCCTTCATCTGAGTCTCCTCTCTGAGCAGCAGATGACTGACAGCAGATGATTTGTGCCCCGATGACTGTAAATGTGCCTGCTGCTCGTCAGGCAGCGGCGGTGCTCGCTCTCTCTGCTGATTGGCTGCTCCGGGAGCCTCCCCTTCAATTTGTTGGGAGGGGGGAAGTAATAATGGGTGAGGGGCTGAAGTTGAGAGTCTGTGGAGGCTTGTGCTCCCAAAGATTCTGGGTTCAGCGGATCTGGAACATGTGGAACCTCAACATGTTGTTTGGCGGATGCCCAGGCGTGCGTAAAAGTCTGGGTCGTCATCCGTGGTTCAGCAACAGACGCACACAGACCTTACTAAACCGATGGTGTTGATATTACGATACGATCGGACAATGACGAGGCTCTTACCCCGGGCTAGTCCTTCCGGTCATCCTCCTTGAATCAGCGTCACGATGCTGCGTCTTCGATTAACCACCAGCATCTGTCCGTGCGTAAAAGTCTGTGCGTAAAGGTCCGTGCGCCCGCTGCCTGTACCATATTAAACTATTCCATACTTCCAAAAACGTTGTCTTCACAAACGACCTGGACAAGTGTCTCATCGGAACCCACCCGATGTATAGCGGCGTCGCGTGTTGACGCACCTGGCGAGGGGGACGGGCCAGATGACGCACGTGGGAGCCTCTTGCCGAATGTGCAGCCATGCGTGTATGTGTGTTTACTCTTCTATACGTGCAAGTGTTACTTCACGTGAACGTCAGGCGAGCACTGCTTTCCTTCAGCTTGAAATTACAATGAAATGTAAGGAAACGAGTTGCCAAGAGAACGCGGGCTGTAATAAACACATCCAAATGGAACTCCTAATAAAAAGCAGAATGTTTCTATATGATGCTATAAAGAGTTTAAAACCAGAGCTGGAACAGTTTTAGCTACAGAGTCAGATTAAAGGAACATGACGCCATCAGCTATGAACCACTGAGATCGTGGACGTCATAAGTAGGTGCTCGTGAGGCGTTCGATTCCATGTCCAGCTTTCATCACGTGCGCCTGAAATCCTCTTGTTGTCGAGCACATGACGGAGCAGTAAGGAGGAAAAGTTATGCAGAGATTAAGCTTAGTTACAGGAGGAGAAATAAACTTTCCTCCAGATGTGACGCTCAGACAAATCTTCAGCGTCAAGAAACAGCAGAGCAGATCATTCCAGCCTGGAGCCCAAAAACTCCACGTGAATTCCACCAAACACAACTTTCCATCTGGTGCAATGTGATTTGGGTGGCAGTCGTGGGCGGGGGCCCCTGCTTAGACTGCTACCCCCGCGACCCGGTCACGGATAAGCGGTTGGAAAATGCATGACATGACATGACAACTTTCCATTGATCACCTGTTTGACTGACTGCTGACAGAAACAAACAACATCAACAACGACAGTGAAGTGAAGTGTTTTGTAGCGTCCGACCAGCGCCGAGTGTCAGGGACCCAATCCAAATAAAGAGAAACAAATTTCCTGAAACTCAGCAGATGTGAAACCTGATGCAAAGAGAGAGAGTGTGTGTTTATAGCCGGGGGGGGGGCTCATGATCAAATGTCCTTGTTTATTCAGAGTCAACTTGAGACCTCTTCTCTTTGTATGTGCATGTATTAGTTACACAGAGCAGGCAGCACTGCTGAGCTCAGAGCTGATGACGGGTAACATTGTCATTTCCTGACACCAGCTCCGTCTCTGTCGCCCAGGGCGTTGGACCAGCTGCTGCTCTTTATTTACTTCAGGTTGATTTCATATTATTTCCTCCAGGGTGTGGACATTTCCTTTTCATACACGTAACTGCTTGTATAAAAATCAGCAGTGAGAAATGAAGTCTTTATCTTCATGACCTAACCACTTTGATGCTGTTGATGTAAACACTGATAACTCCATGTTTTCCCTGTAAACCTCAGTGATCCAGTGGAGGCTGAGCCACTGAAGCAACACAAACTGCTCATGGTTACTTCTGAACACTTCCATTAAACTGAAAACTACACTGAGTTGGGACAGAAACTCCAGCGTCTCACCTCGTTTACCAGAGCAGACAAAGCGTCTTTCCTCAGGTTCAACTGTTTGTTTTCTCTTTGTTGGGTTTATTACTGCGCTGACCTGAAGAAGAATGTACGACACAATCCATTTTTCTTCTTTATGGGTTAATAACTGAAGTTGGTCTAACTGGGGGAAGAAGAATCAACCTCAGACCGCAGATCTAATCCAGTTGTTCGACCCAGATATCTCATCAGCCGTTTGATGAATTCCCCCAGACATCAGGAGAGCCTCATGTGTTTGTTCCAGTTTAATTGCTTTTTTCCTCTGTTTTTCCAAAAGTCCAAACAAGCCAACGAACAGAGCCGTGGTTCAGTTTGGTCCAGACCCAGAACGCCTCTGAGGAACCTCTCACACCTGATGTGTAGGTTTAAAAAGTATTAATGAAGCCTGGGACCAAACCTGCGCCCCCCCCCCCAACCCACACACACCTTCTCTCACAGATAACGATACAGGAAATTAAAAAGTGTGGCAGCGGCGAGAGCGAGAGGCGTCATTCTCGTCCCAAACTGATAAAAGCAATTTATTGAGCCACCGGGCGACTGAAAAATGCAATAAAGCGACAACAGGAAGGAGCCGGGCTATAAACAGACGACGGTGTTTGCAGGAGGGATGACGGAGGCATCGATAAAGTGACTGGGCATCATGTGGCAGGGCTGTGGGTGGAGTCTGTGTGACCTGGAGGGCGGAGACCACGATGTAGGAGGGTTTTAAGGCACATTATAAATGTAAATACATATAAAACAAACCTTTATGATAAACAATTTGAACAGAAGACAGAAATCATAAAATGCCAATTCTTTAAAAATATCTGGCTATTAAACAGAGTTAGTGGAGTGTAAAAAGAATCATGGAAACTTTATATTTCTCAGGTGTGACAGAAAATTTAGCTCATTTAGTTTCACCCATGTTTTCTGTTTCTGCAGACGTGCTGAACGACGCCATCTTCGATGAAGACCACGACGAGATGGTGATCGTCAAAGACATCGACATGTTCTCCATGTGTGAGCATCACCTGGTGCCCATCATTGGCAGGGTGAGACACACACACACACACACACACACACACACAATAATAATATTTAAAAATGGATTCATGAATGATGAAAATAATGAAAACATTATTAGCTGCAGGCAGACCTAATGTCGTCTACAGTTTGAACTTCTCATGAATTTCGGCTCGTGTGTTTTAAATATTCTGTCACAGTGGCTCTTTAGTGTTTGTTGTATCTGAACCTTGAACCTGCAGTGAAGCTGGAATTCTACGGATCTGCGCAGAAAAAAAAGCCTCCAGTCAGAAACACTGGCCCATCAGTAATAAAACAATTCTGTTTTATTTCTATGTCAACAGGCAAATATATAAATATATTTATATATATTTATATATAACTTTACGTTGACACAGTTCAAACACACTCGTCTCTGTCCAGGATCTCAACTATGCTGTTCTTCTTTTTTTTTTTAAATTGACCTTTTAACCTTTCAGATCACATGTTTTTGTGTAAACAGACGAAGCTGCAGGTTGTTGTTGTCACAGGACACGGCTTATTACCTTGTTTTCACCCCGTCGGCTTCATCAACAACTTTTTAGTTTTATTGTTTTGCTCTCTTGTGTAAAAAGGTTTTTATGTTTTTTGCTTCTGATCTGACCAAACCGTCCCTTTCTCTCTGTCCTAAAAAGACTAAGAGGCCCGGGTGTGGGCTCGGGTTCATCTCGTGCTTCAGATGCAGCTTCAGCTTTTTGTGATTTAATTTTAAAAAATGGCCTCGGACATGAAAAGACGTTTATCTGAGAAAACATCTGACTGTGTTTTGTCTGCAGACAGAAACCGAGAAACAATCAGATTATCTGGGATCTGTTTACCCTGCACTCTTTCCCCTCTCTGACATCATCACTCTGGTCTGAAGCCTGATTGGCCTGTTCCCTCTCTCTTCCTCTCTCATCCCTCCATCGCCTGCAGGTGCTCGGCGTTTAAGACAATAGAGGCAGCTGAAGCTTTTTCCACCTTTAAATGGGCTCTGATGAATCAGTGTGTGTGTGTGTGTGTGTGGTGACACCAGGTGGCTGTTTACTTTCCTGAACCTCCTCTCATCTGTCAGTCAGTCTGTGACTCATACTGTCCTCCTCATCCTGCTCCTCCTCCTCTTCCCCTTACGTGTCCTCATCCCCCTCTTCCCTTCCTTTTCATCTGCCGATTCCTCTTCTTCATCCACCTCTTCTTTTTCTTCCTTCATCTTCCTCTACTTCTCATCCTCCACCTCCTCCTCTTCCTCCTCCTTCTTCTTCTTCTTCTCCTCTCACTGTATATACAGATGGATACACGTGACACGTGACCTCTTTCTGTCCCTCTCTGTCCCCGCTGTCCCTCCGCGTCGATGTGATTCCAACTTTTGTTATTTTGACGTCGCTCACAGCTGGTTCCAGTAAATGTGAACAGTGGCCCTGTTTGATGGGGATGTATCAGGCGGCAGCAGCACGGAGGGATGAAGAGGAAGAAGAGGAGGGATACTTGCAGCCTCCCCGCTGCTGCTGCTGCTGCTGCCCTTTCTCCCGTCTCGTCAACAAATTGCCTTTGACATGTGAGTGGAGCGAACACGTGTCAGAGCCTCCGGACAATTCCGGCAGCCACTCTCCAGCTGACGACTCCTCTCTGCTCCTCTGGGATGTTCCTGTTGAAACAGTGTTCGATTTGACTCGTCTTGTTTGTTTTAAAACGAGTCAAACGGATGGACAGATTTCAGCAGATCAAAAAAGATTCAACCTGGAAAAAACCTGACTGGGTTGTACCAGGAACCTGAGAGGAAGGATGGTCTCTGGGTATTTTTTTTTTTTCTTCTTGATTCCAGGGAGTTTTGTTGAAGTTCTCTCAGATTCCTCAGAGAATAATTCGGGGTACCTGTCACATCCAGGGCACTGATCTCACAGCTCGCTCAGCTGTGGCTCGGGGGCAAAGCGGGAATGTGAATGGCGTGTGATAATAAAGCCATTATAGGGAATTAAGCATCGATCTCAAATGTGATCCAGAGAAAACTGGTGTAATGTTTGATCAGGTTCACAGAAGCTGCCTGTTGGTGAAATCAAATCAAATGTCTGACCATGAACTCTTCCCTCAGGTTCACATCGGGTACCTCCCCAACAAGAGAGTCCTCGGCCTCAGCAAGCTGGCCAGGTGAGGCCTGTGTGTGTGAGCGAAAGCTGGTGTGTGTTTAAGCTGATTATTAAAACATGCGTTTGTGTGTGTACTCGTGTAGAATCTGATCCCACTGACCCCAATACCTTCAGGCTTATCACACTAACCCACACACACGCACGCACACGCACACACACTGCCAGCTAAGCTGAACCAATTCAAATCATTGAGAAAAAGCCAGAGCCCTCTCTGCAGCGGTGAGCTGCAGCACCTCATGCTGAACACTGGGTGGTGCTGATTAAAGAGAAATAGATTAGAGAGAAATCGGTTTTTTTCGTCGTCCAGTAAAGACAAACATCAGGGATCGAACCTCTGACCTCCCGGACCCCAGAGCCCGGCTTCTTCCCACTCAAAAAAAGAAAAAAAAAAAAAAAACATCTGTTCTGCGTCTCCTAACATTTTCTTCGAGGTGGACGAGGTCAAATTTGTCCAAAGTGTTTTCAGTCAGAGAGAAGAGCAGCAGGTCAGAGGTCGTCTCCACTGTTCCCTCATCGCTGCAGCTCTAACATCCTCTAACAGTTGCACTGTGGTTCACGTTTATCTCGTGGTAAAGTCACAGAACAACTCGTTTTTATTCTTTAAAGTATCTGATCTCTCTCTCTCTCCTCAGGATCGTTGAAATCTACAGTCGGCGGCTTCAAGGTATAAATCGGTGACTCATTCACTGGGAGCTTTTTTTTGTTTTTTTTTCCTCCGTCGATCAGCCTGTGTCATGTTTGCGTGTCTGAATGTCCACAGTTCAGGAGAGGTTGACCAAACAGATTGCCGTGGCCATCACCGAGGCCCTGCAGCCCACCGGGGTGGGCGTCGTCATCGAGGCCACGTAGGTTACGACCTCAACGCTTCACGTTTATCTTTTGCTCCTTTCCTCTCGCTTCAGCTTCTCTGTGCTCTCCTTTTTGTCTTCTCATCTTTTGTCAGTTTTTAGTAACGTCTCCTCCTTTACTTCAGCCCCTCTTCTTTCTCTCATTCTTATCCTTTATTTAAAGCTCTTCCCTTTCATCTCCCTCTCTCCTCCTCAGGCACATGTGCATGGTGATGCGTGGCGTCCAGAAGATGAACAGTAAAACCGTCACCAGCACCATGTTGGGAGTTTTCAGAGAAGATCCAAAAACCCGAGACGAGTTTCTGACACTGATCCGGAGCTGAGGACGACGAAGCATCTCCTCTTCCTCTTCCTTCTGTTGCCTGGGTTACCTCCACCTTACCACAGCAAGTGTGTGTGTGTGTGTGTGTCCACTGGTTTTGAACGGTCACATCTGGTGAAACGTTACTCGACAGAAGTTTGAAGAAGGTTGTTGACATGTTTTTTACTTTCAGGTGATGGGACTTTAACCCTGTTGTCTGTGTGTGTGTCAATCAGTTATCAGCCTCGCATTTAGAGGATAAAAGAATCTGCCGTGATCAGTCGCAGCAGGCCTAAAAAGTTCCATTTACTACAAACTCTGCAGTGAATACACATGAAAACGAGCGTTTCTTAAAATGTAAGTAGACCCAAAAAAAAACCCCATTAAATTAAATATTCTGATTCACTTTCCAAACAACAAAATGTTTAATCTGAACAAATTGATGACTTTGTATTAGTTTAAAATTCAAGTCTTTGAGTTTTGTTCTTTGTAGATGTCGCATCAATTCAAGAAGCCCCTCACTGAGAAGATTTGGTCGGAGAACAAATCATCATTCCAGGTCTTTGGTGAAGGAGCCGTTAAAACCCAGTCACGCGAGTTTACAAACAAACGTTTACTCAGAACGTCTCGTTTAGACACAAACAAAGATGGACGACACATCTCCACTTTGCAGTCAGTCTATGCAGCAGTGACAAAGGTCTCGCCCTTACGTGGTCTGAACCAATCAGGAGTCATTCTCAGCCTCCGACCCAATTAAACAACAGAAAACAAGTTTAAAAAACATTCATTTGACTTTTCAGTTTGGAACACTGAACTAACATGGAGGAGGCGGGGCTTATTGTTGCTATGAAAAATTTGAATTTAATCATCTTTGTGCCAACCATCAAAACTTTAATTTCCATGGGAGGAAAAACCAAAAGTGTGTTTTTTTTTGTTTGTTTTCTTTCCAGTTGTCATCAACAGATGAACATTGTGTGAGTGTGTGTCTTTTTTTTTTTTTTTTTTAATCTCAGTGCATCATAACGTCACCACACAGGTGTTGGAAGGTTTTAACTGGAGTTGTGTGACTGTGCATGGCTGTGTGTGTGTGAGAGAGGGAAGATAATGTCGTATCTGTGGCCTTGTTGAGAAGGTCGGCCTGTTTCTTTGGCCCCTTCACCACCAATGCCACTTTATGTACTGTGTATTTCAAAGACTTTTTAATCAAAGAAAATAAATTTACTGTATGTGAAGAGGAGCGTGTGATTCTTCATCACTTCCACACAAACAGACAACACCTGTACACGTGGTTGAATGTTTTAAACACACGAGGAGCTGGAGAATGAAGAAGAGCAACATGAGTTAGAAACGTTGAGCTCAGTTGGGTGTGGGGCCCCTCAGAGAGAGAACTGGAGGAGGAGCCAGTCGGGGTCTTGGAAAGTGGGACTGGAGGAATGACTCAGCAGAGTTTTGTAACAACACGTTCACGTGTCTGCAGTTTCACGTTTGAACTGTGGTCAGCTGAAGAAAAACTGAAGAAAAACTCTGAGCTGGAGTTTGTCTGTTTTTCTGACCTTCAACCCTCATCAGCACGATTATTAAAACAACTGCTGTTTTGGTTATTTCCTCTGGGAGAATCAACGAATTCAATGAAAAGCAGGATTTATGTACAGGGGGATTAGAATGTGTCTGAACCAGAATCTGTTGCTGCTGCTTCAAACTAATGAAAACACCACAGCCTCAACACATACTGAATTCCCAGCGTTTATAAAAATGTCACACGTGAAAGCTGCGGGACCTGCGGGTGTAAAATAGTTCGGATGAAAACTGAAGCGAATCCAACAAACTGAACCTCTAAAGACAGAGAAAATAGTTCCAACATCAAAACACATTCAACAAAAACAATTATCAAAAATAAAACCAATCATTTAAAATTCAAATCCATACACTGCAAACTCCAGAATGTCCCTTTACTTCCCTCTAGTGGTGAAATTTCCAACTTGGAATCCTTTCAGTGGTTCCTTGCTCAAGCCGATTTTAAAGCTTAGTTCAGAGGAAACTCCTTTTTTTGGAATCACACACAGACACGTTGGACGAGTTACAACTTTTTTTCCTTTATGTATAACGGGGGCATGCCAAATCACAGCATTCTGGTTGTCGCGACAAAATTACAGCAAGAGACAATGAAATAAAAACACAAACGTTTTCCCAACACACACACATCCTCACTGTCACACACACTCACTCACACATTTTTTTTTGTACAGACCAGAATAATTCATAACTTCATATCAGCATTGAAAATGAAAGTACCTACAGAATACAGAAACAACACCGGCCGTCGTCGCTGTCACAGACGTTCACACTGCTCGCCTCAATGTTCGGATTTTCACATTTAGTCATTCAGACACGAAGCTGCTTTAGTTTTTAGGATGTGAAGGTTTAAAGCAAAAATACAGATTCAAGGTTTATTCATTGAAAAACACTGAAGCTTGTTTTTAAATTTGAACACTTTTAAAATCGGCTCATCAGAGACAAACAAGTAGAGTTTACATTTCTGACTTTTAAAGGAACAAGAGGAGGATTTTTTTTCTGGGAGAATTCAATGAATGTTGGATGATTTCAGAAGAAAAACAAGTTGAATGATTTATGATGTGGCTGGATCACATAGATATACAGAAATTTAATTTTTTAAATTGTTTTTAAATTGTTTTCAATACCGGTAAGAATGACTGTGTCATGGTTACAGCTACCATGACTCTTACACAAGAATGATCGGATGAACGAGTTCTGGAGCTCACTCGCTTTTCAAAAATGCTAGACAACAAAATGACAGGACTGTCGGTGGATTAAGGCACAGTGATGAAAACACACACGTCGGATTAACTCAAGAGTTCAATGAGTAAATCACAACAGAGAAAATCCTTCCACACTGAGCTGCAGTGTGAACGCGAGTTGACACGGCTGATGTAACCTTTGACTCTTTTTAACGTCCATAAAAAAACCATTTACATTTGGGGTAAATGTCTTGAGTACAAAAAAGGCACTGCCATTTGTTATTCTAAATATGACTTTCCCAGCCTTGTGCATGCAGGTTTAAAATATAAATTACACTTGTTTCCTCTCAATTCCCTCTTTTTCTTTTTATCTGCGTTTTTGTTTTCCTCAATTTTTTGTGTTTTTTGTGTTTTTTTTATTATTAAACATACAATATTCTTTTGTCAAATATATACGTAAGCCTGCAGTCAATACAGGACATCGGCTCTTTGATAAAATAAAAACTAAATGAAGTAAAGGAGCACAGTCAAGCGGTAACGGCTGCTGCTGCTGCTGGATTTACAAAATAAACACAGAGAAAAACTCTTGGCATTCCACATGGACATAAACTGAATAAACTGCAGAATCTATGACAGAAACAAAAAAATACAAAACAGCATATATGTCTTGAATTAAAGTACATTACATGTTTTTTTTTTTCTGGAATAACGAGGCGTTATCTAACTGGTAATACTGCAGAGTGCACGGCGGCAGAAGCTTTCCTGGACACTCACAGAGCTGATATGCATTCAGAGAAAAATAAAAAATAAAGCATTTGGTTTG
Source organism: Pseudorhombus dupliciocellatus (assembly GCA_016785235.1). Classification (NCBI taxonomy): domain Eukaryota; kingdom Metazoa; phylum Chordata; class Actinopteri; order Pleuronectiformes; family Paralichthyidae; genus Pseudorhombus; species Pseudorhombus dupliciocellatus. Next base: position 1,296,260 of record JAFBJW010009053.1, on the reverse strand, counting down.
AGACACGGAACAATCCAGACCTGGGAGCTGAAACTGTCCCGCTCCAGGTTCAGACGTATCTTTGACCCAGAGCTGCTGCAGGAAACCAGAGGAGTCCACTTCAGCTCTAAGTACAAAACATGTCACTTTGCTCTGTTTCTCCATCCAGAAAATAATCACATGAACCATTTCAACACTGTCACTCGTTCCACCGACGAGAAAACTGACTTATATCCTCTGAACTTTGCCATCATGTTGTTTTTTTTTTGTTTTTTTTTTAACCCAAGAGATATGAATGTTGATAAAAAATATTACAGGTTCAATCATCCCTTGGATTCTGTTTCGCATTGAGTGTTCATTTTAAAAGATGATGTAAAACATTTAAAGGCTGCGTGAGGTGACGTTCTGCTTTTTTTTTTCATTTCCATCAACAAATCCCATGAAAAGACAAAAATCAAACGTGTGTTGAAACACTCATGTCATGTACATCCCTACATTGTAGTTCATTATCACTGTTAGTGTCAGAAACACTCAAACGACAAAATATAAACACAGAGTGATGAGAAAGATGAACGCATTGTTGAGTTTGTCTTATTCATGGGATTTGTTCACAAGTAGAAAAATACAGAATAAAGCCGGTCATACTTTAAACTTACACCGACACTCGTCTCCCACTGAACGTCTTAAAGTGAATAATAGCTCCACAGCACCAAGTTCAGACTCCAGATCTACGAGGGCCCCCAAGCGGGCCTGTCTACCTCCTGACCTGCTACAGACTACCAACAACAACACACTGTTTGTGTTGTTTCTTTGCTGACAGCTCGTCCGGTACGAGTCGATGCGTCCATGACGGAGCGACTCCAACACCGACATTCACAAAGCAAAACCTCAACATGGCATCGAGTATAGATCAACAACGGCAACAAAATAACGAGAGAGAAGTCAAAAATAACTATGTTAATATTTGAGATGTACGTATGGTCACCAGCCATAACATGTTAATACATATGGTACTTTAAATAATAATACACCTAAATCAGTACAAGTATCACCTCTGAAAAAAAAATTATGAAAAAAAAAAAAGAATAAATAATTGTATTTAAGTACTGATTCATGTGGCTGTGACTGAAACAGTCTGAGTGTGGTGAGATCATGAGATCAACAGAGTCAGTTTGAGTATTTAAAGGATCCCATTCGTGCTTTGGTGGAATCTTCCATGTTCATGATCGACTGCGAGAAACGAGGGAGAAACAGAAAAACTGAGTAAAACAGCCTCTGCATGTTTTATCTCCGATGACCAGGAAAATAATATCCACTGGAACGGCTGAATTTTATTCTGAAGTTTCAAGCCAATGAAGGTTTGACTCTTTTAACACCATTATTAAATGGATGGGTTTTTGTCAGATGGATTAAAACATGCACAGACTCCAACTTAGTCTCAAACCTCAAGTGAATCAGCTCATTCAGATGGACAGAAACCATTTCAGGTTTCTGATGGGGGATTAAACATGGCCACCATCTCCACCTCTGTCCTGTCCACTATCAGAGCGAGGCTCGAGCTTGTCTCTTCCATCTGCTCAGTTTTTATCCGGCTCCGACGCACGAAACTGTTTCTTGAACCTTTGGATTTTAGTGTTATCACATTATCAAGTGCAGGATACAAAGAAAGTACAATTGAATTGCAACAAACTAAAGAAGAAACTAAACCATAACAATAATAATCATAATCAATAACCCTCACTGAACTCCTGACTCAGGGTCAGTCTCTGAATGGAACAGAGAGGAGATTCCTAACCAGCTTATTTCAATATAAACCTATTCGTATAAAGTCTGTATTCCATACGCAATAAACTGAGGATAAATATTAAGACACAGAATAACCATGAGATCCAGAGTCTAAAAGGATAAAATATATATTCCATGTAGGCTTGTGCTGACAGAGCAGACGACACTGATCTCCCGCCGATATTTGTCGGTGCCTGTGTGTCTGTGGACGACCAGCAGGTGGAAGTCAGCACTAAGACAACCTCTGGGACAAGCTCCCTTCATGGATTGACAGTGTGTCACTTCCCTGGTGTTGCAAACGGCTCAGCAACACGGTCTGCTTGGAAACCCCAAGAACCTCTTTCTCTCCTTGTTTTCCCGCTTCACACATCTCACAATCTTACTGAGAAAGACAAGCTGGAACATGCAGCTTAACCATTTCGCCTTTATAGAAAAAAAATAACCAAACCCAGGCAGAGCCCACTGACGACGCCTCAATGTCTCCCATCAGCGTTTTCCCGAGGCTCTGAGTTCACAGAGCTCATGCAGCACATGCTGCAGGTACACAATAAGCAAGTTCACGTCCTCCTCGCAACACACGACATCGTCTTCCCCCGTCACCTTCAGCCAATCAAAGGTCCTGCCTCTGACGTCTTTCTCCTCTGACACATCCGCTTCCCTTTCCACCTTCACCTCAGCGTGATTCGTTCTTCCTCTACTTTCTTTGTCTTTCTCCTCCCTCACCATCTTCCTCTCACCCCTCTCATCTCACATCTGCTCTCCCATCTTATGTCTCGCCCCCCCCCACCACCTCCCATTGTCTCTTTGATCTTGGCTGATAAAATAAAGAAAAAGCATGTTGGTTGTAAACTAGCTTAACGGCTACTTGTGGGACGTGACGGTGGTACACGGCCGAGGCTTTACAGAATATTACACAAGTCATACATGTTTCTGTACCCTTTGAAAGTAGCATCATTATGTAAACAATAAATACATACAACAAAAATAAATGACTTTTGTTTTTTTGCCACCTGACTCTAAAACCATCTGGGACTTTCGGTCGTCGCTGGAAATCCCAAGCTTCCTTCTATGTCCTTGTCGCTCCGCGTCTCTCCTCTTGTTTGCGGGTCTGAGGTACTGTTATGGATTTAAAAGATGCCACAAGCTGTGGTCAATGTGCGGGGACCAGACAGTGTCGTGTAGGGAAGGGGACTCAGTCTCACTGGGCCCTGATCCACAGGCCAGCATCTCCCTTCTGCTGTGGCTGGCTGGACTGCAGCGCTAGCTCTGGACTCCACGGGTGAGGGCGGGGTGGGGGCTGCACACACACGGACCGGGCCGTTGATGCATGTGGCTGCGAGCGGAAGCAGGAGGTGGGTTTTTGTTTTCCAACCCGATAGACAGTGCCAATGTGATAGCTTGTGTTCGCCATGTGATGATCGGCTCGCTTGTGTTTCCTGGATCCCGCCCGGTCCTTTGGTTGAGCTCTACCATTGGCCACAGGGGGGGAGGGGAGGGCTGGTGACCTCGAGGTGACTTATCATGAGAGAGCCTTGTAAACCTGCGGCGTCCTGCTGCCCTCACTCAGGTCCTCGCTTCATATTGTCGATGTGCGGTCAGCACCGTCTGGGGACAAGCAGAGAGTTTATGATGACTTTAGCACACTGAGGACATCAAGACAAAGGCCCCGATGGAGACCAAACTGAGTCACTGGTTTGAGAGCTTCACCATCTCTACAGAGCCATTTCGTTTTTGTTTTATTAAATCAGAATTAACCACAGGGGGTGGAGCCTGACTCAGAGCCAAACCACACCCAGTGTAGAGAACTAGCTGCCAATAACAGGGTATCTCCACCCCCAATACAAACAGAGCCTCCTGGTGTGTTTGACTCTAAATGGATCATAATTTACAAAAAGAAAATGAAGAACTTTAATTATTAGATAAACAACAATGTATGATAGAAGGTAGATCTGATATGTAGCGTGTAGCGTAGTGACCTCACTGAGAAAGAGTCAGGGGCTGGGGGCCACACTACATCTGTCAAAATACTGATAGAGGCTTTCAGACGAAAACAACACATAAAAAATTAAATCATTAAGAATCTGAAAAGGCAGATTAGTGTCACAGTGAGCTAACAACGTGCTCATGACATGGGATTTTTGCATCAGCGGGAAACAGAGCAGTTCAAGACGACAAACAGGTTTCCATTTCCTGTAACGCTGTGCTGAAGACTTAACTCTATAACTCTAAGTAAAAACTCTGTGGAGTATGGAGTTGGAGTTGAACTTGAGGCCTGCAGTAATTAATTCATGTACTTTAGGACAAAATATACAGGTACACAGGAGCATGAGTCCAGAGGCTGTAAATCCACATCTTTTCTGAGATCCTGAGAAATCCTCTTTTGAGATTTAGTTTATTTCCTGGAGCCAGTTTGGATTGAGTGACTAAATTATGTTGTCATGCATGTGAGAAATAACACACACACACATACACACACTCATACACACAAAGCAGCACTTGTCCATCTTTCCGTGGCGAGCACTGAGGCCCTCTGTCTGCACCTCTGCAGAGTTTTGGGAAAAGGGGAAATTGGCTCTGACTTAAACTCGACTAAAAATTCACTGTACATGTGGAAATCCTTCAAAAAACCAGCTCAACAAACGACTGACTTCACTAAAGTATGTCAACTACATTACGACACCGACTGTCTCTATTATTTTCAAGTTAACAAATAATTGAACTCATTTTTTTTGGTTATATGTGTAATCCATCCTAAAGGCCAGGATGGCACTAAGTAGACAAGTCTGGCTTCTTGAGTCTGATGAAGTCATCTTTCTCAAAAATAGATCTAATAGCAATCAGATGTCTGAGATCAGTTACAGACTACACATGCCAGCTTGGATGGAAAAAATAAACAAAAGAATGAAAGAGAATTTTTGTTTCATGTCAGAAACCAGACTGAGGCAACATAAACATGGGCAAGATAAACATGAGCACCAGGAATATGCTGAGGCATCATAAACAAGCTTTTCTCTCAGGTGAAATGCAAAGGCAACACACCACGGTCATTGCTGGTTTTCGTGAAAGATTATTAGCAGATAATGTAAATGAAAAACTTAAAATTAATTTAACTTAAGTTTCAACCATCTGTTTTGAAAATGATGTCATATCTGATGATCGAAATCATAACTGCAGATGACAGGCTGTTAAACCCAACTTTCCTCTGACTTTTCCGGATTGATCTCCCTCCTGAGCTGAACTCACCTCGGCCGTTGCCAGAATCATTGTCAAATCCGAAACTTGGCGAGTTTCGGCCCTGCTCGGCCAGACACAAATCAAACGCATCTGAGAAACCATCGCTGGGCTCCAACATGTCTGGAGTTATCGATGGGCCTGAATCCCCAGACTTAAATCTGCTCACACGACAGGATAATTGAGCGGGGCTTTGAATGGGCCAGGCAGCCGTAAGATCAGTGTTAAGATCGGGTAAAGTGACGGAGCCTGAACATGACTCACTCACTGATGGACTGATTGGACTTTTGGAGTTTGGGCTTTAAATCATAGCACAGAAGTCCGGGTGAGTCAGACCCAACAGAAGCCTGAGCGAAAGCGAGTGTACGTACGAGTACATCAGCACCAGATAAAAAAAAAAACCTAGATAAAACAAATAAAAACTATTAAAAACACTATGAGCATCTTCACTGCACAGGATTCTGGTTCTTTGTTTGATCTCTACACTGGAACAACAACTTGGGTGATGCTGTTCTAAAACCTGAACAACAATAAAGCTCAGAGGAGCTAGACCCTGTCTGATTTATCATTGGCCCCCACCAAATGCACATTTGTCCGGCTCTGACCTTGTGTAAAAAGAACGTTTGGGTTCAATTCTCCAGTGTGTGTGAGTCACACACTCGGGTCATTCGCCCTCTATCTTGGAGCCAATCATCTGATGATGAATAAGCCTCTAGGGGAATCAGCCAATATTTAAGGGTATCTGGTGAAAAATATCTGGGCCAAAACATTTACCACACCAGCATTTCTCCACACAAAGCACAGAACAGTGAATACAGATGAATTTAAAAGCTCACTGCCGATACACTTTGCAGCCAAAGCCAGCTCAAATGTGATTGGTCAAACTAGAAAAGGAAACCAGAGAGCTTCTGGTCCCAGAATCTGATCCTTGTCCACAGATGGCGCTTTAATAAGGACACGATCAAATACTTTTTGAAAACAAAATCAGAAGAAATGAGGGATATAAAAAAATTGATATATGAGGTCAGGAGGGTACTTCAGGATTATCGACTGCAGCGTTTAAATGTCAAGGCGTCGGTCTCTCAAACTAACAGCATCTCTTACCACTCAAAGAGAAGGTATGATATTCCTCCAGTATCATTTTACTCTCTAATATACATTTTAAAAATGCTTCACTATATTAACAACATTTCCTTCTTACATTCTCAAATGCACGTCACTCATCGTATTTAACATGCTGCTGAATATGCAGTTGCAGCACAGCCGAGTGTTGACAGCTCACCATTGTCAGTTTTCCAGCACACACAGTGTTTTGGCGCAGGACAGATACCGATTGTTGTTATGCTCTGAGCATTTTGACCTTATGAATATCCAGCTGGGATCCAAGCATTTCATATTTTTGAATAAACTTTGTGGCTTGGACTGAGTTTACAGGCTTTAGTCTCTGTGCTGACGCAGCTTTAAAATAATAAGAAATGTAATTCATTGTTCACTTGGTGCGTTTGACCATAGACCCAATTTTTCAAATCGATAACATCACATCAGCTGAATGACACTGATCAGAGGTGTCACGGACATGCAGCCATTTACTTTTGTTTTGGTTTTTCATTCCTGTCGACACAATGAAGGAATGAAAAACACAAAATGGTATTAAACTCAACCAGTGGCATTGCAGCCAGGGAGCAAAGGAGACACAGCTGCTGTGTAGACGCTCTTCTCTCAAGTGTTGTCTTCTCTGAAGTCACATCCTGAACATAGAGCTGAAAAGCTGTATTTTATATATAATATATTTGTATATGTTTAATTATATTTAAATAGTTTTAATCAGTTCAAGACTGTGTTACCTCCCAAGGCGTGCTCTGTCATACTCAGACACAGAGACTCAAGGCGATTGTTGATGTCAGGCTCTGTCACAGGTAACTGGAGATCTGTTGAGAAACAAATACAAGCAGATGATGAGAACAATGATTCAGAACCATATTTATATTACATGATTAAAGAGGTATTTAGTTGAATTTAAGGAGAGCCATGGTAATGGTGGTGTTTCTCCTGTTTACACATCACCATCAATGAGTTGGAAAAGCAGCAAAACATTTATTTTGATCAGCACCAATTCCACCAGGACGATGTTGTCCAGAGCATGGCTTTGATAATCAGATTATAACACAGTGTTACTCCAGTACTGGGACACTGCTGCTGGAACAGACACACAGTGTATTCAGTCTTAGACTGGATCTTTAGACTAAACATTTCATTTATCAATTGAGAAAACAATAAGCAGGTTTATCAGTAACTCAGAAGAATACTTCCTCAGAAGAGAATAAAGGTTCGATCATATAATATTATTATTTATAAATCTTCAGAAGATGCTACCAGGTCCCCCCACAACAGCCATGGATAAACCACCATTATTTCAAGAGCTAAATATAACGTATCCAGACGTTTCTGCCGATGTGGCATCCTCAGTTTTCCTACGGCTCTAGTGTCCTCATGAGGCGCTCCTCATGTGTCTCCTCCCTGTGGCAGCTTTATCTGCTGCCTTTTAAACCTTAGCAGTAATCAGCTAACAGCCATCACCTGTACTGATTACTCCCCCTGGTTCTCTCTGAGCCCACAATAACATTCATTCAACTCGGTTCTAGTTGGCTATCTAGCTTCAGCTGTGAGCAGGGTGGAGGCTGTTTGGCATATAGTTTGAGGCTGGAGGTGTGTGTGTGTGTGTGTGTGTTATATTTGGTGAAGCCTAGCAACCTCTTCGAGCCATGTAGTGCTGAGCTGAGTCTTCAATACATGCTGGACAGTGAAAATCCCTTGTGGCCAGAGAGACAAGCTGAGTTAGGCTCAGTGGTCCACACTCAGCTATTTATAGACTTAAGCCCCCGCCAGCCCCCAAATGCACACAGGTGGAAAAAATTGGACACACTGGTTCTTTCATCTTGCACTTAATTAGCCATTATCCATAATCTGAGAGAGAGCACTCATACTGTGCACACAGTGACAGAGAGGGTGTGAGGGTGCATGTGGCGCAGCTTTTCAAATCAGTTGCACTGGCCGGGACCCAGCTCCAGCCACACTTGATGCGGTGACAGCTATGTGTGCATGACTCTGCAGAGTTGTTAGAGCTGAGGGAGGGAGGGGGGGAGAGAGAGAGAGAGGTGGGGGGGTGTTAAGAAAGGGAGTGTGAGGGAGCGGAGGGGAGGAAGGGGAAGAAAGCGGGCCAGGGAGCCCCGTCCTCGCTGCACAAAGAGCCTCATTGTGAGGGTCCTCAGACTCTTTCCTTGCTCCATCTCTTCCTCTCTCACACCCTTGCTTACTCTCTGCTGCTTTGAAATTTGTTTTTCCTCTTCCGCGTTCTAAAAACAGACACCTCTTGTGTGTGCAAAGGGAGTCCTCACTTGTCCTGCTCCTGTCCACTGTTTCTGTGGGACAAACTCCACTCAGCAGAGGTTACTACAGGTCACTCTAACTTTCACTGGTGTTTGCATGAGCCTGTGTGGACAGTGTGAACGGGGCCTGTTAGGGCGACACCAGACCAGGGGGTGTAGAGGGGTGTCAACATGGTAGCTCCAGTCAGAAATGGTCTTCTAAAAGTTATCAGGAAAAGGACAGAAACTCCAACAACCAGGAGCACTTACAATACATTTAATTAAAATTATACTGTCCAATCGTATGAGCCAATACTGAGCAGTTACTTGATATGATTCATTATTATTCTTTAAAATTGTCTTTTCACATTGATGATTAGTAAAAACTATCAAATTTTTTGCATTAGTCAATGATATGGTCAGTGACGTCACTATGAGTGTGGAGTTGTTTGCATTTCTCACCAGCTTGTTGGAACATGACCATGGTTTGTGGCGTGGTGTGAACCGGCAGGGAGCGGGTCCTCTGCACTGAGCTGTGGGTCCGGCTGGGCATGCTGTTACTTCCTCCGGGGTTGGCAAACCACAGACCCTGAGGAGACGATTTCAGACAAATCATTAAATCAACTTGAATAGGTTACGGTAACTTGGTGGTTCAGGTGAAGCCAAATCATCTTGATCGCCCCCTGGTGACTGGCTGCAAAATTAAAGGTTAAAATTAATTTCATGTCAGTGATTAGGTATTTGACTGACAGGAGTAGTTGAAAATGTGTCAATTTTTATTTCCAGTACATTGCATGTGAAGTACAAACTTAATGCTTTGTGCCCAGGTTGCTGCTTTTATCGATCGTGCAGTTATTACTTTCACTTAATTAAATGTTGGTGTTTGATTGTGGCCAAGTCTTCGTCAACATTTTCACCCCCTCCCCAAGTTCCTGTCTGGATGTCTAGTCACACACCTAATGACAGTCTCAGACGCTCACCACATGAATTCCTCACTGTAACCTGCCTATTATACCCCCAACGCCACTACCACATCCCCCTCCCCGTTCTCTCTCCCTCCGTGCAGCCCCCCTCATGGCTCTCCAGTGCCGTGGGCCAGGGAAAAACAGGAAATGCCTGTGCACTGTTCTCACTCTGACTGGCTCTCTCTCACTCATACATACACATACAAACTCTCTCTCTCTCTCTCTTGCTGCCCCTCCTCATCCAACACCACAGCTACCTCTCCCAAACTATGACTCACATATTTCCCTCCCTCCCTCCCTCACTACACATCCACACTCCAGTCCCACACAAGAAGGTCCAGCGTGATGAGCAGGAACTGAGGTATTTCCTCCCATTGTAAATGATGAGAAAGAAAGAACGGGAGGGAGAGAGAGGGGGGAGAGAGAGGTTGACTATGAACTGGGTCAGCGCAGACCAAAGTGTGCCAGGATGGGCCTGAAACAGCTCCACAGCTCCTCCTGTTTCAGCACTGACGCAGGGCCTCTGGTATGTGGGGTGACCTGCCTATGAGTTCCATCCACCTCGCTTCTTTCGCTGCCCCTCGTTCTCACCCCACATTTTTTGCGATGGAATAAAAAGCGTATTACAGGAACAATACGTGCTGAAGAAGGAATTCCACTGCTCAGGTTATTGTAAACATCCTGAGATGTTTTAATTACAAATGTTCCTCTGTGCAGTCACAAACGTCAGCATTTTACTCAGCAGCATGAATTTAGCTCTAGCTTTTCTGAACTGGACGACATTAATGTATTAAAGCCTTTTAGGAAAACATCTGACCTCACTGACCAGTTAGAATATAGGTGATACCACATCAAATATAAAAAGGGCTGAACATATATATTTGAACAGCTTAGGGGTGAACTGATTGATTGATTTGTCTTGGACAGTTGCTTTGAAAACGTTTGCTGCCTTTCTCCTGCTGTTTTTGAAGTTTGGAACTTTTTTCTGGTCTGGGCACCAGTGATGGTTCTTTTTTATAATGAATGACTACACCATTCTACACCACAACGGTGACTATTATTGGTGTTACATATACTAAAAAAATACGTTGAGTGAATGAGTTAACAGGTGTGAAAGGTGCCTTGGTCTGCTGTGTTGTTGTCCAGCTAGTTGGTGTGCATCATTTGTGGACTTTCTTGGTTCATAAAAACTTCTTTACAGCACTCCCTAAATTACAATGTGAAACCAAAAGTAACCTGAACAAATGTCAGCAATTTGGCAAAGGCACAAAGATGGTTCAGACTTTCAGGTTTGAAAACACCCTGTGGCCTTTGCTTTCAATCCATCTCCCTGTGGGTTTGCTCTCACCTGTCTCCCCTGCTTGGGACCAGTCGGTGTGCTGCTGGAGCTGCGAGGTGTTGGCCCCAACAGCCCCCCGCTTCCCAACAGGCCCAGCCTGGCACCCGGCAAACTCCTGGAGGGCATCTGGAACTGGCGAAGACTCCTCCTGACCGACACGCTGCCCCCGACACAGCCAGCGGTGGGGAGAGAGTTTGACTGACCGAAACGACTGCAGCAGATAAAAGAGGCAAGGAAATAATTCAACATTAATATGATATGAATTAAACTACACCAACAGAACAGACAAAGTATAATCATCATCATAAGTGGTCCCTCTTTTAGAGTTAAAAACAATCTCAGTTATGATCTATTTTCATTTCTGTGAGGGAGAGGTTTCATAGGTTGATCCTCTGAATAGGTAAAGCGTGAGCTCAGAATAATTTCTCCTCATTCACATCTTAACACAGACAATAGAATAAGTACATTAAAGCATAAGAATATTATCTGTGTGTACCTTCTCTGTGGTCGGTACCCTGCAATGTCGAGAAGAGTTTTCCTGGGAATGGACCGGAACAGCCTCTGGACCTGTTGTTTCCATGACAACAGCCTCTTCTTCTGCGTCTCAGTGAAGGACTGACAGAGAACAGACGCAGTGAACAGGGAGTATGAATGAATCAGGGATGAAATGAAGCATGACTGATGTATAGCAAGTCTCAGGGTTTTTCAGAAGCAATGACTCAGTCAACTAAAATGACAGTGACATTTATCTGGTCCTCTGAACATATTTGAATCTATGCTGGTGTTAAATCAAATTGAATATTGAATAGAAGTCAAAATAAGAATTGTTCTTTGTAAGCTCTGTAACTGTCATCTTTTCTGTTGAATTAGACATTAAAATACAAGGCAGAAGTAAAAAAGCAATCTATGATCTAATGTTGTCAGTTCCTGTGGTGATGTTTTATTCATAAATCTGACTTTAAATGACTGTGTTTCTGGTGGCAAGTGTGTACCTCATGGATAAGGCACTTGTCAATGAGCTGTAGGTAGGAGCTGATGTTGTCCTCATCTGACCTTGACACCAGGAGCTGGGTACAAACTTGAAACAGAACAGAAACAGAAAATGTTTAAATATTATTTATTTAAGTCCATTTAAAAAAAAAATCCCATGATGAGTGGTAATGTGTGAGGCCCACCTTTTCCCATGACGCGTGTGAACTGCCCAGGTAAATCCCCCTCTGCAATGACGCTTGTCCCTGACTCAGCCTCCCCACCACCTCCCCCAGTGAGGTGGGAGCCAGGTGCTGCACTCTTGCCCTCAGGACTCAGGAGGAGGCGCTGCAGGGAGGCCTCCTCGGCACCACTGAAAGCCTTGATGGGCGTCATGATCATCTGGTGCAGCTCCTGCAGCGGGGCGCGCAGGTTACTGCCCTCCAATACGTCCTGGTGGTAAATGATATGAAAAAGATGTAGGAGAAGTAGATGAGAAACTATTGAGCTATTTGTTTTAACCACCATTGTCAATGTACATTTGTTCTCATGACAGAGGAGACACTTAACTAATACTAAAAATACATATGTCTAGTGGTATAACACTGCTTGCATCCACTTGCATTAAACTGAATCACCGTGCCTCCTGCCCATCACAGAGCAGCGCTATACATGAGTCGGTATAAACCCAAAATACCAAGCAGCAGGTGTCGTGTTTCCTCAAGCTCTACAAATGCCGCCATAACAGACTTAAAAATGAAGTGTTGGTGAAAAGGTTAAGCCTGAATATAGCCAGCCCAAGAAGTCCCTCCTGTGGTGTGCCCTTGAGCACCATTGTCTTGCTTCAACGACTGAATGGAGGGGATCCTAAAAATCTCCTTCCTGGATTAGTGTTCTCTTAGCTGCCATCTCAGATACGTAACACCAACTGAGAGCTGCTGCTCTTCTCACTCATTCTCTCACACTGCCACAGAAAGGTGGTGTCTGCTAAGGTTAGAAAACCTCAATCACCAAAATATTACCAAGCAGACGACTTCCAAACGTATTTAAATCCATGTAGGACAAGACAATAAGTGGAAGAGGAGGAGTCAGGATGTACAGACACTGACCTTTTCCAGGCTGCGCAGGAGGTTCTGTCGCTCTTTAAGCTTCTGAATGCTGATGACAATCTTGTGTCTGGCTCCTTTAGTAACTTTCTGTTGGAGGAAGAGAAAAAACTGATCTGAAACAGACTGATTTGACAAATCAACTGTTTTGACAAAACTGAAATCCTTGAAGTTTAAAAGTTTCTACTTTAGCCTAGCTTCAGATTTAGATCTGACATCATGACAATCCAGATACAGATAAAAGAGGCAGTAGAATTTTGAATTCTCTGTCACACAGGAAACGTCTTTGTCAGTATGTCCTAATGTGGTTGTGTTGTGTTTGAGTCTGACACAGAAAAACCAAGGAGCACCTGCAGGAAGTACACAACTTCCTTCTGAGCTGTGATAAATTTAGCTGTATCCTGTTTCAGAATAGACTTGCAAGCTCTCTCTTTAAATAACAACTAATTACTGTTCCATTTATTTCAACATACTCAACTTTTTAACTTGACCAGACGAAACCTAATTACATGACTGGCTTAATAAAACTAGTCACATGAGGGCAATTTTTATTCAACACAAATAAAGAAAATTTGGATTCTCCAGAATGAGACGCAGTCATCAGATGAAATATTGTAAAAATGTTAAGTGTTGACTGAATTGTTTAAGTCATTCGATATTAAAGACAATGTTAATTTGTTAGTTAATGTGTTTATGAACCTGTGCCTCCAGCTGCTCTTCAGTCAGCGACATCATCTCATCGTAGGTCATGGTGGAAAAGAGCGCGGCGTATTTGTGGAGACGGAGACTCTTCAGCCACGAGGGAACATCTTTAGGGAATAGAACAGAAAGACGCAGACACACACACACACAAACAGACAGTATGTTAGATTTTTACGAGCTACATATTTCGTAATTGAATTTCAGATAAAAACAACATTGAAAAATACTTGAGTTCTTGGTTAAGCACTGCACTGATGTCATGTCAGTGTTCAACCCATACTGTTTATCTTTTTTAATCTGTTTTTCAATACCCACTGTAATGTTTTAATTCATTTGCAGTTTCATTTGCATTTGTGGAGAGCAGTTACACAACAGAGCTCTAGACTTCATGATCACGATGAGACAGTTTTATTTATGTAGTTATCCTTTATTCAGCCAGGAAGGTCCCATTGAGATACAATATTTCTTCTGCCAGGGAGCTCTGGTCAAGATGAATGATGATGCAATGAAATAAAACCTTTCATATATATGTATAAATACAAGCAGGGAGAGAAAAACACATTGATACATAGTGAAGAGATTTAAAACATCAAGGATCAGTTTTGAAATGGAATAAAAAAAACATTTGTCCCAGATACATTCACATTGTTGGTTCTTTGTGACACAATGCAAGGATCTCATTCCGTCATCAGATATTTCACACCCAGTCCAGTATTTTTCTGGCAGTGACAAAGGATTGAAAAATGGTGTTAACATTCTCCTCTGAAATTAAAACGATGAATGATAGCATCGGCTTTCTCTCTCTTGGGGATTTGGGTGAGTAATGTCAGGTTAGCTTTCCTGTTTGTCTGGATGACACCAAAACTATCTCAGGGAAAGAAAAAGACAGGAAGTACACAATAGTTTGAACTGTAGACAGCGATCGCCTCAGAGTAAGGTCAGCTGGGTCAGCAGTGCTGGTCTCTGACAAACTGCTCTGACTGGATCAACAACTGTACAAACGACTGATTGAAAGACAGGAAGGAATGCTACTACAGAACAGATTGGCTAAGTGAACTACTCGTGAATGTTACAACAGTGATTTCAAACACTAGGCAGCAAGAAATACCAGCACTGAACACAGGACCTGGACTGTCTGCCTTCATCTTTCCCCTAGGCTGTTTAAAAGGTCTTTCAGCAGCATTAATTGAGTCTGTATCATCTCCTGTGTTTTGTATTTCAAATTTCATATTGTGTGAACCAGACTCTCTATGAAAAATAAGGTTTGATCACACAGGTCTCTCTTACTCACCCCTCATGCCACTGCCATCATCGTGGAAGGAACTGCGATGCAGACTTGAACCTCCTCCCAAACCAGCCTCCTCCAGATGCTCACTGCCTCCACTTCCCGAGGAGGCAATGCTGCTCTGGGGTGAGAGGGGCGCATGATCCGGGGCTGGGCCCCTGGTGGTCCGTAGGTCCTCCTGGGAGAGCCAGACGTGGCCCAGAGGCTGGTTGCTGGGGCCGCTCATGGGAGGCGTTAGGGACACGGAGCGCTTCAGGGGACTGTGCTGCTGACTGCCGCCTCCACTCATCAGGACTGTAAGAACACGGCGATATGAGTCAGGGCTGTTACAAAGCGTGGCGAAGACTGTAGGAATCATATGGCTGAAAAACATATTGTTCAAATCACCAACACTGACGTATACATTAAAGATAACCTTTATCCAAAATAAAACATCTTTCCTAATCAGTGTGTCTGCATACATTTTCCTACTTCATTACTATTAATGACAGTAACACATTATAAACTGATGTTAATGATTTGATCTGCTTATCCCTCACCTCACATACTAAGAAGCACACTATCAATTGTTTTGGCACAATTAATTACAAATATATAAATACAAATAATACTCACCTATTTTATACAGTGAAGCATTAAATGTTATGTGGCAATAAATGGAATGTTCTCCTCGACAGTTATAACAACGTACTGACTCATCTGACACCGCAGCTCAAGCATGAAATGTGTTAATTGATTGATAAATATTAATGTTTAAAAATATATATAGTATACTAATTTTCCTCTGCGTCCAAGCATCAGTTGGAGCTTCTTGATGCACAGAGCTATAACTGTCGTAAAATTCAGCATTTTCTTTCATCCCCTGGCTAGCTCTCCAGAGCTCAAGTATCACAGATGTGAAATAGTAACGCCATGCTTGTTTGTGAGTTAAAGCAGCTGGAGGAGGCACAACAGGAAATACACAAGGTTCTCCTTCATTTGCCTGTACATTTAAATACTAAACCTTGTAAGCTAAATATCAAACAACAGCTCCTGGATAAAGAAGGACTCTCATCCGTAATTTAGTACAACCAGCAAAGAAATAAATCCACTGATAAGAAATCTGTGCGATTTCTTCTTTGTTTCACCACTACAATTCAAATCATAGATAGAAAATGGGCCCCTGATGGGGCCAAAGTAAAGTTATTTGTTAATACACCTGTTCCAGTGTGTTTTACCCAGTATATGCAGCTCTAGCATCACAGTTTTCTCCAGCGGAAGGAGGTAAACAGAATGAAAAGCCAAAGAGCTTTTTGTGTCGCCACTCTGACGGGATGAGCTGCCACCAATACTCTGGTCCCTCTCCTCCTATATGTGGTCCTCTTACTGTTGGCGCTATGTATAGGACTTCATGGGCCCCGTTTAAAATAGGTGCCCAGCTAACATTACAAGTTCCAGTCCCTAAATATTAGCCATTTTCCCTAAATACAGTCTCCCACAAAGGCTGCCTTACAAGGGAAAGGATGGGTGGTATGTCCTGCTGTGGCTTGGACTGAGGGTATGGGTGGGGGACGTCATCCGGATGTTCTATCGGTGGCACACAGGTTGATGTGGTGGGACAATAATACTCCTGCAATCACCATCCTCATCATCACAGAGAAGCAGTGTGTAGAGGGGAGGACCAGATGAATTGGTGGCTTACTCTGAGCAACGGACATTAAATACAGCTTTTTTAAATCACACGTTTTGTCATTCAGCCCTGCAATGAACTGGCAACTCGTCCAGGTGTATCGTGTCTCTCGCCCAATGACAGCTGGGATTGGCTCCAGCCCCCCAAGACCCAGTAATGGACAAAGTGGTTGAAGATGAATGTTTACCATTTTCCTCTGGCTTTCCTGTAACCCATAAATACCCACACATCAACTCCTAGGTTGTTCATCATGTATTAAGCACTTGGATTAGTTAAGAAAAGCATCTGCTCACCGTATCAACCAGTGTGGTGGCAACTGGCGGCCGGCTGGGGTAACTCTAGTTTATCGGTTGTGAAATCCTGTTTTTTCATGCGGCAGTGAAGCTGCTTGCAGTCAGAACTACAAGAGGATCTTTCTTGGAGTGGCGAGCAGGGCTTTAAATGAGTCTTTATTTATAAACCCTCAGCTGTTTCTTTCATCTCGCAGGAGAAAAAACACAGAGCCCTTGCATTCTTGTCTGGAAATATCCTGCTCTGACCATCGTTATGTTCAATTTCACCAGCCCTGCCCTCACTGTGTTTTCTCCCACCTCATACAGCCTCTGTAGCAGCTCTGTAGGTTGTTGACTGACTACAGTGTTGAGTCTATTTAGTGTGCCCAAGGTGAATTGACTGTGCTTGGTTCGAGTGGAGATGAATCTGTGTCTCAAGAGCGTCTTTATATACCCATGATATTAACATCATTATCCAATCAGTCAGTCTAATTTATTTATTTTATACTATTTTCACTGCAGCAGTCCAGTCAAGAGTGAACTGAGGTTGATGGAATGGAAATCAACAGTAGGAGATATGGACAAAATGCACACTTCAAGTTTGACCACGACAGATTGATATTGGTCTTATCGAAGTAAATATTGATGACCCCCTTCATACACAAATGTATGTTTTCTGATATGCACTGAAATTGTGAAGGATAAACTGTGCGGAACAGATGTGCTTTGTATTTCTAATTAAAAAATGATCATTTTTGGTTGTATTTGCCGGTTCCCTTTCCCTCAAGTTTATGGTTAAACTGTAAAATATCACATCACTTACATGTCTATATCATAAAGATTTGCTAACATTGCTAACATCTTGTTTTCATCACAATATCAGCCTTCAAATGAGCCTCCATCTGGCTTTTGATGATATGGTCAGTTAAAATCTCTGTCAAATACATTTTGAAAATCCATCCCAACTTCAAACTTAATGAGAGGAACAGTGTAGAACGGTGAAGATTGATTTACAGGAGAATTACCCATGGTCAGTCAGATGATGAGTGTTTGCATCTTGTGAAAACCCAGAATGTCTAACTTTGATGACCGAGTTAAATGTATAGCTCATCTATAATTCTGCAGTGACCTGAGTGGAGAACTGGATGTATATCAGTCTACTGCCATCAATGTCAACCACTCTATCCACATGACACCTTATGTATGGGTAAGGGAGGTAAGATTGTTGTTTAGAAATAATAAGGCATCGTAAGTAATAAAATGCTGTGGTGGCGCAGATGCATAGGTGCTGTTGCTTTCTAAGAAGAAAAAAGTGACCTTTACACAATCTATTGATATTCTTTATCAATAGATTGTGTAAAGGTCACTGCAGTAACTTAAAAAACACTATCATGTTATTCTATTCACTACACAATCTGGTGCTTGGCTGCGTGGCCACTACTGAAGAACCAACCATGCTGATCCTGGGTACTGCAGCACAGCATGAACACAAGAGACAGGGGAGAGATGGGATTTCACTTACTGGTGTTTCCACCTCCACCGGTTCCAACTGTGTTTATGGTTGACGGCACCGAGGATGATGGGTAAAGAAGCAGGCTCCCATTCTCACAGCCTGGCTGCTGCTGGTGCCACCCTCCTCCCAGCACCGAATCCCTGGAGCTCTGCCATCCATTGAGACGGTCGTCGGAGCCATAGCGCTGGTGGTGATGCAGCGAGTACAGGTTGCCCGATGAAGAGGTGTTAGTGGAGGAGGATCCTGGTGAGGTGAGAGTGGATGGTGGTGTGGACTGGTGATGGTGGTGGTGGTGTGGCCCAGAGGGAGGAGGCCTCTCCAGTGAGTCTCCCCGGGCAGCGGCCCTTTCCTCCAGATGGTTGAGCCAGAGTGCCAGCTCAGCGCGGTCTTCCAAGGAGGTGGCAGGATGGATGAGGGCGTAAGAGAGGAGCTGGCGAGACTCCTCCAGGTGGTGTCCGTGCTCGATGGTGTGGGCCAGGATGTGAGGCAGCAGGCGCATGTACTCGCCTTTAGCTTCAACATTGCCAGGTTTGAGCAGAGGGAGATGGGTGAGGACCAGCGAGATGACACGCTCCTTTGGCTCGCCTTGCCACTGGCTGATGATGCCTGTCAGAGGAAACAACACACAAGAAAAATATAAAACCAGTAACACACCATGCTCTTTTTAAAAAAAATCTGTTACATGTAGGATTTTCAGATTGTCTCGCTTAAGCTATTGGCTACACCATTATTAAACAGATAATTCCAGCTTTCACTGCACGTTATTCAAGATCGCGGCAAAGACGAATTCATCAGGATCAGGCAGATAAGCGAACACGTGCAGTTAAAAATATAAGACACCAAGATGATGTCAGGCCCACTGCGCTGTCATCCTTCTATTTTGCTCTCTCTGTGTCGACTGCTGCTGATGGTACAGCTCTATACATAACCCAGAGGTCATGGAGCTCTATTGTTGTCCGAGTCAGTGGGCCGTTAGGAGCCCAGGGCTATACATATCAACAGGTCAGGGCAACGGCTTTGGATAGCCACGCAAATGAAGACAGGATTCAACAGGACGCAGGCCGCCGTCACTTCCTCCTCGGGAGATGTGTCGATGATATGCGTGTAAGTTTAACCACTGCAGCCATTCTTGACCCTGAGGATCCTGTATCTAAAACTGACATTTGAAACATGCGAAACGAGAAAATACATGCGTGTGCACTTCTGTCCAAAGATATCCCCAACGTCACCGGCTACTTTGTGGTGATGTACGGCTCTGTCTGCCCCATCGAGCGGACAGCTGCAGCTCTGAACGCACAGACGGAAGACCACAGACACAGAAGGCTTCCAAACAAGGTTCACATTCATTTCATCCCATGAGAGATGACCAGGACTGAGGGATAAAATAATGCAGCGTTAAACTCGCTCATAGCATGAACGTGACAGATTTACACCCTTACACAGTTTTCCATACCTGATTTATTTTTAAAATGGGATGGGATTTTTTTAGTTTCAATACTTTAAATACTTTTATCAGGTCATATGACAATTCCATTGGATGTCTGATTTGATCAATTCATTACATATTGAGCCATAATCAATATCTTAAGAGTGGTGTTAAATATATATACCACAAAAACATACAGCTTCACGTTTCAGCCAGCCAAGTGACAAGAGAGGAGGTGGGAAAAGACTAGTATAAAAAGGGGGTTTTGAGAGGGAGGAGGAGAAAATAAATGGAGGGAGGGAGCGCAGTGTGAGAGGCAAACCAGGGAGTTACTCCGCTCGGCTCCAGGGATGATGTAATCCCTCATTCCAATGAATGAGACAAGCCTCAGTCCATCCGAGAACAGCAACAATTGTTCCATGATTTAAACTCATTTATTTCCATATGACTGGAAAACATTAATACGCAACTCAGAAACTTAGACTTAAAAAAAAAAAAAAAAGAGTGGTGCACTACCCACTTTAAATATTACTATTTTGTATTTGACATGGACTCTCATGACAAAATGGGATTCTTCTACATTAAAGGATGAATTATAAGAGTTGAGAAGACCTTTTGATCTCAGATTAAATCGAGTAAAACAGTTTGATTTAAAACCTACAGTGTTTCCTCCTGATTTAATACTGAAAATGTCAGGAGAGACAAGGGTAAGAAAATTGAATAAATGGAGGTCAGGAGGCTACTTCAGGCTGAGTGAAGTCCTTCTCCAGGGGTAAGAGGTCAAGACGTTTGCCAGCAGCCATCTGCCATACCTCACACAACATCACAGCATCTCTCACTGCTCAAAGAGGGGTCAAGGCAGTCTCAGGCAGCATTGGTCAAAGGTCAACTGTAGGGAATACACCATCTATTACACTCATGGACGAGTGATTACCAACAAGGAAACTGTTGGAATAAAAGAACAATGCAGCAGATTCCCAACCAAAGAGCCCATTCACTGTTACACACAATAATTCACACAATTCATCAAATCAAATTAAATTCAAAGTGGACAGGATGAGAAAGCCCCCCCAACACATCACTCTTTCCTTTCTCTCCCACCCGGAGCCTCAAGGGTAAAGTGCTAACCTCATCCAACTGGAGTAAAAAAGGAGGAGTGGTTATACTGAGGTTACAGCACTGACGAGGGGGAGCGTTCTCTGAGAATACAGAGTTGCCCTTCTTCCTTATACTGTGATACCGACAGCACATTTTGAAATGTGTTATTTTTTAATTCAGGCTCACTGTGAACTCTGCTCTGTCAGATCAGATTTTCAACACAGTGAAAACAGCAGACTAAATCAATGTGAGGTGCCCAGAGACCCATTTGTTCCTCCATGTACAACCAGAGACAGGGGCATACTGGGAACTGATGAATCACATTAGCATCATTGAGCAGAATCAGTGAAAAAAGAAAGTGAGACGAACACAAACACAGAAACCTCAGACAGAGAGAGTCATTTGTTGGGGGCTGACGCAGCATTTCCCTTCTGTGGACAATGTCTGCTGATGAACTCCCTGTGCCGTCCTGCCCTGGCACTGCCCTCCGACACCCTTTCTGGCACCAGGACAATGGTGCTGCTTTCAGCAAGAGTTTCTCAGAGCATGGAGCTTCTTTCCCAACTTCATTCCAGTTTTTTTAGCATTCACTAAAAACCATGCCCTCCATCTCAGACAGAAAATCTGTTCTGTGCTCAGAGAAAACCTTGCTGTACAAATGTGTTATATTTCACTTTGAGTTCGTCTCATTACACCCTGGCTGTTCATGTGTGCCGGCAAAACTTCTGGTCCCTGCCTTTCACTCACAGATTTTTGTGAAATTCCCTGACCAAGAGAAAGCCAGTGAAAGCGTCACTGCCTCATCACAAACACGCTCACTTCTTATAGAGTTATTGTTACACCAGGTTCAGCTGAACCTGGTGTAACTACTACAAAGTCATATTTGCAGAATAAAGGCACATACAGGTTCATATTTATTGTTTACTGGTGTTTTTCCACTTGTTTCTTCTATAACCTAGCCTCTACCTGTTAAAGCTCCAACATTATATTTATTAAATTCAGTGTCTATCGCGATTTTCTCATTTCTTTCATTGGACTTCATTAGTCCAATTAAGGATGTGACAGTTCAACAAATCTTAAATTAGTTCATCAACAAAAGCTTTTGAAAGTTTTCTGGTTTCTTTACTCATCTGGGTATGATGAGTATAAAATAATAATAACAATAAAATGTTTTTGTATAGCCCCTTCCATAGAAGAAGATGTTTGGTAGTATTAGGCTGGTCCTGTTAGTTAAAAAAAATTATTCTGCAACTCTGTGAGCAACATTTAAGACAAGTAGTTATTTCTGAGCGTGACTCACTTCTTTCCTTCAATGTAAAACCTCTTTCTTGGCATTATTTACCAATAGGATACAGCCCACCTACATGTTCAACACACAGCTGAAGGCAACAAGTTCACGCTTGTTCTCAGCCTTGTTCAGCCCCATTCTGGGAAAAACTGACGTGTAGCTGAAGCACAAGTCGACAAGTCAGTTCAAGGGAATGCTGGTGTCTTAGAGAAGAAAATTAAAGCCTCACTTCACAGAATAAGACATTTTACTGAATACAGCCACATCCCTGGAAACCCCCAGAGTAACGTGACTGAGTCAACAAAATGAGCCATCTATGAGGACACTGTGGCCTATCCTATTCATAATAGAGGCAGTTATATGAAGTTAGACATGCAAACAGACAACGGCATTACCTAAAATAAAATGCTGCATCAAATAACACATTAAGTGTTTTGCCTGAATATGTCAGATTATTTCTCAAGATCCATAATTCATTTTCTTAGAGATCAAGAAAAATTAATATTCAAATTCCTATTGTCAAAAAAGAGAAATGAAAGAAATAATCAAATATTTCATTTAACCCCAGATTGATGTCTGGTATCACATGACTTACACATATACAGAAACACAGAAGTCTCTTTGTAAAATAAAGGTTGCAACCATGGTGCGTTAAGCACCGGAATCAAATCAGGAGTGTAACAGTGTCTCTGTGACTCCTCCCTCAGGTTTTAATACCAAAGAAAGAGAAAGATAAACAGTGACAAAAAAAAAAAAAAAACGCAAACCAATTAATATAAACAACATTACACCTCAGAGTAACATGAGTTCCCTGACAACACAGAGCAGGAAGATGACAGTGTTTAACGTTGACCCTGAGCCGCTTACAGCGAGTGTCCGCTTCACATCCAACGCTGTGATCACGAGTGGTGGTGGAGGCAGCGGTGGAAACAATGTGATTGTTTTAGCTCATTTGTTACACATCAGTTATGTGCAAACACAAGCACACCCCACTGGACAAACACGTGTGGAGACAGTTTGTTAGACACATGATTCCTCTCATTCTAAATATAGATAGGTCAACAGGACGCAAAGCCACAACAAGGCGGCTCAACCAACAGATAAGACCATATTAGACGCAAAGGGACACAATCGCGCAGAGATTGACACATCACCGCTGCATGTGTGTGAGGGGAGGAGAGGCAAAGACACTTTTCACTTTCATACATGCACTGAAGTCCAGAGATTTTCCAAAGGGGAATACAAACTGGGTGAATGCAAACTTCAGAAGCAGGCGCTTTAGAGATTTTCCTTTTTAAATGTTACACACATGCAAAATGAGCCAACAACAAGAGCGTGCATGTCTGTTGGTGTTAGCAGTGCCATCAACATGACAATTCAGATCATTTTTCAGGAAATATCCTGCTGCATTCTCACATGAGCTCACACTGACATTTTCCAAAGATTTTACATACAGCCCTTAGTATGAGGTAACACAGCTATAATGAGGTTTAGAACATAACTAAGATGATGCTACTATGGGTTTTTAGGCTTAGCTTTAGCTATTGGTTAAGATGAAGCTACAGATGAGGTGTTAAGTGGTACTGAACTGAATCTAGTCCGTGGAAAACCTCACAGGATCCTGTATGTGTGACTGTGCAGCCTCTAAACCAGCGTCTTGAGCTTCTCCTGTTAGCAAAACAAACATGAGGGTGGCTCACTTTGTCCCACCACCGGCAACTTGCTCTAGCTGTTGTTGATTCAACACCACGTCCGACACAGCATGTTCCCTTAACGCGAGGACAGCAACCAAGAGAGAACTGACGAACAATAAACAGAGTAGGGGGGATTAATTTAGAAAAGGAGCAGTCAAGGAGCTAGTCGAAAAACACCACACAGAAAGATGGAGAAAGAAAAGGTTAGAGGGGATTAAAAGGTGAATTGACGCCTGCGTGAAGAGATCCTGAAATTGACTTTTTAACCCAACTCATTTCTAAACAGTTACACAGCTCAGACCCACATAGTTCCATAAAACAAGACTTCACGGACGAGACAAAGAACTGCACTGTGTGGGGAAGGAATTTGGAAACAGTTTGGACTTAGAAGAGAGAAGGAGAAAAAGGAGTTGGGGTAGTTGAGGTTACTTGAGGAGAAGTTAAGAAAGGCAGAGTAGTAGATGGGTGGAGTGAGGAGAAGTGGGAGGGCGCAGAGAGGAAAAGTTCCCGCTCCTACTTTTCCGAGCGGATTCTCCAGCTCAGCAGTGGGGAATGTGCTGGCATACCACAGACCCTGCTGCTGAAAAATGCAGTGATTCCTAACGGATCCACGGCCACACGCACACACACAGTCCAAACGCCTTTCCTATTCCCACACTACTATGGCTGTATTTAACATCACACACTGTACCATGAGCCATAATGTGACGATCTTCAGTCGTTTACACTAAACACTGGCATCAGATGCTGGTCAGGTCACATGAATGAGTCACTGTCTACATTACACCTGTGACGCTGACAGAATTAGTGCGTTTTTTCCACAGGCATATTAAGCCTAGATAGACTCTGACAGAAACTCCAGAAAATGTTGCTCAAGTGTTTCCTGGAGCTGGTCTTTCACATATGAAGATGATTCACATTCACTACTTAAGGAAAACATCTAAATATATGGAACATTCAAGGGAGGCTGTGTAAATCAGCTGATGGCGGGGACATGATGTATAGGTGATGCTCTGTTTCTATCACGTACCATTCACATGTTTCCAGAACAGCCGTCAGAGGTTTAAGGGTTCAGTGTCCTGCCTGAGAACGCTTTGGCATGCAGACTGGAGGAACTGGGGATCAAATTACTTTTCTAATTAGTGGACGATCCACTGGTGCCCCTTATAATCAAGTAATAATTTAAATCATTTTTAATCAATTGTAACAAACAATTTATTACAGCTTCTCAAACTTTGGAAGTCTGACTTCAGTCATAAGTTGGACAAGACACCTTAACACATCTTGGACTGTGGAAAACCAAAAGGGACAGTTTAATCCAAACTGCTTAAGAGTAAAATGCCTTGTAGCTGCAGATTCGAGCAGGGAGCGGGAGGGAGGGTGTATATACAGTAAAAGAGGTGTGGTGCACAAAATGTATGATGTGAATGATCTAATACTGCTGCATCGCCACACCCAAAGGGAAAGAGAGAGAGAGAGAGAGAGAGAGAGAGAGAGAGAGAGACAATGTCCTGACAAGATCTGTAGGCAGGCTCCCACAGGCCCCAACACAAGTTCAGGGGGATGAGAGAGAGAGAGACAGAGAGACAGAGAGGAAGAAGGGGGTGGATACAAGACTTAGCAAGATGGACTGGAAAGTTCACCGGTGTCAACAGGTTTCAACTGAAGAGGAAGAAGAGTGAAGGGAGGGAAGACATAAGCAAGACGAGACAATTGCAAATGCAAAGAACTGGAGAAGGAGGAAAAAGCTAAGGGGAGTAACAGAGGATGACCATGTTGAATTTAAAGGAAAACTGAATTGCATTGTAATCAGAGAAAAACAGTTTGAAAGACAAAGTTTCAGTCAGTATTGGGGGATCAGCTTGACCTTGACCTCAGCCTGACCTACTGACACATAACAGAGGAGAAGCAGTGCTGTTTACTTCTGTCCAGGCTAAAAGTAATGTTTAGCCTTTTCTAAAGGTCAGCTTCAGATTTCAAGATTAATATTAGGACAAGCATCAGCTCTGCTAAAGGAGTGGTGAAACAGAGGTAGAGCAAGGTAGCAAGAGAAAATCTATCCCTGTCCATCTAAATAACCTGTGTCAGTCATCGTGCCTGGGCAGGTGAAGGGTGTGACAGGAAATAGTCAGTTGAGCCATCAAGAAATCAGTCAAAGAGTGGTTCACACTGCTCTCACTGGATGAAAATCTCATGGACACATGCTGCTCTGATCAGGATATTTGGACAAAGGGCCCATTTTAAACAAACATCACTGACACACATCCGTTTTGTGTTAACGTGGAGTACATCCACTTTCTGCTACAACCAGATTTCTTAAACCTCAGATGAATGAAAATCTTATTTCATTGCTGTTCGTCTGTCAACAGGATTACGCAAAAAAATGAAATCAGCTATTTTATTAAGACTTGGTGAAAGGATGGGGTATGGGCCCAGGAAGGACCTCTCAACTTTCTGAAACAGTTCCACTCAAGAGGAGGAAAACGCAATAACAAGCGCAGCAAAATTTTGTATTTCAAAACTGAGCATTAACATGCACACGTCTTATTCTGATGGAAAACTCTTATCCTGGGTCGTGGAGGGGCTACTATTAAACCGTTTTCACATCGTCTCACATTAGAAAGCAAAGAGGAGGGACTAACCAGGTACTGCCCCTTGTTTCAAGCACAGTTACATTTACAGTTTTCTGATGAAAGTATGTTTGTATAGTTTTATTTCCTGTCATCTGAGATTTCGGACTTGCTCTTTGTCCAATGACTCTCATGGTGATATGAGCTTTAGACCAGGGGCTTATACACTGGCGATTAAAATAATCTACATCCAGGGGGCAGCCCCACTGTTTAAACTGGTTATCATCCAAACCTGAGTGTTCAGTCCAAACTTTCCTGCCGCAGCATTCTTCTCTCATAATGGAAACCAGGAGTCGGTATAGAAAATATTACAGGCTGCAAACCCAGGGATCCAACAGCTTAAGGCAGGTTGGATTGAAGACTTCTTCAAAATGCTGCTATGTTTGAAATACTAGAATATTTTCAGAGATGAGGGTATACCAGAACAGGGAAATACCTGGTGCAAGTTGACTTTAATAAAAAATTTGAAAGAGAATCCTAGCCCCAGACAAAACAAGTGCTATTTGCTCACGGTAATGCAAAACACAGTGACAATGCATTTCAGATCTGCTGAATCACTTTGAGATACTGAATTGCAAAAAACTTAAGAGTTTATCAATTTTACCTATAGACAAAGAATTCTACATCTTTTGAGACTTTTTAAGGATCTGCAGAAACTGGAAATTGTATTTTGGGCAACCAAGGACATTCTCGTCCGTCAGGTGGCAGGAAAAAAGAGAAATACAAACCAAGGTTGCTGTCAGCTATTACAGAGGAAACCCATTTCATAGCCGTCTTGGATCATCAGTTGGGACTCCTGGTCAGCTTATAGTGTATGAACCATGGTCTGAGGTGCTTTCATATTTACACTGATGTTTTAAACGGTCACTGTGACGAATGTGTACGTGTATGCTTACACTCCTGGAGTGGGAAGCACCTGTAGGCCTGGTCGTGTTTGTCTGTGTACACGTGTGTCTTTCCCCACAGGAAACGGAAAAGAGCCATCACAGCTACTGGCTACGGCAGCATCCTGCTTCTGTGACTTCATCACACAAGAGCTCTTCACCGTGTCTGACATCACTTTATATCCACCCAGAACCTCATTCAAACCTGGTCTGTCAAGTTCAGACTTCCAGGGGAAGTCTGGAGGAGCCTCAAAGAACCTCCAGGTGAACCAGGGAGATTTAATTGGCACTGATGAGATTAGTTTGCCAATTAACTCTTCCTGGAGTCAAAAGACAGGAGGAGGCACACACGAGAGACAGAGCCCAGCTGTGAAGCTAAGGCAACTGTAGAAGTTGCTGGTCCATTAATGTTTAAGAACGGATGGTTCGTCTGTAGACATTCTTCAATCATAGAGATGATCTGCATTAATCTTGATGAATGAATGCGGTTCAGTTTTCATGTCGCGCAAAGAGAAACTGTAGACGTTTGTTACAGCTCTACAAACTACCATAGGTTTTGGCTATTATTTAAATGGCACCTTGTTGCATGTTGTGACAAATATGAGCAAGTAAAACCTGCTCTTTTCTGGTCAAGAAGAGGCAAGAAGTTGGATGTTATGCTAGCACATGGGTAAAACACTCTGCCCTTCATATTCTTCATGTGACAAAATAAAAGTAATGATGAATGCCTAGCATTTATATTTCTGAAGAAAGAGAAGATATGCTGAAGCTATTCGAGACATTTTGCTAAGATGTGCTCTGTGGGCCACGATGATGATTTCTTTTTCTTTCCTTGTCTCTTTCCCAGCAGTGGGGGAGGTTTCCTCTTAGAAGGACATAGCTGCTTTATGAATGGAGAACAATTCATTGCTATCCTTTACTCCAACCCCCACCTCCTCGCCTGCCTTCCCACTTCCTCTTGACTCTTTCATCAACATCCTCTTTTCTCCCATGCTGCAGTAGTGACTGGTGGTTGGAGGTCTGCAGGAAGCAGGGTGGGGGGCTGAGAGCGGGTAAAATGATTTGCAGTGTACCTGTGAAAGTGTACGTAGAGCTCCAGTGTTGGGAAGGCTCTGAATGTGGCAGTCGCAGCTATGCTGGGAATGTTAGCCTAAGCTCTGCCAGGGTTGGACCGGAGAAGCCCACAACTCTATTTAAGGAAATGGTAGTCAGGGGCCCATCAGCCACTCTCTCTGCGTTTCTATGTCTCTCGCAGTGCTCAGAAGACCCCCCTTCCTTCCTCCTACAAGAATGATAATTATTTTCCTTTGTGGAAGAGAGGTTTATTTCCATACCTGCTGGGAAGAAGGTATGGAAATAAACCCACACACACAGTGTACTTGTGATGTGGTTTTGGTAAGGAAACCATTAAATTGCCCAATGTATCACTATAAATTGTGTTTTACTCCCAAACATCAGCCGACCAAAATCCACCTATGTTAAATAGTAGTCGTTTTTTCTGTACAAGGAGTGTATGACGAGAAAAGCATGTTTGTCTGCAGCCTGTGGCATCCAGAACAGTAGCGTGTACAGTGGAATGTGGATTGTGAGTCTGTGAGTTTGAGATGGACAAGTTTATCCAGCAGCCTCGGTTGTCCAGAGCCTGAGGGATGTAGCTCCAGCATCCGGCTGTAACGCCATGTGAGTTAAAACAACACACACACACACACACACACACACACACACACACACACACACACACACACACACACACACACACACACACACACACACACACACACACACACACACACACACACACACACACACACACACACACACACACACACACACACACACACACACACACACACACACAGAGAGAGAAAAAGATGATAGCACAATAGCCTGAGGCGACGAGAGAGCTACTCTGCAGCATTCACTACAGATCAGTCAGTGGAGGAAGGTGCCAGTGGTTGCGCATGTTTAAAGCATCAGAAATCCTTACAAAAATGTACTTATGACTGCAGTCACACTTGTCTTACACCCATTTTTTTTATCATCCATCCATACTTAGAGAAATAAACCAGGTCCAAACCAGGCTTTAGTTGAGTGTACAGTATTTTCATGACAAGTGATTGACGAGTCCTAAGCAGACACCTGGACTGGACGTGAGCGTGTTTGGCGGCAGACAAACTGCTTCCTGGAGGGGTCTGGTTTTGGATGAGGTCATTTCCACCCACCAGGAACTCAGCGTCTCCTGTTGTATGGCCATCATGGCAACCGTTTCCATGGGGCTCTCACTGGGCTGGTTCTTGCTGATGTCACTTCATCCATCGCGGCCAAAGCCAATCAGAAGTGAATGAGTGTGGTTGGTTGGCGCTTTGCTGTGTGTTAACTGTCGCCGTCCACTCATGCAAGGACAGAGGGGACAGTGAGAGATGCAGCTGAGGCCGGAGCAGCACATGAAGGTTTTGGCTCAGCTGCTGTAGACCAGCAAACTAAAAACGTCCCTGCCAAGAATACTTTTTATTCTAACAGCAGCCCTTCTCATGTTAAGATGTCCTGAGCCTTTTTTCAGCACTGTGTTATGAATAAGAGGCGTTATGGTATTCAAAGACTTAAATAACACAGGGCTCAGATGAGTGAGGTTGAGTCACTTCAGTTTGGTTTATGGTGCAAAAGTAACATCAGATTTCTGTTTGTCATTAATTTAATTCCACGTGTGGTGCAAAGAAAACGTAAACACAACAAATCATATTTTCTGTGACCAGCTTTTGCCTTTAATACTGTGCCAGTTTTGTTCTGAGCATCTCAGAAACATGTTTTTGTCTCTTCTGCCTTTTCACATCATCTTTGTCAGTTTTGCTCATGAGCAAACTTTCTTATTGATTCCAAGCTTTCTGTGATATTCAGTGGGGACTCAGAGTTTTGAACTCAGCAGTTCTGATTGATATATTGATAAAAAAAAAACAAGAATCTAAAACTTAAAGCTAACACACAAGTTTAAACAGCCTCCTTACACAAGAGGTGCACTGTGTGGAACAGCCAGCTGCTGGACAGCAGGGTGGGGACAGGACAGGCCTTGGCAGAGGGTCTGGGGGTGGGGGGAGCAGGGGAGGGATATATGGGGAAACATTATATGCCTGTATGTCTGGTCTGGTCAGGCTGAGACTGACTGGTCATCTATGAAATAAGCTGGTATCCCTCACCTGTTCTCACCCTCTGTGTCACCCAGTTGTAAATTTAGATGGGGTTTTCAACTCAACATTATATTTGTAGTCAGCATTGGGTTGAATTACACATCAATTTCAATTGTTTAAATGTAAGCACTTGTCACGTCTCTTAATTCACTTTGGTTGTAAACACAAGGTGTTTGGTTGATATGAAACTTGGATGCATCCTTAGAGACAAATTCTACAGTCTGTGAAGAACACTAACACAAAACACTCAAATAAGACTCCAGCCAGGAGAAGAATGCGCAATGGACGAAGAACTGATATTGTGTTAGCATGAATTTCCAAAAATATTTGAAACAACTTTGCATGTGTAAAGTAGGCATGTCAGGTGTGTTGTAACAGCCTGGTAGTTATAGTCTACAACCTCAATGAAGACAAGACTCTGAGTCAAACCAACAGATATTCCTCCATACTCAGCTCACTGTTTGAACTATAATGTTCCTCCATGTTTCAATCATAACTTGTGATTGTGCCTTCTAGGTTGAGGGTTGGTGTAAACATACACAGATGACATAGTAAACCAGCTTGGTGGGCAAAGATGCACAGTGAGAAACTAAACCTCCAGGATTTGTGGAGCTCTTGCTATCAGTGACACCTTGTTCGCCTCTCAGAGATAACATCGAGAGCCTGACGTGTCTGAGACTTTGAGTTGCTTCCTTCAGCTTGGAGTCCTTCTGGCAGCAAATCCTCAGCCTGCGTCACTGTCTATCCTCGTTTTCACTCTCTCCCGCACAGTCCCACTCAGATTGAGAGGAGCAAAACAAACATACACAAAAACCCACAAATACACTTGGAAGTAGGAGCTGAAAATCTAATGTCTTTGGTGTAGAGGGCGACGGAGAAAAGACAAGCTTTATTTCATTTTCCCTTCTGGTCCTTTTGGCAGATAGTCCGTCCCCATTCCTGAGGTTCAGTACGAGTTCACAGAACACGCCGTCAACTTCCAGAAATAAACTGTTTGCTCATGCGTGGGTGCGATCAAATAGTTTGGCACCCCGATCCCGAGACAAGAGTTCTCTCTCTCTCCGTCTCTTTCTTTGACAGAATGGTCAATGAGACATTTAAAAAGACAAAAAGGATGTTGACAAATGAGCTGTTATGAGTGCGAAACAAAGAAATTGGATCAGAGCTCCTCTATTTAAAACTTTTAACTCAATGAGAGGAAATATTTATAGACACTATCTTGGCAAAGAAGGCCAGCTCCATCAGAGTTGGGGGAGGGGGGGCATCAGCAGTAATTTGGGTGTTGCACCAGACCATTGTGGCGAATAAGAAGCTGACTGAAAGAAATGAGTGAGAGTGTGAATGAGTTGAAATCTGTAAATGGCACTACTATTCTCTGAGTTTTCATTTTTCCCCATCTTGGCTCCACCCTTTCTTCCTCCTCCCCTCTTCTATACCACGGTGTCCACAGGAGACCTTAGCTCGACTGAAGGTAGAACCAGTTTTCCCTTTCCACTGTGTGCTCCCCCCCTCAACTGGAAAAGCCCCCGTTCAACTCTCTCTGAGCGCCTGACTCAAGTGTGCTACGACGTGCCCACATTCCTAGACAGTATCCCCAACACCGGAACCATTCATCGCCTCGTCCAGGAATGCTGATTTCCAGCCCAGGTTTTCATCAGACCTAGTTTAGGCAGAGAGTGCATCAGGAATTCTCTGACTAATACTAATCCTTACACAACACGCTTTCCCGTCATTCATCTCTCTCTCTCGCTCACTCTCTCTCCCACATGTATGCTTTATATCTCTACAATATCAGACACAGAGATAGTCTAAGCAGCTTCCAAGAGAGTATTTTTTTGCTGGAAGTAATATTTTGACCTAGATTCATACAGCTTTTCCAGTTCAGACTCTGATATTCAATGCCCTCCCACCCATCTACAACCTCTGTATAATTCATGTACTTCTGAAAATCGGTGTATTTAAAGGCGTTTTTCCATTAAAGTGCCAAATCTGTAGTATATAGTAGTATCTAATAATAATCTGCAATAATGGATTTGATAAAATTGGTATAGAAATCAATGAATGGGTTTTGGAGTCCTAGCTGCCGTCAGTCATCATTCACACAGAGCTCTAACTCTGTCAACTTCTCTTCTACAACACAGCTGCTCGTACACATCAACGCCCCCCCCCCACCTTCTTCCCGCTCAAACAGCCTTGCAGGCCAGGTCAGCAGAACACCACACCACACGAAAATGAAGTTAGTCATTCAGAACACCAGAGCCACTGTCCTGTCCTAACCCCACCCCTTACACTAACCCCACACTCGCTGAGAGAGAGTGTGTGTGTGTGTCTTCAGATGGTACTCCGCTCGCTATTCATATTCTCTTAGCTTGATCGGATATGGTCTCTCTTGGGATTGTCTCAAAAGAAGTTTACAGGGGGCAGGACGTTTATCTACAGGAAACTGCAATAGCGATTCTAAACATGGCCATGGTCAAACATTACAATTTAAACCTGTCTGATTCAGCTCTGCCTGTGTGAACCCTGTCTTATTTACTACAACTGCATCTCAAGTGGCAAATAAAGTCACATCACTCACTGGGTCCCAAAACAAGGAGGCCTCTCAGACGATCAGAGAAGTAGGTCACTGAGGATTCCATTCATTTGTACACCGCTTTGAAAATAGTTGCGCTTTTCCACTCAGCCCAAGACTTCCAGCTGCATGTTAACCCTTAAACAGCCTGCACGTCTCATTTCTGCACTGGCAGCACATCACACTGCACTTTTTTTACTCAGCAGTCGTGAAACGAATAATGAAGGGATCAGATTCTGAGAAGGGCTGGTAAATCTGTGGGCAACAAAAGGGTTTTACCTGGCTTTTACCTGGGTTTTACCTGATGTTTACAAGTAAAACAAGCACCCAACCCCAGCTGAGAGCAAGAAATTGGGGGCAGTCTGATAATTCCCCATGTTGTAAAAATCCTGAGGATTTTATTTTTAAAAAATCTAATTAACTTTGAGCATGTTCAAAATAAACAAACTGGTCTAATTCTGTCATAGCAGCAGACCTCTGATATATCCTGGAGTCAAACAAACAACTGCGTTTCTATGTTTTTTCAGAGATACATCAAGAAAGACTAAATTAATCTGTGGCACAAAAAACCTAATATTCCCTTTACATTGCTATAATGAGAAATAATAACAAACTGGCAAATACTCCATAATCAATGCATAACCAGTATTAGCACAGTGAACACTAAACCAATAAATAAATCAGCCTTACCCACACAACCACTCGAGCCAGTCACCACAACATACCAGAGGGATCACGTAACCAGACAACCTTCTCAATCTGCCTCTTTTCAGCTGCATGTGTCCTGACGTTAAGTCTGCAGCGCTGAAACAGGCACCGCTGACCGTCTCTTTTAGCTGAATCAGCTGACGGGACGCAACAATAAACTGATGCAGGTACGAGGAAATCAAAGGGCGTGGCTGACAAATTTGGTATGGATGTTCATCAGGTAGAAACTCCACATAATCAGATTTTTAGAGGATAGAGGGACCTCTATATAAGCATCAAATTTTATTTAAATTTAAACTGATGTTTGTGAATTACAATTACATTCTTTATCAAAAGGTTTTGATAATGACATCTCCTTCAAATGTTTTAAATATCACTTGATGTGACTGCACGTGTTGTTTTCCCATTCCAGGATGGGCATCTGCCACAAACAATCATAATAGTTGGGCATCATTCAGTCCAAAGCCTGACAACATTCACCAGACTGTGATAAAGATGCAGCTGTAACAAGATAGAAAACATATTTTTATATATAATAGCAATGTGAATTAGTTCGAAAACGAATATAAATATAAATATTGGTTCATTATGCTTTTAGAGTGCAACATAAAGCGCTGTTTAAATGTTTGCAGATGGGCTGACAGTGTTGTGTCATAGTCCTATAGCGTGCTTCAAGGTAAATATGCCAAATATAGTAGATTTCAGGTCTTACTGTCCATTCTAACATCACTGCTCTGTGTATCAGTACATATCTCTGGGTACCAATCACAGCTAAATAAAATAAAATGAGTCCTCAACTCTGACGTTTTCGACTCTGACATTTTCAATATTATTTCACAGAAACAACCACAACTCCACCCACGGATGAATTTCTTTAATGCCTCTTTCCACCTACACCATAAATCAAGGCCCCATTACCAGAGAAATGAAGATTCATACAGGATGTAAGAGTGAGATATGATGGTGATTCAAGCTTCACTGCAAACATCACAAACCAGAGTCTCTTTGACTCACACTCATACAATTCACTGTATTCTGTAAAGCAAATAGAAAGACAGACAAAGATGTTTTGTTGTCTCCCCTCTCCCACACTTGAATTTGACTTTGAGGGGAAACTTCAGAAAGTCTCCACTTTCATGTTAAAGGCAACATTTTGAGCTCATATTCAGATTGTTTTACATGTTCAGAAAAAATACTGGAGTCACTGCAGCTCCTCTTTTCAGCCTCTGTCTCCATCACTTAGCCTCTTCAATTTATGGTGTAGGTGGAAAGAGGTCTTAAAGAAATTCATCCGTCCTGACCAAGCCCAGTCTGCTGTGATTGGCCAGCTGGCTGAGTCTGTTGTGATTGGATAACACTTCCAACGTGTGCAGAGAAGTGTCAACATCCGAGTTCGGCTAACCTGAGCTCCATGGATAAAATGAAGCCAAAACAATGTAAACTCTTGTGCACTGAACACTCTCGTAAAGTGTTGCAACTATGGCAGTGAAGAGGTTCAATCGTGGCTTTCTTGTGAATGAGGTAGACAACATATACAGTGCTCAAAACTTGATGTTACAGGCTCTGCTTTTGCTGTCAGGAAATGTATCCAACAACCAATGTCACTGCCTTTTTAAATACAGCTGGATGCTGGGTGATGTCATTGCAGATTAGAGATGCCTTGTACACATGTACTGAATGAAAGCGTAGTCCGAAAACCAAAATGAACAAAACTAATAAAATCAGGGCCAAACGTTTTGAGATGATACCTTTCTGTGGCTTTGTAGGGGGCTTGACCAACCACGAGATGTACAGAGCCATCAACCAGACTACTGAGCTTCAGAGCAGTGTTTCCACAGACTTTTTAGAACTTTAATATTGTAAACCTGGTGAAATCTATGCACCAGGTAATAAGTGTGAGCATCATTGCAGGGCAGAGCCATATCACGTCACCCACAGTTATATGTGCTGCCTCTGGAAGTACAGCGTTAGCCAGCAGATGTGTTACTGCCAGCAGATGTTGCCATGGGTTACACACAGACGCCTGCTCTCCATCACAGCAGCAGCAACACTTCATTCTATTTTTCATGAGCCCAGTCAGTTGCCAGGGTTTTTGTTTCCATGGCCACGCTGCAGTCTGATGCAACAAAAACCCAGCCACAGCACCCCATGGGTGCCTTGGCACGACACCAGCCGGTGTGGGGGGGGGGTACAGCACTATAGGCTGGCACACTGTCTGGCCGAGTGTCGTCTGGAGGCAGCCACAGTGCCAGCTGAGCTAACACTATACACAACCTCGACCTCCTTCCATAATCATTCAGTGGCTGGCAACGGTTCAGCGCAACAATTCACACCATTTCATACCATAAGTGATTCAGCTATTTATCACTCCGGAAGCTTCGGACAGGAAATGCGTGTGAAGCACAAACTTTGTATTTGTGTCACGGTCAGAGACAACGAAGTAGAAATACATCAATCGCATTAATTTTTAATTGCAAGATTTTTTGAAGTGGTGAGATTTGTGAACTGGACTGGTGAGTCTCTTCTGGAACAATTTCCAGTGGTGGGGAATATGTTGAAAGATTAAATGTGGTGTCAAAACACTCTGATAATAAGAAGAATATGAGAATATGAAATGATGTGGTAGTAAGAGAGATCTGTAAAACAAATTAAAGCAACATGATGCAATTTTTTTTACGCTAAAACAACAGCTTCAAGATGAATTTGATGGTTCAGTGACTGTGAATAGAGAGCATTTTCCTCTTTCACTCCCACTCCTCACCCCGAACGTCTCCTCTTGCTGCGTAGCTTTAGTGAGCAGCATGATTTCCTGTGAGAAGTATTGAACTGACTGCTGACCGTCAGAATCAGGTCCAGCAAGTAAAGCTGAACTGTGGATCGGTTAAAAAGAGTTTATCTCCAATATTCAGCTGGAAACTTTTCACCCATTGGCTTGTCGTTCTGTTCTATCACTGTACACACTAAACAGATGATGCAGCAGTTGACTGTCCTACCTGGGTTGTTGGCCTCTCCCTCCAGGACCTGCAGTTCGGTGCACTCGGCGAGGGAGTGCTCCAGACACAGCTGCAGGAAGCGGGCCTGGGTCCGGCTCACCCTCTTCAGCAGGGATAACAGAGCCACCGTCTGCTCACACTCGTTCCACCCCTTGAACCAGCTGGCTAGGACGCCCACCTGATCACGAAACATCATGGTCTGCGAGGCGAGGGGGTTGAAGGGAAGACTGACTGTGGTGCTGGGGATGGGGTCGGGCAACTACACTAAAGGTTTGGAGAAAACTGGCAAGGTGGACACTGGTCCTATCAGCTTAGGGAGGGAGGTGTGCTGGTGTGAGGTTCAGCTGAAGCACTGTACTGCCATTCTTAGCTTTGTCATTCTGAGCAGGAACAGAAGCCTTTAAGAGCCCAAATGCGTTTTCACCCACAGCCGGCGTTGAATGTAATCCTGCAGGAGATGTTTCTGCACCGTCCTAATCTCCGCTGGTGCAGGTGGGGGGGGGGGGGGGGGGACTGCATTATTTGGGGGGGGGGGGGGGGGGGGGGGGGGGGGGGGGGGGGTTTGAAACTGCTCCTCTAGCAAGGCATTAGGAGATATGAGCTGCTCTAGGCTGCTTAGTCGCTCTCTCTCGCAGGGATTGATATTTGATGAGTCAGCTCTCTTCCAGCACACGCTGTGTCACATCAGCTTCAGCCTCACTGGCATTTCTTCCTTCAGGGAATCCCTCGCACGCCTGCAGGAGGATGTTAGAAGTCAGGGGAAGGAGGAGGGGGGGGAGAGAGGAAAAAACAAATTTAAACACACAATACTCACTGTGGCACGTCCCTCCCTCTGTTTCATGCACATGCGGAGACTTTTTCACACCAGCCTCAGTGGGACTGCGACAGTGCAGCGTCCCTGTTGCTCCAGTCCCACAGACCTGGTGCTGCAGCCAGAGTCCAGCCTTCATTCACTACAACCCATACATGCATTTATAGGTCGCCTCCTCGCCGTCGACTGTGCGCAGGCTTGCGGCTTGCATTCACCGCCGAGACCAAAATAAACAAAATTTCGTTTCTGGTATCCACCCATTCCTAAAAATACAGCTGTGGGTTGCGGGACGCTGCATCCCGGGGGTTTCCAGAGGGAGGACGCCGGGTGTAGGGACGGCGGAGGCAGGCAGGGTCGATGGGGCTGTGCCCTGCTGGTTCCCTCCGGTCTCTTTAACGACAAGTTCTAGTGCCGCGAAGCTGCTTCTTAAGAACCGGGCACCGGCGCCGGTGGGGAGGAGACACTGCGGGGGAAGCTAGCAGCAGAGCCCGGGCTCAGGGTGCAGCGTTAGCCGCTGTCTGTCACCGCCTCTCCGGCTCACACACGCTCACAATACTGGTGAATATGAATAAATATAAATACACGGGGGGAGTTTGTTGAAGTAGAACTACGTATAGATATTACACCACCCATTTCTCTGAGTCTTCTTCCACCCACTGCGAGTTAGCGAAGTTAAAAGACCAACGTGAACGGACACAGATTTCACAAAACCGCCATTAATTTAAAAAGTGGTTGACATTAAAAGCGGCTCATTTTGTGCGTATGAATACATATCTATGCAGATTTAATCTGTACCAACAGAGAGGAGAGAAAACAACGAGCTCCAGAAAGTTGACTTTTTGAATAATAGCTTTGAGGGAGGACGGTTGGAGGCGCCGGCCTCAGCTCGGCTCTTACCTCTGGGCGCGGTTCTCATCGCCAGGCGGGTCTGTCTCGGGACGGCCGACTCGCTGAGCTGGTTCTGGGGGAGCTGTGCCCCTTTCACTCCGGGTCTGAGGGATTTGCCATTTTGAACTAACTTTTCCTCCGTCTCTCCCTCTCCGGCTCGGAAAGACGCGGTTAAACACCCGGAACCCAGCGGGTCACTTCCGCATGTGTCTTTCAAAATAAAGCTCAAAGCCCAAATGTAAATATTGTTTTACGTTTTATTGCCATGACAACCTTATTCAAGCTGCACCGTGAACTTCAAATGTGTTGCTGATACAAACTTTACTGGTTTCGGTGCTAAAGGTTAGGCCAAGTAAACAATGACAATGTTTTAAAATTGACTGTCCAAAGTTAAGTAAATCACATGTATACAGCATCTTTCTTACATAAAATATGTCTCAAAATACTTCCAAAATAAAAAATAATTATGCATAGAAAATACTCATGTCAGAAACAAGTACCACTAAACAATACACTCTCAGTTTCAGGATTTCCTGCAGCTTGCGCTGTGTTTCTCTCAGTGTCTGTGTTCGTATTTACATCAAAGCAAAAATCAATAAATGCTTTTAAATCATTTACTCGCCCTCGAACCACCGTTCGATATATATATTTCAGTGCTTTTATTCTGAAGACAGAACCAGTCGTGTTCCGGCAGTGTTTCCGCCTCTTTGACGCAGACGGTCTCGCGCTGCTCGTTTCCACATGCTAATCATTAACAGGAGCATGACGTCAGCGGCTTGGCAGCGCGAGGGAGCACCAAAATAGAGGGGGCGGGGGTGTAAAGGGTGAGAGCCTGAGAGTCGAATGAACTAATCACAATCTGAAGTCGAATCTCATTTATACAATTTAAAAAAGTATATGAAACTTTCCTTAACTTCAAACTGTCATACAACTGTCAGTACATTATTTTATTTTGTATCTTCTTTTTACTTCATTTATTATGATCCTAGTTTTGCTCCAATACCTGTTACTACTATTGCTATTATATAGATAGATATTTGATTTATACCAAACTGGGAAATTGAGGACTAATACTACTATAATAATAATAATAATACCAATAATAATGTAACACAATATCGTGTATGAAACCGTTTCCATGACATTGATGACACATTACCGTCTGAAACTCGAAAATATTTTTTATGGTTTTATGATTTTATTGTAGAAGGACGGTTGAAATGGACTAATCTACTACCACACCGCCACGAGACGAGAAGAAGGCGATGGAGCTGAGCTTTTAAAATCCTTTATTCTGACACAGGAAACTTTTACTGTAGCTGGTGTGAGCCCCAGTTTTCCATCTCTGAGGTGTGTGTGGGTTGACTCAGCTGCAGAGTGAATTCCCTCCAGCAGAGGAAACTCCCTGGTTCTGTGTTTGATCCGTGAAGGAAACAGATGACGTCATGTTGGATACGCTTTCCAGAAAGAGTTTAG
The DNA here is from genome assembly GCA_016785235.1 of Pseudorhombus dupliciocellatus. Classification (NCBI taxonomy): domain Eukaryota; kingdom Metazoa; phylum Chordata; class Actinopteri; order Pleuronectiformes; family Paralichthyidae; genus Pseudorhombus; species Pseudorhombus dupliciocellatus. The sequence goes on along the minus strand of JAFBJW010009053.1, from coordinate 1,256,430 downwards.
ATAATAAATGAAGCGACAACACATGGAACCTGGTGTATACTGTTTGCATCTTCTTTATGTTTTTTTTGTTTTATATATAATAAAACACAAGATGACCTTTAGTTAACTTCAACTTTGCTTTGTTTCCAGTGCATCTGTTCATTTAGTTTTTATCCTTTATAAACTGTGGCTGGTAAACATGCAGATACAACAACAGATTTCAAGAAATAATTCAAGATATGTAAAGACTCAAGTGTGTTTTTGTTTACCACTGAGTGCAGATTCTCTCTGTGTTCATGCTGTTAATGGGTTGTACATTTGAGCACCTTGCGCCTTTAAATCAAAATCAATCAATGTGTGTAGTTTGGCACCACTGTGTGTCTGACGTGTGGTATCACACCAACACACACATTTCAATTTAAATCAAATATAAAATAATGGGGAATTGTTTAGACTTTGGAACCAGCACGTTTTTCTTGTCATTCCATGACGTCATTGACATTAACCTGCAGTGAATCGTAATATAAGACATCGGTGAAGAAGATGCCGCAGCCCTGAAAAATGACTCATATCTGTATGAAACCAGATGAAATATTGATGATTATTGATGTGTGACGTGGTTGTGATCGATCAGCTGATCAGCATCCATCAGTCACGTACCACACGTAAAGTGGGCTGGACACGAGGAATCACCAGGAAACTGCAAGTTCGAGCACCGCCTCCTCCTGCTGCTCTTCACGTCTTCTCAGTGTGTGTGGAAGAACACTGTGGATCTGAAACTCTGTGTGTGTATTATCAGAAGAAAAGGAGGTCGCGATGAAGCTGCTGCTCCTCCTCCTCCTGCTCCAGATGTGCAGCTCTGCGGACAGCAGGTGTTTCTGTGAGGTTAGGTGAACCTGGTCTGTTCTCCGTTGTTAGCTTTAAATGTCTTGAAACAATCTTCACGACAGTCTGTGTGTCCACCTGAGTTCAGCTCCCACCACAGTCATCTTGTCATTCAGTTAATTCGGTTTTAACATGTTACTTCCTCTTCCTCTGCTGGTGTTTTCCTCTGCTGTTGCGCCCCTCAGCGTTTAAAACACAGTATTGCATGATGTCGCCTGTGAACTGCTTGAACATTAAAACAGATTTTTTTTTAAACTATAGAACTGTTGTTATCTCTACTAGTATTAAAATTGAACGCAAGTTTGGTCCCTATCTAAATTGTATTTGTTTCGAATTTTTTCTAAACATTTCAGTTGTAAAGTAAACAAAGGATTGTATTTAAACCGATTTTTAGGAAGTTGCGATTGTAAACCACTGCTGGGAGATTATGGGCAGTAACTATCAGATATCTATTTAGTTAGTTTAGTTTAAAGACTGGGTTGTTGTGATTTTAAACTCTTTTACTTGATGATTAACTTGACAAAGTGAAGAAGTGCTATGGCCTCGTGAAAATCTCGTCTTGACTTGTACGAGGGAATAAACATGTTCATTAAATCTGCAGAGGAGGAGTCGTGTCACGTATCATTTTCCTCTCATTTAAGGTCACAGGCGACCTGGAGGACTGCGCCTGTGACGTGGAGACGATCGATGGCTTCAACAACGAGAAACTTTTCCCCAAGCTCCAAACACTTCTGGAGTCTGACTATTTCAGGTTCTATAAGGTAAAATGAACACACACACACACACACACACACACGACTACACAAAGCATCTGATCTGTTTCCTGTGCAGGTGAACCTGAATAAGCCGTGTCCGTTCTGGACGGTGAGCGGTCACTGTGGTCTGAGGGACTGTGCTGTGAAGGCCTGCGCTCCTGTGAGTCACTTGGTTTCTCTTCTGGTGCTGGTTTAAGTTTCAGTGATCGTTTCAGTTTTGAGCATCCACACCAGTGAACTGCTCCTTCTACTAAAGACAAATCAAAAATTGTTACATCAAAATAAGAAATGATTTAAACTCCATTTTGACTCATCTGACCAGCCTGAGGAAAACAAATCACCTTCATTCACATCAGACTAAAACTCTGCCTCTCCTCAGAATGAAGTGCCAAAGGGGATCAGATCTCCGTCCCACAACAAGGTGGGTCCAGAGACACAGAAAAATAAAACAGAGCAGAGTTGTAATGATGGTTAATGATGTGCTCAGTATTCAGCAGAAGCAGACGAGCAGCTGGATGAGTGTGAGAAGACTCAGCATCTCGGAGCTGTGGACGTTTCTTTAAGGTGAAGATGAGTTCACTGTTCTCATGTTAGAGGTAGAAAGTGTATTGTGTGCAGTACAGTTCACTGAGCCATCGTCCTTTTTAATGGAGGAGAACCTGATTTTATTTGTCTGTTTTGTTTCCCAGTGAGGAGACCAGGGAGGCTCTGCTGAACTGGAGCAAACACGATGACGAGGCCGAACAATTCTGTATGACTGACGGTAGGACTCACTCCGTCAGTCGAGCCAGTGACAAATTTTTATTTATTCAGAGTACTTTTGCGCAAAGCAAACAAAATATTTTCTCTGAATGTAAAGAATAAAAAAACAGGTCTTTTAGGAAACATAATTCAAATAATAAAAATGTTTTGGGCACATAATGGAAAGAATCTTTACATGTAGGTATTTAGAGAACATAAGGACAGAAGGAATTATTGGTTCAGATTAAAGTCAGTGTGACCTCCTGCTGGCCTTTTTCTGTTACAGACGAAGAGTCTCCGGACTCCCAGTACGTCGACCTGCTGCTGAACCCTGAACGCTTCACAAGCTACAGAGGGCCCGAGGTGTGGAGGATCTGGAACAGCATCTACGAGGAGAACTGCTTCAAGTAAACAGCCCTGGAAAATAAAACAATTAATGCTTCGATTTATTGTAGTAATTTACATCCACTTATTCACTGTGATGGTTTTATATTATCTAGCCGTGGAATATTCATACTAGTTCATCTTCTTCCTCCCAGACCTTATACTGTCAGACGACCTCTTCAGAGCAGCTCAGGAGGTGAAGGTAAACTCACCAGACATCGCACCACGACTCGCTTCACATCGATCCTCTTGTTCTTCTTGTGTGATCCCAACTTCTGGTTCATTTTTGCAGCGAGGGCCTTCTACAGCTGGCTGGAAGGTGAGGAGGGTCGATTGATACGGGCGTTGCTGTGTTTGTTTTGTTAACTCCGCCCCTCTCTCAGGTGAGTGTGTGGAGAAAAGAGCTTTCTACCGCCTCATCTCCGGCCTCCATGCCAGCATCAACATCCACCTGAGCGCCAGATACCTCCTGGAGGGTGAGACCGAAACACACAAACCCTCGCTGACTCAATCACAGGCTTCTTCTCTTCGTTTTTTATTATTTCCTACATTTCTCTTCCATCCCCAGACAGCTGGTTTCAAAAGAAGTGGGGCCATAACGTCTCCGAGTTCAGGCAGCGCTTCGACTCGGAGCTGACGGCTGGCGAGGGGCCCAACAGGCTCCGCAACCTCTACTTCCTGTACCTGATAGAGCTGCGGGCGTTGGCCAAGGCTCTGCCGTTCTTCCAGCAGCCGTCGTTCCAGCTGTACACCGGCCGAGCTGAGGAGGACCAGAGACACAAAGAGCTGCTGCTACAAGTCTTGAAACTGGCCAGGTCAGACTGTGGCCTGCTGTCATAATACCAAGAGTCCTGTTGCTGTCTATCAAGGTTCTGTATAAATACAGGTGTATACTACATTAAGAGATCTGGATCTCTTTTGTGTAATTCAGATATTTTATTTTATAAATACATTTATATTCATCATAGATTTATGATTAAATTTTTAATTATGTAAGGATGCAATCAAATACTGATAAGACTGATAAAGTGATACCTTTAATATGTTGCATTAGAATCTTTTCTCTTTTCTCATTTGTTGTCACCTCCCTCTCTCTGTCCTCACTCCTCCAGATCTTTTCGTCTGCACTTTGACGAGACGTCTCTGTTCGCCGGCGACGAAAAGGAAGCAGCTAAGCTGAAGGTCGGAAACTACACGTTAAGTGACATATATTGGAAGCTTTGTTGTGTCTGAGCACTTTTATACGTGTTTGTGTGTGTGTGTTACCACCAGGACGACATCAGATTGGCCTTCCTCAACATCTCTAGGATCATGGATTGTGTCGGCTGCTTCAAATGTCGACTGTGGGGAAAACTGCAGGTGAGACGACACTTGAGGAAAAAGGTTTTAATGTTTAATAAGTGATCGTTTTTATTTTAATTTACATTTCAGTCTTTGATGAAAGTTTAAATGGCGCTGAAACAACAGTCAGATCAGTATTTATATTGACAAGAGCATTTAGATTTTTATTTGCTCTCTCTCTCTCTGTGTCTGTGTTGTCGTCAGACTCGGGGATTAGGCACAGCGCTGAAGATTTTGTTTTCAGAGCGACAGATTGAAGCTCTGCCCACAGTAAGCGACCAACGACCCAGATTCCAGCTCAGCCGCCAGGAGATCGTCTCTCTGCTCAACGCCTTTGGGAGGTGAGAGCCCGGCGAGAGTGAAGGATAAATATCATCCCATGATTATATGCTATCATTTATGGGATCTGGATCATGTCCTCTGGACTCAGTGAGAAGCCAATATTTCTGTTATTTTTGTCTTAGTACCACCTGAATAGAAAGATAACCTTTCTTTAAACATCTCACAGGATTTCTACAAGTGTCCGGGAGCTGAAGAACTTCAGGACGCTTTTATCAGAAGAGCGGTGACGGTGTGAAAAGGCGTCTCCATGCATTGTTTCCTCTGTTCCTCTGCTTCAGACCTGACGGTTGTGGCCTGGAGTCATCGAACACACCACAGCTGCCTTGTCCTGAGAGTCAACAACGGATGTCATGGTTCAGCATTCACAGACACACCTGTCTGCTGGACTCAACTAAGGAGCACAACTATTTCTAAGAACATATCTGACCTAAATTAAACAGGCTGAGAAGAAACCGGAATAAAAATATTTTGTATTTATGATCAGATTGTGGACATTAACACTGTGGATTCGTTTTCTCTTCTCTTTCCTTTTTTTTGCTGATGTGCTTCCATCTTGCAGCAGAATTTATCTCCTTTCATTTAAGCCATAATTCTACGCTGATACCACTTAGTTCAAATTGAATAATGTCCACTCTGGTTTCCTTTCTAAAATAATGAGAGGCACCTTAAAAGCCACTGTATATTTCTAACTTGTAATAATTATTAGAAGTGTTTTTATGCTGAATTTATGCCTGATGTTTCTTTTTCATACATCTGATGAATACAGCTTTCATTTATCTTTCTTTATCGTGATAAAATTAAATCTGAAGTTTTGATCTCAAGTTTTTCTGCATTTTAATCTTACTGTCACCTCTTACTGAAATGTCAGTCTATGACAAACATTTCAAACATATTTATTGTTTTTATAAGATCATCTGTGTTAATCCTCTTATGTAGCTGCTTTACCCTGTTGTTGTGATTATAGTGCTTTCCTGAGGATGGCGCTGTTTGTATAGAAACATTATTTCCAGGCCTCATGCCGCTGCAGGTAAAAACAAACTCTTCTCAAAAGAAAAGAAAGTGAAATGTTGAACGAGGGATGTAATTAGGGTTGAAGTGAAAAACTAATGGTCAAACATATATTCACTTTGTGTTTGAACATAAATTCTGAATAATTAAACTTCTCTGTCATTCGTTTTAACTCTCGCCTGAATGAGCTGATCTGTTGAATCACAAGTAGAATACGACACAGACATAATATAAAGTTGTTGTTTTCCAACAGTTCCTAATTGAAAAGAAATGAATGAGAATGTTTTGTAATAACGCCACAGGAAAAGGCACCATGAATAACAAAGACAGTGAAGGCATCATGGTGGACACTGAAGGGTTACATTGTGTAATAGGATGAATGATGTTGTGTTGGGCCGTGAACGCACCACAGGGGGCTGTGAAGGTTAAGCTGTGCAATGGGATGACTGGAAATTATGTTGGGCAGTGAACGCACCATCGTGGGCAGTGAAGGGTTAAACTGTGTAATAGGATGAATGAGATCGCGTCGGACCATCAACGCATCATTACAACAGACGGCAGCAGACGGAGGAGGAGGAGGAGGAAGCTGCTCCTGTGCATAAACAACACCAAAACGCTCTTTTATTGCTATTTCCTTTTCCTTTTCTTTGCTCGTCTTCCCCTGGAGGAAACTTCCCGTTTGAACGGAGCGGAGCAGGAAACAGTCGCCGGAGCAGGAGGCGCCTTCTCCTGGTTTCATGGCCGAAGAGGAGCGGCGTGTGTCTGTGGAGAGAAGTGGAAACATGTCGCTGTGTGCGGAGGATTAAAAAAACAAGGAGGGATATTTTCCTTTGTAGAGAACCGACGAAACTCGGCTGAACTTCAAAAGAGGAGGAGGAGGAGGAGAGGAGTTTTCAGTCTGATCTCCTGCTCGGAGGGAAACAGGTAAGTGACCTCACCTGCTCATCAACACGCTGCTGCTGCCACCTGTGAGTCAGTCACTCCAGGGCCCTGCACAGTCAGCTGCAGGCACGACATCTGATTCTCATTTCAATTCTAGACAACTTAAAATTAAAATGAGTTTCAACATGAACTCTGTTTCAAACCTTCAACTAGATATTTGGTTCTGTGTCAAAGAAAAATAAAAGTGGAATATTTTAGGGTTCGGGATCCAGACCTGGTTCAGTTTGGTCTCCATGATGTTTCCACCCCCTGTGTTAATCCAGTCCAGACCTGACGAGTGTAGCTGGGTTTTAATCTTGGTCCACTCAGAATCAATAAACCCGGAACAGCTCAGAGCACTGACTCCCGCTGACGACTCCAGTCTCAGCGTGATGGGGTTTTGTCTCCATGAGTCTTTCCGGACGCGGGGAGAAACACTGATGGCACAAACTACGTGTTTAGCTCATCCAAAACTCTTTAAACTGTCCTTATGGTTTGAGGAACCCAGGAGACACATGAGGACACACCAGTGGAACAGGCCTCCGCCTGATCCGAACATGAGAATTCAAGAGAATTTTCTGACCTTGACCTGTGGTTTGGGTATTCTCCTCTAGGTTTCTGTAAATGAGTTAGCAGTAAAATACATACTAATGTAATACTCTGTAAATTCACTTTAACTTGTGGTGAATATTTACGCTAATATCTGTGCTAACGTTAACATGCTACATTTACCAAAACGCTGTGAAAACCGAACATAAGGACAGAGGTTAAAACTTCAGTCATTCTGCTCCATCACTTTCCCAGTTTAATGTTATTTGTAAAGCTGCATCGAGTAGTTCGTCACCAGTAGGGGGCAGAAAACCAACCTCCAACACGTTTATTTTGGGCCTTGAACTGAACTTTCGTAAATGATAAAATATGAAATAGTAGAAGTTGGCAAACAACGTGAGGATGAAGGATTGAAGTCGTTAAAATGTGGTTTGAGGAAAAGTTTCTTTGTGGGAGTAAGTTTTCATAATTACAGTCACATGATTTCACAATGACTTGAGTCAGAAGACATTTGAGAATCATCTCCCAGCTGCTGCTCTTTTCCTGCTTCCACTTACTAAATTATTATCTGTCTGTGGTCTGTTGGTTAATAGCGATCCTCCTCGAGTAGGGGGTGTAGGGAGGCCATGACAAGCAGCTGTATTGTAGTAGGATCCACTGTGGAGGTGGGACTCCCCCCGTCCTTCAGGGCTTCAAATCCTGCAGAGCGAGTGGAATTTCATGGAAACATGAAATACGTCATTGCAGAACATTAACTTGCTCAGTCTGTACACTCGGTTTCTGCCTCTGTCTTTCTGAAAACTTTTTCACACAAGTTGTCAAATTGTCAGATTATTCCTCCATGATGGAAACTTTCTGTGCCGCGCACGTTATTAACACACTCACAGTTTTCTTCACTTGCTAGCCGATTCGGACTGAAACAACTTCTGCCTCACAGTTGTTTCCTGACATTATTTTAGACTTGGTGATGTTCAATGATTTAATTTGTTATTTACTATTAGCTGGAAAAGATTGTCAAAAGAAGTATCATTGAAATAAAATGATCCAATAGAGGTTGAGAATGAAGAGATGTTTGCTTCAAAGCCTTTGATTTGAGACTGAACAATAACTATGTGCAATAGGTGTATTTAATATTTTTAGAAAGAAACTGTAAGAAAACTGAAACCTATAAATAAATTATATTTGAATTTGCATTTAGACAAATGGTGGTTGGAGAGGCCGTCTCAGCTGTGCTCAGATTTTCTAGTAACTTTCAACTAACTAGTTGATTAAACGTCTCAAAATTATGAAAATAGTTGTTGTAGCATCATTCTGTCTGGAACTTTTTCCTGCAAACAAAACAAGTCAGGAGTTGTCGAACTGGGATCGAAAGCAAACAGCAGGAGAAGCAGCTTCTGGGTTGATTCCGTCTTTTATCAGCAGTGGAACTGGTCGAGTCCTGCAGGCTGCTGCAGAACGGGGGGAGGTGGAGGCGGGCCCGGCCCAACATGGCCTCAGTGATGTGGTTCTGGTTAGAAAAGAGGCTGAGAGTGTGGGAACAAGGCTGACTTGTCCCTTTCGGCTCTGCGCAACTCCTCCTCTCCTCTGCTGGAGTGAGCCCTGCACAGATATATCATTTCAAAAACAAGAAATATTAATCTGTACACTGGTTTATCAACCAGTGTACTAGTTATTAATGTGTTTGCTGGTCTATTAATCTATTCACTGGTTTATTTATCTCTCTATATTCAACAGTTACTCATAATTATTTATAATAACCTCTGTGATTAAACTGTACATTTAAATAATTATATTCACAACATCCTCACAGTCTTTGCTCAGTGGTCTTTCTGTAATATATCCATATATTACCATCATTATAATGTTCATTATGTAATGTTGTTTATGTATGTGTCTGACCACTAAGTGATTTTGGGTCGATTGGTCATTTGTGGTTTGGTCTTTTTTTTTATTTAAACCTGACACTCTCATCTCAGCTCGTCGTGCACGCAGGTAAATTTAGAGGTGTGAGTGAACTGCTGTGACCTCCCAGTTGATCTCCCTCTCTTTCATTAGCCGCTCGCTCACGGCTCCATGTGTGGCATTTCACCGCCGGCTCCAGAATGTGCCACCTTCAGGCAGCGTGGAGCCATATAACCTGCCGCTGGCCGCTGTGGGGATCTAACCGCATGTCGCTGGCCGCTCCGCTGTCTAACAAACCTCTCTGTGTCCCTCTCTCTGCTGCTGCTGAGGGATCTTCCTCTCTGCCTCTGTCTCTTATTGTCTCTCAGGCCCGCGGAGACAAAAGGCTGTCTTCTGCTTGGACGTTTGTCCCACTGTTTTCTGTTTGAGGTAAGTTCTGCTGTTTGCTTTGTGTTTCAGTTGTTTATTAACCACTGGTGGAAATGCTGGGTGAAGATTGTGACGTTTGACTGGAGAAAAATACAAAATGCTCCTAAAGAGTTAAAGAGCAGGTTTTGTGTTTTTATTCAATGCAGGATGGTGTTTGACAGAAACTGAGATAAAACAGTTAAGGTCTTATTTTGTGTGTCTTTAGTCTTATATACACATACACACACACACACACTGCAGCTTACTAATGTTTGCAAATGCCATCATTCCAGTGTGAAATAACCATCAACTGTTAAAAGTCCAAACTTATTTACAGATATAGTCTAATCTACATTTTTAGATGTGGATAATTGGAGGCAGCATATCCATGCTCATATCTCATGAGTCAGGATGATGTATTTCAGTATTGGTATTTTGTCCCACCCTGAAAACAGACTGTTCATCACTTGGCATATTGTCCTTCCGTAGTCGGATTAAAGCTCAGCACAGTTTGAAAAGCAGCACCCATGATTCACACAGTTGGTTTTGTCTTCCCAGACATATCCGTAAAACACAGTGGAACTAAAGTTGTGTTTTCAGGACACGCAAACATGAGACAATACAACAAAGCAGCAGGTGTTGCCATGACGCTGCTGGGTGTGTGTTGGTGTTTTCTTAAAAAAAGCTTTAAACTGTCTGGCACTCAACATCACGTTGAGTCTGTTAAAGCTGCTCTCTGCAGCCAGATGTTGGCCTAGGAGCTGCAGCTGGAGCGCACCAGTCTAAACACCAGAGTCGGTGTTTGGATGCTCGGAGGCTGCAGGTTGGTACCTCCAAACCAAAGGTGCTGGAATGCAGGCGGGGCGCCACAGCTTACGGACTAATGCTCGTGCAGTTCACCACATGCTCGGTATACGTGTAAGAGCAGCGAGCTGAGGCTGCTGGGAAACTGTTGCTGTACATTAATCAGATTAATGACTGTGAGTTTTCCAGCGCAGCTTATAAGGTCTGGCCGGCCTCTCTCTCTCTCTCTCTCTCTCTCTCTCTCTCTCCCTCTCTCTCTCTCTCTCTCTCTCTCTCCCTCGGCAGCTCGCCCCCCCCCCCCCCCGACTGGCCTGACCCACTTCTCCACAAACCAGAGTCTCCCCCTGTCTCACCCTTCCTCCCCCATCCACCCTCCTCTTCGCTGAATCCCAGCAGATAAAGCCGTGTTGTCTGTTGATTGTTTTTGTGTTCGTGAACAAAGACGTCGCGTTGGTTTAAAAAAAGATGAGCGTTAGTATTAAATAGATGAGGGAATGAAACCAGCTGGTTATTCCTCTTTGGTCTACTACAGATGATTTGATTGATTACCAGATATTTTTTTAATGTTAGATGATTGAGCATTTGCAAAAAATCATTTCTCTGATGCCACAGTTCAATTCTAATAAACAGACTATATGAAAATCAGCACAACATCTTAAATCTTAAAATTATCACCGTCACCTCACGTGTTATTGACAGATTGATCAACAGAGGGCACGACCTGCAGGGTGATCGATAAAGAAAATAACGTTTAGTTGCGGCCTGACCTGCTGTTTAATGCCGTTTAAGAGCAGCTGTACCGGAGTCATGGCATGAAAAGTGCTGAGTCAGCAGAAACCTGACGCCTGCAGCAGTTTTCAATTTATTCAGAAACAGCTGTTGATTCAATATACCACTTAAGGTGAAGCTTTGGAGGATCAGAAGAAAATACTGATCACGTGTTTCATTTTTTATTACTCAGCTTTGCTACTGAACTGGAAAAAAAACTTTCTCCTTCAAACCAATGGTGAATTGGCTCGATTCATCCTGCTGGTGTCCGTATTTACGTTTGAGCTCCACCGAGTTTTCTGTTGTGGCAACAGCATCAGAAGCTTCTTGTTTGTGTGGATGCTGTCCAACCTCTTCCTCTCCGTCCTGCACTCATCCATCACAGACTCCATCTTCTCCTCTCATCTTTCATGGCCTCATTTCTTCCATCACTGTTTTCCCCCTTTCTGTGGCCTGCGCTGGGTCGAGCATCAACCTTAAGCTTTTCAGTACTTTCACATGGTTCAGGGAGCAAATGAAAATCAACCCAGGCGTAGATAAGGAGAATTATCTGCACAGAGATTAGATTTTGTCATTGTCCATTGTTTGTTCGGCAGCAGGATGACACAAAACCTGCTGAGCGGATTATTATGAATCCTGCCGGAAGGACTGGATGTGGGTTAAGAACTTTGTTTAACGTCAAGAGATCCCTTGGTTTCTAATTTCCCAGGGAATCATTTGTTGCTCTGGGTGGATGAACGGCAGAGGTGAGAGCTGTGAGAGCTGTGTGATCTGAGTGACATCCTCGTGGATTTGTCTTTTTATATAAGAAATATAAGCAGTGCTGTGCCCATTGTTGCATAATCCAGAGTTTGTGTGCGTGTGCCAATACAAAATAATCACAATGCTATATTAAAAGTAAAGGATCATTGGTTATCTTGTTCCATCGCCACCAGAACAAGCGTCAGAACCAAAAAATAACGCTGTATGTGTCGCAGTGCCCTCTGAAGTAAAACCATGTTTCCTCTCATTTGTTGGACATGGAGACGATTTAAGAAACATTCCTGAAGGCATTAGTCAGTGTACAGGACGCGTGTGCATATAATCCTGAACTCGTTCAGAAGCAGCTCGATGTAACCAGGTTTTTTAGAGCTGAACAGGCAAATAGATGGTAAAAACATGGACAAACTTAACTTTGTTTTATTGTCATTATTAGTTTGTCTGTTATTTTAATATGTAACCCAACAACTGCAAAACCAGTTCCCCAAATATGTTTTATGTTATATGTTTATTGTAGTTCCTTCTTACCTCACTGGTGTTTGTCCAGTGTTTTGCTTTTAATCAGGTATGTGATGATAGAAACACGATTGTTCGAGTGCAGCAGGACCTCGATAACGTGGCTCAGTCAATATTCCACAGACTTCGAATGCCGTCAAGAGCACAAAGGAGCGTACAGTGGATGTTTTGGCCACATAGTATAAAAACAGAGCTGCAGTCTTGAAGTTCGAAAACGCAAAACAATAATTTGCAGAGATTTTGATGCTGTTACCTGAGGATTCAGTTTAGTCTCAACTTTTTCTGTAAGATTGAATCTTCCCAAACAGGGTTTTAGAGTTTAAAACCTTCAAAGCCTTTTTTTCAGTTTTCAGAACGTATTTTTTTTTTGTGTGTGTGTGTGTGTTTCTTTGCGGGCGAACGTGTTGTGGTGAAGCTCGCCTCTGTTGACTCACCTCCAGCAGGTTCACTGCAGCAACAGAACAAGAGGTTTGAGCTGCCAAGCCAGCGTGCTTTCAGTGAACCACACCCAGATACTGACACACACACACACACTGCAGGATATAGGAGTAGTAATTAGTGATCCATGGTGAAGTCAGTTTTCTCAAATACTCATGTTCTAGCATGCTGGTGCCAGATTCTTCTGCCGTTAGCATACTTAGCACTTACCTGTTACACACACACAGCCCTCCCTCTGTCTCCACAGCATGGGGAGGTAAAATTAGAGCTCAGCTGTCTGACGGGGATTATCAGCCACGTCTGAGGGAACAGCGATGTTGTGCTGTTGTGCTGTCGAACGTCTGCGTTTGACTAATCTCCCAACGTCACCTGCGAAGCGCATCCACCCACACCACGACACCTAAGCACACATTAAACCTGATCTAAGTGCACGTTCTCCTCCCTCCCGTGGCCGGCTGCTCTATCATTGCAGAGCTTATTTAGACTCACTCGCTCCCACATTGTTCCCTGCAGGGTTCACCAAGGCTACTGTTGCGCGCTGCCTTTAATTCAGCGGCAGTCCGTTCCCAGTGCAGAGATCAGCTGCTGTTATTCTGGGAGACGACTTGTTATTTACAGTGACAGGGAAGATTGTGAAACACGGGGAGGAGGAAAAACCAGGAAGCTCCAACCGTCCTCTGTCTCGTCAAGCCCTGATCGCTCAGTGATAACAGAAAATATTTGCCTTTATTGGAACACGTGTGAGGTGTGCGTGTGTCCGTGTGTGTAGCTGCAGAGTGACGTGCATTCAGCCCCAAGGCAACTTGTTCCCCTGTACCTTTTTAAACAAATCAAAATGTCCAGGGTGATGGAGTGACCTCTGCCAGGGAGGTCGTGTTGTCATTGGATTACACAGGAGCTACCAAACCGATGTCACTGGAACTACTTTAACAAGTCATGGGCAAAGGCACAAATCTTTTGGAGTGGGTTTGACTGAAGAGGGCAGATCAAAGAGTTTATGTCTATTTCTTAATCAGCCTTGGAGGAGGCACGTCTTCTTCTTCTTCTTCTGTGTGCTTGGCTGACATTGGGTTCTTAGCAAGATGACACTTGAACCACTGAGCAGATTAAAATGGAATCTGCTGGAAGGATGTGGAGTTGGGAGTTTGCGTTCAGAGGGACTGGATGGAGGCGACGCTCTTTTGTTGATGGGAGCAGTTTGAAAGCTCTCTAGTGGCCCGGCGTGCAGGGCAGGCGGTGACCTTCACTCAGTCAAGACTGAAGCGGGTTTTCCTTGTTGTGTCTGACACAGGAAGTTGTTCGGCCTTGAAACAGGGTTTTGTGCACTGGGAGGATCACGCAGAGGAAGTGGATGTATTCAAGTTGGGGTCACAGTGAACTGTTGACGGGTTCATCTTCAGAGTCACGTCATGTTGGGATGAACTGCGTTTTTATTCTGTTAGGAGACAGGTCAGTAAGATTCATCCGTTATGTGATGTTGAGAGAAATTCACAGTATATTCATGTATCCTTTGTATTAATAACTCCTGGAGTCAGTCACATCTTCTGTCATGTCGTCCACCTTTATTAACAATCTGAAGAGGACGGTGGGCGAGATGTGAACAATGCTGAACTTCAAACAGAGACACAAGGTTCTTCGTCTTCTTGAGGCAGTGAGACGGTTAAAAGAATCACAGAATCATCTCTAATAACTTGCAGATCCAATTGTGTGTCGTCTCTTTCAATGAATGAGATTCATTGTGTGTGTTCGGGGCTCGTTGACACAGATTCCAACCTCGGTATTGCAGCGGATGTGTCTGACGCGGCTTGTTTGTCGGGCGCACACAGTCCAGTTGTGTGCTGAAGGAAAACTGGGCAGCGACCTGCGGCTCTGTGGGCAGGAGGGAGCTGGAGACTCTGTGGGTGTGTGTGTGTGGAGCTGACGTGGAGCTGCAGAGTTTCTGAAGCTGAAGCTCAAACATCAGAGGACACGTACTAAAACCTCTGACCCTTTACATACAGGGCACATGTTTCAATCCATTCATTCCCCTTTCTTTGGTTTTTATAAGATACTTTGGTGTTTAAAAGGCAGATAATACAAATTTTAGACTCAAAGATTTATTATCTGTTCTGGAGCTTTGGATCACATCACATGAGCTGATAGTTTCAAAGTTTATTCTTGACCCTAGAAACAGGACTTGAATCAAACAAAATGTTTTGGCCTGTGCTGTTTTCCACTTTTGCAATTTTTCAGTTATTCAAGTCGCACGCTTGTGTGTTGTGCTTGGGAAGGTGGTTGTAGGAATAATAAGCTTCTTTTACCATTTGGGGAAAACTGTTAAATATTATTTTTTGACTGTGAAGCTGACACTTTCTCCATTTGAGCTATAATGAGAACCAATCTGTGTTGGAGGACCCTGCAGGAAATAGCCTTGAAGTTTGTTTTGCGTAATACCTGCAAAGTTTCCAGGACAGTACCCACTTTATATATTTATATGGATATAAAATGTAATAAATCTTATATCTCCCTCTCTCTGTCTCTCAGTTGTTTCTGTAGCCGCCATCATTCCGTGCTGTAAGGGGGACATGTCTTCCAACGGAGACCTCAGCGACCTGGGGAGCTCTGACAGCTTCTGGGAGGTACAGTACACACACACACACACACTACATTGTTTTAACCAGTTCAGACACATTATGGAAATCACAGCTGAAATACATGTGACAGGAGCTCACTGAGCTGCTCTGCAGTCAAATAAAGATCCATGTTGATGCGCGTGTGCTGTCAAGACTCGCCGATATCTGGAAAAACAACATACCTGTAGCTTGTCTCTGTTCTGTTTGTCCTCGGTTGCTCCCTTCGCTTCATCTCTGTCTCTCTGCATCGTCCGCTCGGCGATACCAAAGGCTCAGGTTCACTCTTCGTTTCTTATTTGCTCTGTGTGTGGACCTCTGCAGCCGGGGAACTACAAGAGGACGGTGAAGAGAATCGACGACGGCCACCGGCTGTGCAACGACCTGGTCAGCTGCTTCCAGGAGCGAGCGAAGATCGAGAAGAGTTACGCTCTGCAGCTGAGCGACTGGGCCAAGAGGTGGAGGGGAGCCGTGGAGAAGGGTCGGTTTCAGAAAAGTCCAGAGCCAGTTTTCAGAGCAAAAAGATTTATTCTAGCATATTGTTATTGCACAGCTTCAGGCTTTTGAAGCTCTCTGAGATGATGGAATATCCTCCACCTTCCTCCTCAGGGCCTCAGTATGGCACGCTGGAGAAGGCGTGGCACGCCTTCATGCAGGCGGCCGATCGGCTCAGCGAGCTGCACCTGGACCTGCGGCAGCGGCTGGCTACCGAGGACAGCGAGAAAGTGCGCGACTGGCAGAAGGACGCCTTCCACAAGCAGATGATGGGAGGCTTCAGGGAAACAAAGGACGCAGACGACGGCTTCCGCAAAGCCCAGAAACCCTGGGTCCGCAAACTGAAGGAGGTGAGGGGTCGTTGCTGGTGAATCTAGTCATTCATCAAGTGAGTCTAACATTTGATCAGATGAGGGGATATGACGACATCTATCGGATAATAATGTGTGTGTGAAGGTGGAGGCCAGTAAGAAGAGCTACCATCAGGCCAGGAAGGAGGAATGGACGGCGTCAACCAGGGAAACACACGCCAAGGCTGACCCGACCAAGTCTCAAGAGGAAGTCCGCAAATACACAGTCCGGGTGGAGCGCTGCAGCCAGGAGGCCGAGAAAGTACAAACACACACACACACACACACACACAGACAGGCACATTCTCTCATGTGGAGCTCCTTCGAGTACCACTCTGGGTGTGTCAGTGAGTCCAGGAAAACGTGTGTGTGTACGTGTGTGTGTGTGTGACATGACCAGGCTTGTCTCTATCCTCTGTTCTGCACGAACCCAACAGCAGAAAAATAAACATAAAACATCCCGAGTCCTCTTTGTCCTTATGGCACTAGATTGACCAAGCACTGTGTGACCTCTCTGTGTGTGCGTGCGCGCCAGGTGAAGGAGCGCTACCAGAAGGCCCTGGAGGAGCTGAACCGCTGTAACCCTCGATACATGGAGGACATGGAGCAGGTGTTCGACCTCACTCAGGAGGCTGAGCGCAAGAGGCTGCGCTTCTTCAAAGAAGTCCTGCTAGACATCCACACACACTTGGACCTGTCTGCCAGAGAGGGGTACCACACACACACACACACGACTCAGAATGATGGCATGCTCACAGTTTGAGAACATGTGTGTATGTACACAGGAGTTAATGGGGAAACTCATGTTGTCCATTAACTATAGACCTTGTCGTTCTGTTTAAACAAGCCCCTGTTACCATGGCAACCCTGATTGGGAGAACTCCAATACATTCTTGGTCCAAATATTTAATGAATCCTCCTTTTGGATTTTTAACTCTGTGGAGACGAACCGGGCACGTGATGTCTACGTGGTTGTTTACCAGGGTCCTGGTGCCGCTGCAGTAATTAGAGACCACCCGTCAGGAGGCCTCAGACCTGATGTCCAGACGCAGACTGTACTTTACAGAGTCTGTCATTACCTGAGTACAAGGGCGTTCACCAGGAGCGGGGCCGAACATCTTGGGCTCCATACTGTCCCTCAATACGTTCTCTCCGGGTCGTTAGGCATTCATTGATATGCTGTAAATGTGTGTGTACCAGCTGTGTAGAGAATTCAGTTTTAACATCATTAAAAGACAAAATTATCAAAAAAAAAAAAAAAAAGTCTTGAATATCTTCAACCATGAAGCGCATCTGTCATTACACTTTGACAAAGTTAGAAACCCTTCAGGGGGAGGGTGTAGACGTGATGATTGACAGTCCTCTGCGTCCGACAGGTTCAAAGTTCTGTACCAGGACCAGGGTCAGACCATCCGAGCAGCCAACGAGGCCGAGGACCTCAGATGGTGGAGGAACACACACGGACCGGGCATGAGCATGAACTGGCCTCAGTTTGAGGTGTGGACACACACACAGCTAATATTAAAATCTAAATGAGGCTTCAGGACTGGGCGGGACTGTGAGGGTCCTCTTCCTGTGCCTCACATGCATACAGATATGAAGAAACAGAACTTCAGGGCTCATGTTTTCAACATGTTCAAGAAAGAACGAATGGAGTCACTGAAAATCTACAAGTCTGAACTGAAATACTCAGTGTGTGTGCACGTTACATTCCTGACCCCACTCAGACTCTGTTACACAACAGGGCTTTCACTGGAAATCTTTTGAATATTCATTTAGTGTCTGGAATATGCAGAGGCACACAATCTCTGTCTGCGTAGCTGTGAGGAAACCCAAACTGATTCTAACCCTGAAATGAAGTCAGACACATTTATTTAGTTGTTGACTGAAATCCACAGTTTTTCAGCAGCAGTCGAGGTCAGTGGGGACACGCAAATATTGACAGATGTGAAAAATCCGACGGCCGGGTCTTCATCAGGTTTAAAGCTCATGTGTTTGTGTGAAGTGAGACAAATTAAATTGAAACTGTAAAACTGTCATGTCCAAACACACAAACACTAAACAACAGTGTAGAGATGACACTTGCTGTTTAGTTTCATTTTTATTGAACACACATGTCATCTGTAAGAGAGACGTTTACCAAACAACGTTTACCAAAATGTTGAACTTTAACACGTGTTTGTCTGAAAACAAAAAGAAAAATTCTCTTTAGTTTTATTTTTGTTTTAGTTTAATAGCACTTTACCAACGATCAGCTTACTCATTGGTGCCACCATCTGCTCAGTTGAAGTGCTGCGTGGACGCATGGATCCAACATTATTACCATTATTATTAGTATTATTTTATATTATTATACATGTCTGAAGCTGGGTATTGAAATATTAGTGTTGATTTATGTATGTACGTATGTATAATAGAATATAAAAATGAAGAATATTTGGTTTTATTTGGTTTTAGAAAAGGTTTAAATTCACTGGAGGAGGAAACTTTGTTGTCTTGTCTGAATTATAAAGTAGAACAGTGAAGAATCTGTTTCATCAGATTCCCGTCCCTCATTTCCCTGGAGGTTTGTGACCTCGGGCTGAGGAAGATGAAGACGATATAAGAGTTTGTTCTCAGTTACACTCTGGTATTTTCACGCCCTCCTCACAGTTAGAGAATCATTGTATTGTCCTGTTCTCTGTCTGTGAAAAGTGTTGCAGGCTCCACTGTCGAGTCACAATAGAGGTCCAGAATCTCAAATCCTCAAATTTCACTTTGCACAAAAGAATTGACCCTTTACACCCAAAAATACTGAAACTGGATCACAGGACACCTGATTTCAGATCCACTTTTTAGCCACAGAAAATCACACACATACAAACTGTCTCATGTTCTGGAACAAAATCAGAAGAAACTGGAGTCTGGATCTGATTTAGAGACGTGAGATAATTTCCCAACAGCAGAAACAAACATCTTGAGACCGAGCGTGCCGCCATCTTACTCTGGACAGGGATGAATAAGTTATGATGCAAGAATACAACATTGTACCTAAATATTCAAGGGACAGGGTGCATTTAAACAAAAAAAACTGAAAAAAGAGAGAGACAATCTCTACCCTCAGAATGAACATTATTTAGCTTCTGTAGATTTTCTTTTTTCTCCAACACTGAAACGTAAGAGGAGAGAGAGGGAGAAATGAATCTGCTCTGTCCTCTGAGGAATCTGCTGGCACACACAAACAGAGAACCATTGTACCGGCCCACATGGGTTTGTTTTTCTATACTGGTGAGGACTTTCATTCATGCTTCTGACCACAGCTCAGTCAGGGAACACCAGAGTGTCCTGGAGGAAAACCCTCATCTTACTTTTTGATACACGTTTATATGTGGTGTTGATTCTATCCCTGCAGGGACACACACGCACACACGCACGCACGCACACACACACACACACACACACACACACACACACACACACACACACACACACACACACACACACACACACACACACACACTCACTCACTCACTCACTCACTCACTCACTCACTCACTCACTCACTCACTCTCTCTGACAGTGTGGAGTTTGTTCTCTGCTCCACTGAGACTGTAAATACCAGTAACTCTATCCTCAGCCTCCGACTTCACTCACCACTATGTTATTATGGCTGGTGTGTGTGTGTGTGTGTGTTGTCTGATTGAGTTTTGATTATTATCTGTCAGTGTTTGTTCACCTGCTCATGTGTTGTCTTTGAATAACTTCATGATGCTCTGTTCCATCCTCTCATGTCAGAGTTACAAGATTTTCAATTCTACTTTTCATTTATGAAAGAAAAAAACCTGTTAGTTCATCATTGACTTTGTTCAAATCTAATTTATCAATTCTATAGAACATCACAGACATAAACACAGAATTGATCTGAAGGCCTCTGAAACCAAGATATACATTTTCATAATGTGTGTGTGTGTGTGCGTAGGAGTGGTCCCCGGAGGCAAGTCGCTCCATCAGCAGGAAGGAGCGAGGAGGACACTCCGAGGAGAACGTGGTCACTCTCACCAACATTGTCTCCTCAGGCAGAGACGACGTCCCACCGAGTCCCATCACACTGGATGCCAACAGGTGTGTGTGTGTGTGTGTGTGTGTGTGTGTGTGTGTGTGTGTGTGTGTGTGTGTG